>NIPM01000319.1:0-225582 GCA_002738285.1 Holacanthella duospinosa | reverse complement strand
ATGTTTAACTTGATAGACAATCACATAACTCGGTATTTCATAACGGATTCTTATATGAAATTTGATTCTGAATCAAATGGGCTAGGTCCCACCCCTCTATCTAGTCGCTGGAAAAAGATATAGAGAATAAACCACAACAGAAACCGTTTTTTACAAAGTTTGGTATCCAGTTCAACACTCATAAATATTTAACTTGATAGAAAGTCACATAACTCGGTATTTGATAACGGATTCTTATTGGAAATTTGATTCTGAATCGAATGAGCTAGGTCCCAGCCCTCCAGCTTGTCGGTGGAAAAAGATATAAAGAAAAAACCACAACAGAAACCGTTTTTTACAAAGTTTGGTATCCAGTTCAACACTCATAAATATTTAACTTGATCGAAAGTCAAATAACTCGGTATTTGATAACGGATTCTTATTGGAAATTTGATTCCGAATCGAATGAGTTAGCTGCCAGCTCTCTAGTTTGTCGCTGGAAAAAGATATAAAGAAAAAACCACAACAGAAACCGTTTTTTACAAAGTTTGGTATCCAGTTCAACACTCATAAATATTTAACTTGATAGAAAGTCACATAACTCGGTATTTGATAACGGATTCTTATTGGAAATGTGATTCCGAATCGAATGAGTTAGCTGCCAGCTCTCTAGTTTGTCGCTGGAAAAAGATATAAAGAAAAAACCACAACAGTGACCGTTTTTTACAAAGTTTGGTATCCAGTTCCACACTCATAAATATTTAACTTGATAGAAAGTCACATAAGTCGGTATTTGATAACGGATTCTTATTGGAAATTTGATTATAAATCAAATGAACTAGGTCCCAGCCCGCTAACTTGTCGTTGGAAAAAGATATAAAGACAAAACCACAAGAGAGACCGTTTTTTACAAAGTTTGGTATCCAGTTCCACACTCATAAATATTTAACTTGATAGAAAGTCACATAACTCGGTATTTGATAACGGATTCTTATTGGCAATTTGATTCTGAATCGAATGAGCTAGGTCCCAGCCCTCTAGCTTGTCGCTGGAAAAAGATATAAAGAAAAAACCACAACAGAAACCGTTTTTTACAAAGTTTTGTATCAAGTTCCACACTCATAAATATTTAACTTTATAGAAAGTCACATGACTAGGTATTTGCTAACGGATTCTTGTTGGGAATTTGATTCTGAATCGAATGAGCTAGGTCCCAGCCCTCTAGCTTGTCGCTGGAAAAAGATATAAAGAAAAAACCACAACAGAAACCGTTTTTACAAAGTTTGGTATCCAACTCCACACTCATAAATATTTAACTTTATAGAAAGTCACATAACTGGGTATTTGATAACGGATTCTTATTGTAAATTTGATTCTGAATCGAATGAGTTAGGTGCCAGCAGCTCTTTAGCTTGTCGCTGGATGAAGATATAAAGAAAAAACCACAACAGAGACCGTTTTTTACAAAGTTGGGTATCCAGTTCCACACTCATAAATACTTAACTTGATAGAAACTCACATAAGTCGGTATTTGATAACGGATTCTTATTGGAAATTCGATTATAAATCAAATGAACTAGGTCCCAGCCCACTAACTTGTCGTTGGAAAAAGATATAAAGACAAAACCACAAGAGAGACCGTTTTTTACAAAGTTTGGTATCCAGTTCCACACTCATAAATACTTAACTTGATAGAAACTCACATAAGTCGGTATTTGATAACGGATTCTTATTGGAAATTTGATTATAAATCAAATGAACTAGGTCCCAGCCCACTAACTTGTCGTTGGAAAAAGATATAAAGACAAAACCACAAGAGAGACCGTTTTTTACAAAGTTTGGTATCCAGTTCCACACTCATAAATATTTAACTGGATAGAAAGTCACATACGTCGGTATTTGATAATGGATTCTTAGTGGAAATTTGATTATAAATCAAATGAGTTAGCTCCCAGCGCTCAAGCTTGTCGCTGGAAAAAGACATAAAGAAAAAACCACAACAGAAACCGTTTTTTACAAAGTTTGGTATCCAGTTCCACACTCATAAATATTTAACTGGATAAAAAGTCAGATAACTCGGTATTTGCTAACGGATTCTTATTGGAAATTTGATTCTGAATCGAATGAGCTAGGTCCCAGCTTTCTAGCTTGTCACTCAAAAAAGATATAGAGAAAAAACCACAACAAAGACCGTTTTTTACAAAGTTTGGCATGCAGTTCCACACTCATAAATATTTAAGTTGATAGAAAGTCACATAACTCGGTATTTGATAACGGATTCTTATTGGAAATTTCATTATATATCAAATGAACTAAGTCCCAGCCATCTAGCTTGTTGCTGGAAAAAGATATAAAGAAAAAACAACAACACAGACCGTTTTTTACAAAGTTTGGTATCCAGTTCCACACGCATGAATATTTAACTTGATAGAAAGTCACATAACTGGGTATTTGATAACGGATTCTTATTGTAAACTTGATTCTGAATCGAATGAGCTAGGTTTCAGCTCTTTAGCTTGTCGCTGGAAAAAGATAAAAAGAAAAAACCACAATAGAAACCGTTTTTTACAAAGTTTGGTATCCAGTTCCACACTCATAAATATTTAGCTTGATAGAAAGTCACATAAGTCGGTATTTGATCACGGATTCTAATTGGAAATTTGATTATGAATCAAATGAGCTAGGTCCCAGCCCACTAGCTTGTCGCTGGAAAAAGATATAAAGAAAAAACCACAACAGAAACCGTCTTTTACAAAGTTTTGTATCAAGTTCCACACTCATAAATATTTAACTTTATAGAAAGTCACATAACTTGGTATTTGCTAACGGATTCTTATTGGAAATTTGATTCTGAATCGAATGAGCTAGGTCCCAGCCCTCTAGCTTGTCGCCGGGAAAAATATAAAGCAAAAACCATAACAGAGGCCGTTTTTTACAAAGTTTGGTATCAAGTTCCCCACTCATAAATATTTACCTTGATAGAAAGTCAAATAAGTCGGTATTTGATAACGTATTCTGATTGGAAATTTGATTATAAATCAAATGAGCTAGGTCCCAGCCCTCAAGCTTGTCGCTGGAAAAAGATATAAAGAAAAAACCACAACAGAAACCGTTTTTCACAAAGTTTGGTATCCAGTTCCACACTCATAAATATTGAACTTGATAGAAAGTCACATAACTCGGTATTTGATAACGGATTATTATTGGAAATTTGATGATAAATCAAATGAGCTAGGTCCCAGCCCTCTAGCTTGTCGCTGCAAAAAAGATATTAAGAAAAAACTACAACAGAGACTGTTTTTTACAAAGTTTGGTATCCAGTTCCACACTCATAAATATTTAACTTGATACAAAGTCACATAACTTGGTATTTGATAACGGATTCTTATTGGAAATTTGATTATGAATCAAATGAGCTAGGTCCCAGCCCTCTAGCTTGTCGCTGGAAAAAGATATAAAGAAAAAACCACAACAGAAACCGTTTTTACAAAGTTTGGTATCCAGCTCCACACTCATAAATATTTAACTTTATAGAAAGTCACATAACTTGGTATTTTCTAACGGATTCTTATTGGAAATTTGATTCTGAATCGAATAGGCCCCAGCCCTCTAGCTTGACGCTGGAAAAAGATATAAAGAAAAAACCACAACAGAAACCGTTTTGTACAAAGTTTCGTATCCAGTTCCACACTCATAAATATTTAACTTGATAGAAAGTCACATAGCTCGGTATTTGCTAACGGATTCTTATTGTAAATTTGATTCTGAATTGAATGAACTAGGTCCTTGCACTCTAGCTTGGCGCTGGAAAGAGATATAAAGAAAAAACCACAACAGAGACAGTTTTTGACAAAGTTTGGTACCCAGTTCCACACTCATAAATATTTAACTTGATAGAGATTCACCTAAATCGGTATTTTATAACTGATTCGTATTGTAAATTTGATGCTGAATTGAATGCGCTAAGTTCCAACCCTCTTGGTAGTCGCCAGAGAAAGATATAAACAAAAAACCATGACAAAGACCGTTTTTTACAAAGTTTGGTATCCAGTTCCACACTCATAAATATTTAACTTAATAGAGAGTCACCTAAATCGGTATTTGATAACTGATTCGTATTGGAATCTTGATGCTGAATGGAATGCGCTAGGTCCCAGTCTTCTAGGTGGTCGCCAGACAAAGATATAAACAAAAAACCACGACAAAACCGTTTTTTATCGCAGTTTGGTATCCAGTTCCACACTCATAAATGTTTAAGCCATACAGACACCTGTTGAACCATGCGACGGTTCTCTCTGTAGTGATTACAAAGGAGTGTCATGTCCAAGAGAAATAATTTCTTCACTTCTATAAGGCTCTCGGTCTGTTTTGATTGTCGTTTGAGTGTAGCTACGACTTTGAGAATCACTGGAACCGAAGAATTCATGCCAGTTAGCCAGAAAGAAATTAGACACAAGAGTTAAATCTTACTTGGATTTTCTAGGCTGCAATTTGACTCATGTTCTTTCTGAGTGTTTGGAGTAGAGGATCTGATGGCTTATGTGCTCTGTTAGGATCTTATTCAGAGTAATTGATCTTGAGTACATTTCTTTCCAGAATTATTGTCTGTGTAGTATGTTACCTGATAGAGGACGTTGTAGGTATGCAGTGAAAGAGATTCTGCACTAAGGAGGAGTCTCTCGGCCAACAGAGTGTTATAAATTATAAGGACTCAACACGTCATATTTCCGCCTGTCAAACACAGTAGAAAGTACTCTAAACTAAACCTTAGTTATAATGCTATTTGGTAAGCCTACTTGTGCGTACTACAACATAGGAAAAACCCAAGCAACTTCGGTGCCTGGAGTCGAATGAGCGGCGTCTGTGCTTCTAATAACTTAAAAACCGTCCGAACTCCGTTCTTGGCATCGAAATAGGGACGACGGATGTTCGAACATGAGAGATATAAGCAATTGGAGTACATCATGAAAATTATCGTCCTGGTGAGCAAAAAAGCGTTAACACTACATACTACCGAGTCCTTTGGGAGTAATAGCTGACTTTTCTCTCTGATTCGTGACCCAATAATAGTATTTGAGTGTGTGGATCGTCTGGAGGACGGTTCTACTAATCCGGCGAACTTTAAGAGTAAATGTGTGTGGGCAATAAACTCAGTGGCGAAGTAAGAGTAAAGTTTCATTTGGACAGCTACAAAAGTGTAGATGCAAAGGAGACCATATTTTTGGGTTGTTTCAAGCCTGGGCGGGACAGTCATGCCCCGTGAATACATACATTGAGGTGAGGTAAATTAATTAACATTTTTTGAAACAAAAATTAAAACGTCTGTACTAATAATTTGGAAAATATTTCCACACATTGATATCTGGCGTCGCATTATAATTCGTACAGGCATCTGGAAATATTTTACTCATAAACAATGAATGATGAAAGGTTAATTAAATAATCGGGAAAAAAATTAAAGTAAGGAGATAAGTTATAATTAGTATTTTTAAAATTACATTGATTTACACAGCAGTTCAATTTCCAAAAATTTTCAATTTTAAATTTCAATAAACAAAATTTCATTCCAGTCAACTTATTGGTTGATTTGGAATATCAGTTTAAAATTTGTGCCTCTACTTCCCGGACACCCTTTATTTTAAATATAGTCAAGGCTAGATAAAAATTTTATTATAACAGGCATATTGAGTTGAGTTATGGATTAATTAGTAAAAGTATTTAAATTAAAACTTAACACCAATATAAATATTAAGCTTACTTGTCCTGAATGGTTAAAAGTTGATTAAGATAAAAAGACAAAAGATAATTAGCACCCTATCTGAAAAGAATGAATGGACGTATCCTGATTGGTGGATTATTGTAATTTTTTTTACAAAGTATTGAAGAATTCCCTATTTAAAAAAATATCATTCGAATCCCTCAGAATAATTCGACTGAAGTTAACAATTAGTAAAGATTTAAATGAAAGAAATTAAGCAGTGGGTGGGAAACCTTTACGACTCCACTTTTTCCATATGAACCAGAAACTCATAAAATGGAAATGACAGGAACATTACATAAAGTTAGTAGTAATTAAGAATTCAGTCTACAGAAGATTACACAGAAGAATGGATTTTGTAAAAAAAAAAAAAAAAAAAAGTATACAGATAATAAATGAATGAGCTAATTTGTTTTAAATAAATCTTAATCGAACTTGTGCGGATAATTTTTTTAGGTCGTCGTTGACCTTGTATTATTTAAAATTCAAATGAGTGGTTGTGCTAATTAGTGGGTGGTTCTGGTTTAATATTTGGAAATGATTGTATTTGGTTCGGAGATTGTAATGGTAATTGAGATATATTCCATGCTCATAAATACCTCATTATCGTTAAGATTAAGTGTGAATGAGAAGTAAAGCTGAGTATCTCCGTCAAAGAATTGGATCCATCTGGACCAAGTGGTTGCTCAACAACTTGTTGTTCCTGAGTTTCCATCAGATGATGAGGGCAAGTCTTGTGTTGAATCTATCATAAAATTTAGGTTGGGATTTGAAATTAATGGGATAGGAGGATAAGAGAAAGGTTGGGATATCATCGAAAAAGAAATTAAGTTCGAGCAAAGATGAGCTTCAAGAAAGCTTCCTTCAGAAAGAGTGTCTACAAACTCAATTCCGAGGTATGATATTCGTTCTCTTTCAACTCTTTACAGCTTTCTCATAAACTCTTTTTCGTCCACAAAATCTTATAACAATTTTTATTCATAACCTCTCAATTTTACCTCTCTATATTTTTCCATATCAACTCCAAAACTCTCTTGACAAATTTTTCATATTCTCTCACATCACCAGAGGTTACTTTTATTAAAACCCATCAAAACCCGGGTATTTCGGGTTTTTATAACGAAAACCGGTTTCCTAACATTACATCACCGTTTCATACTTATCTTATGTTTAACCTCTTTAGTTAGTCTAAAATTTTTCACCGAAAAGTTATAAGGATAGACTGAATGAGTGTAATCTGTCTGTACAGTAAAGTATCCCTAACTCAGGGTACTCAGACAGGTTGGTCATTTCTTTACAGATTTTTAGGGTTATCTTAGCGTTTCATCAAAAGTCACACATGAGATTTAAAATACTGAACGAAACAATATCGTCGCTAAGAGCAATTTATTACTCATCGGGCTAAAGTTACTGCAATGGGCGAATTGAGTGAATCAAATTAAACCAAGCTTTTTTAAAAATTTCTTCGTAGTAAATATTTATAACAAATTATGTTCAAAATTGTTTTAGAAAGACTTAAAATTTATGATTCCTTTTAATTTCCATAGTTTGACAATGCTAACGAGCTGATGTAACCAGGGTGTTACACCGTAGTACCGTGGACACCTTGCTCGTCAGTCATGTCGGTAATATTTAGAATAGGCCAAGTGTACACTGCTATTATTATTAGTATATATTTGTATTGACTAACTCTTATAACNTCGGTAATATTTAGAATAGGCCAAGTGTACACTGCTATTATTATTAGTATATATTTGTATTGACTAACTCTTATACCTTATACCAGAACTCTAATACTCTTTGTATAAATTAGCATATGGGTATCTCCACGAGTATAAAGTCATTCAATTCATATTCAAATGAACACATTTGCTCAATGTCGTTCAGTACATGTGACAAAAGTCATTTTGATACTAATTTACAATCATTTGCTGTTTTTTTTTGACAAAAACACAATTCTCGACTTTTTTTTTGACACAACCCGAAGTTCTCCTTGAATTGTGATTTGTCCATATTTTTGCAGACTATTTTCTGACAACACTACAGGGAACAGTCTAATTCTAAGAAAATTTTTTTGTATTTCAAGGATAAAGGGACAGGGTACTTTGTTCATAGGAATTGTTTCATAAGAAAAGGAAACCCTTAAATACATTCTTTATAATATTTATAATTTTATTAGTACAGTGCACGACGTTTATAAGAGCTTCCTTTATAAGAACATTCGGGTTATAAGAGCAGAGTTTTGCGGGTTTGGTTTGCTCTAATGCATTTAGCATGGGACATTAACGCGTTATAAGAACAACGTATATAAGAGCAAAACGGTTATAAGAACTACCTTTTGCTGGGTAATTTTTGAAGCGGGAGTTGGATATAAGAGCAAAAGTCAAATCTCAAACAAAAATAATCTTTTTACATCTTCAATTTATAAAAGTACCACTTGAAATCATTTCAGTTGAAATGTCGTTCTTGTAAAATCTTTACAAAACTTTAAATAAGAATTAAACAATTGCAATTTTTGACAAAATTGTCGACGATAGTGACAGTTGGTAACTTTATTTAAGATCTATACTATAGTATAGATTTTCTTTTTATAAATTTTGAAAAAAAAAATATTTTTTTGCCATATACTTTTTATAAGAACATCCTGCTTTTATAAGCGTTGTAAGAACAAACGGTTATAAGAGCAGCGTTTCCAGGCGACGGAGGGTATCTCTTATAACCGTCGTGCACTGTAATAGCAAAAAGTGGAGCTATGGCACAGCGGAGCTGGGCTGGGTCATATGGTTATAACGTCTGTATGTATGTACGTCAACGTTAAAATCTAATTTTAATTCAAATAATAATTAAAAATTAATTAATTAATTAATTAATTTTTTAATTGTAATGATGATTTAAATTTTTGATTAGGATGAATGTAAAAAAGGATCTAGGAAACAGAAAGAATTGTCAATTCGTGGGGTTGATAATTTAGGATTTATTTCAACGAATGAGCCTAAGGTGAGTGAGTGGAAAATTCAAATAATTATTATTTACCATCGTTATTTTACTTCTCCATGTTAAAATCTTTCTATCTTTTCTTTCTTGTTCTTCTAACTATATAGCTAACAGAATTTATTCTCGAAGGATGGAACGGTATTAAGAACAAATCCAAAGACTATACTAAAGGTTGGAACATTGATGATCATAAAGTTCCCGCCGAAATTCTCTACTTACGTTATGGAAGTCATCCTCAAAAGGTAATCTTCCTTGTACTCAAATTAATTTAATTCATTTCCAGTAGATGTTTTGCCGGTAAGAAGAATTTTTCTTTAAACTTTGTTACAGGGTATGACCCATGAACAAGTAAAAAAGAATCAGGAATTATATGGACCGAACGTACTGTTCCCGCGTAAAAAACAATCAGAAGTCATGAAATTTTTGAAGAGTTTGCTCTTGGGACTCAACCTTCTTCTTTGGATCAGTGGTGTCATCAGTGTTTTCACATTTTTTTTACAACTAATTTCTTCTGATCCTGACGATGGCATATCCTATGACAATGTAAGTAAAACTAGAGAGAAAAAAATTCGTACATAGCCCGTTTTGAATTTAACCGATGGTTAGCTCCAATTAACCCTATTGTTGCTAATTTGTTGTAGCTAACTTCGGGAATGGTTCTTTTCGCTGTCGTTTTGGTTGCCGGTTGTTTTTCCTACTATCAAGAATTCAAAAGTAATAAAATTCTTAATTCCTTCAAGAATATGATCCCTCAGTTTACAACTGTTTGGAGAGATGGTAGTCGTTGTGAGGTAGAAGTGAGCAGTGTCGTGGTTGGTGACATAATTGAGGTCCAGTACGGAGACAAACTACCTGCTGATATTCGAATTCTTGAAAGTCAAAGCTTTAAAGTCGACAATGCAGCTCTCACGGGTGAAGCAGAGCCACAAAAGCGGAGTCCATACTTCACCGATAAGAATCCACTTGAGACACAGAATTTAGCGTTTTTCTCCACAAGTGTAGTCGAAGGTTACTCGAAAAATTAATAGTTTTAAATCTATTTGTTATAACTTGTATTTTTTTTTGAAAAATAAATATTATTTGTAAATGTTTTTTTTTTTGACAGGTTCAGCAAAAGGTATAGCAGTTCGAGTAGGAAATGAAACATTTATGGGACGACTGGCTTCACTGGCTTCAGAAATGCCAGGAACAAACTCACCATTGGCTAAGGAAATGACACGGATCATCATTATCATGACCACTATATCCCTGACCTTTGGGATAATATTTTTCGGTATTGGTCTGTCCATGAACTACACCTTAGTGGCAACACTCTTCTTCGTCGTTGGTATTGTCATTGCTAACGTACCTGAAAATTTGAATGTAGCGCTGACAATAATTCTTGCACTCACTGCTCGGAAACTCGCTAAACGTAATTGTATCGTGAAACATCTTCATGCCGTAGAAACATTAGGTTCTGCCTCTGTCATTTGTTCAGATAAAACTGGAACAATTACGCAGAACAAAATGAGTGTTGCACATATGTGGTTTAGTAAGTGACTTTTCCAAAAATTTTATAAAATATTTCATCAATTAATGAATTATGACAAAATTTAACTCATTTCTGCTTACATTGAGAAAATTTTATTTATTTTTTTTAGGCAACAACATTGCAGAAGCAGACACTTCGGAATTTGCAACAATTGGTGTCAAGTATGACAATAATGATCCCGGTCTTTTGGCGTTGTCTCTGGTAGCTATTTTGTGTAGTCGCGCGCGTTTCAAATCAGGACAAGATGGGATTCCCATTTTGAAACGAGCTATTGATGGAGATGCTTCCGAAACTGCAATTTTACGATGTATGGAATTGCAATTTGGTGGTGTTACAGAATATCGAGATCGTTTTCCAAAAGTTTGTGAAATTCCATTCAATTCAAGAAACAAATTTCAAATTTCAATTCATGACCTCAAGGAACCCCATGATCCGCGATACTTACTCGTTATGAAGGTAAATAAAGTACAATCCAACTTGAAAATTATTCCACAAAATTTTTAAATTTGATACTAAAGGGTGCACCTGAACGGATTTTGGCAATGTGTACGAGTATTCTCATTGGTCCCGACGAGTACGAATTAACTGATATATGGAAGCGAACGGTGGACGATGTTTATACAGAATTTGGATCTTTGGGTGAACGGGTTCTCGGTAAAATAAAATAAATCAGAAAATAAACAATGAATTAAATGGAAAACAAAGCGTTGTTGACTATAACAATTTAATACATCATTGTATTGTTTTTAGGGTTTTGTGATTGTCGGCTTCCGTTGGATCAATATCCGCCTGGACACGTGTTCGATCCTGATAATCCAGACTTTTTAAAACTAGGTTTTAGATTTGTAGGTCTGATGTCTATGATTGATCCTCCACGCGCAGCCGTACCATTGGCGGTTTCAAAATGTAAATCAGCTGGAATCCGAGTAGTGATGTTAACTGGAGATCATCCAGTTACTGCCAAAGGTTATTTAACACCACAATAATTATGTAAAATCTTTTATAAACATTTTTCATAATTTTACATTTTTTTTGGTAATAGCAATTGCACGATCTGTGGGGATAATATCGAAAGGTGATTTAAAAGAATCTTTTGTTAAAAAATGAATTTCAAATATTTAACGGAAAAACTCCACTCCGTCTGATTGGTTTTATTTAGGTAACCAAACAATTGAAGAGATTGCAGTCGAGCGATGCGTCAATGTAGAAGATCTTGATCCATCTATCGCAAAAGCAGTTGTTGTGATTGGCTCAGAGCTCTCTTGCATGACATCCGATGAACTAGACATTCTTCTTTGGTACAAATTCAAATATGGAACACTTTAAAACTATCAAATTCTGACAAGTTCATCTAATTTATGTTAATAATTTTTGTTTAAAAGTTCATATGAGGACATCGTGTTTGCTCGGACTTCTCCTGAGCAGAAGTATCTTATCGTAGAAGCGTTTCAACGACAGGGTCATGTTGTAGCTGTCACAGGTGATGGGGTCAATGACTCTCCTGCTCTCAAACAAGCGGATATTGGGGTCGCAATGGGCATTACAGGTTAGCGCAGATGGAAAACCCTATACAGAGAAACACGCTTATAAGAACATCGATTTTGTACGAAAAATTCCGGTCTTATAGCCGTCTTGGTCTTACAACGGATTTAAGACCAATTTGGTTGTATACAAAGGCTATGAGATTTTTTAATTAAATAAGCGATTATATTTAATTTTTCGACGGGAACTTAAGTAGATAAATGGAGAAGCAATGCTAAACTAAATTTGAAGCAACTTCAATTAGTTTGTAAATGTCGTTTTAAAAATCGCCTTTTTTAATAGCGGAAATATGGTATTTAAGTTTAGATGAAATTATTGCATATATTAACCAAATTCTTAGAAAAACTATAACTTTACTGCCGGAGTGATTCGAACTTCCTTATCATAAGCTATCTTTTTAGCTCTCCTTTTGGGAAGAATTGAAGCTAAAATCTTAAGTCAAGGAATTTTGCCACTTTAACAGTAAGAAAAACTTAAGAATCAGACGAGTACTGTTTGTTTTTGTTTTTTGTTTGATAATTTATTCAAGTGTCAGAGAGCATCATTTTTATAAAATTGTTAATTTGCTAAGACACCCCCGCATACGCAGGACTAATTAAGTAAAATAATAATAAGTAATCTTAATTTTTAGAGTGATTTACACTTTGAATTGGCATGAGTTGGTTATAGCCCATAGTTAATTTACATACTGGTAAATTCTACAGTTCTCGATTCCTTTACCCACTCTTTAGCTTCTTTTTTCAACTTTCCCAATGTGACTATTTCGTCCAAGTTATGAGTTTGGATGAATTTATTCCATATCAGTATTGCTCTATCACTGAAAGACTTTTTAGAAAACTCAGTATTTTTTCTAATCATTTTAAAAGTTCCCTTTAGTTTTGAGTCATAAATGTGTTCTTTTACCATAAAGTATTTTTCAAGATTTAGAATTCTTGTACTTGGTAATTTATAAGTTTCAATTAACGTAATATATTTTAGTCTCTCTTCCAAACTAAGAATATTACATGAGTCATGTAGCTTGTTCATATCATTATTGTCAAATTCCAATCGCAGTTTAGAATTGTAAAAAATCCTTGTTTTGTACTGGNTAGCTTGTTCATATCATTATTGTCAAATTCCAATCGCAGTTTAGAATTGTAAAAAATCCTTGTTTTGTACTGGGACCTTACATTTTTTCTTTTACTTGTATTTGGAAAAAAGAATGAGAGTAAAATTTTATCAACTTTGTTCTCTTCTAATCAGTCAAATAAAACTAACAGTTGGGTATGACTTATCCAGAAATTGATATGTGATAGAACGTAAGCATTAAGTAGTATTTTAAATATGTGATGATTAATTTTTCTTTTAACAAATTCTAGGCGACCACACCCTCTTGCCACTTTTTTTTCCACATTATAAATGTGTTGAGAAAATGAGAGAGTCTCATCTAACACTATTCCCAAGTATTTAAAAGATTCCGATTTTTTTATAACTCTATCATTAAATTTAACTTCACCCACTGTTATATTTGAATTATCCATCGGTTTTTTAAAAACCATGAACTCTGTTTTTTCATAATTCATTAATAAACCTGTCTTATTGCATCAATTATCCAGAAGTTTCATTGTTTCAGATAATATTGCTATAGATTTGTGTATATCATTGTTATAGCAGAATATTGCTAGATCATCTGCATATAGTATGAAATCTATTTCTTTATTCTCAAAAACTTCCTTTAAGTTATTTATAAAGAGAGAAAATAACATAGGGCCCAATATTGAACCCTGTGGGACGCCCTCAAATATTTCGTAGCTTTTTGACAATTCATCATTTACTTTAATTTTTACTTTACGCCCCTTTAAGTAACTCTCCAGTAAATTAATGATATTAGTATCTATTTCATATTCTTTACTCAACGTATGTAAAAGTAATGAGTGATCTACTGAGTCAAAAGCTCTTTTAAAATCAACAAAAATCACTGGAACTCTACTTTTAGGATTATCCAGTTTTTCGTATATGAACGATGTTAAGACTTTTAATGCAGTATCACAAGATCTACCATTTCTAAACCCATGTTGATTTTCTGAAAGCAGACACTTTTGTTCCAAGTAAGTTTTTAACTTTTCTTTTAAAACTCGTTCAAATACCTTACTAAGAAACATTGTGTTTGAAATAGGTCTATAGTTAGATGGTAAATCCATATTACCTTTCCCTTTATATAGAGGAGTAACTTCGGCTTGCTTCCATATATATGGAAATATTTTAGAATTAAACATTGTTTGAAAACTGTCAGATTTACACTTTCGATGAGCGGTCATCAAAATGTTTGATGGCAAAGTGGGAAATATTTTGTTACCTACATAAGGATACAAATTCTAAAATAAAAAAATTCCTAGAGTATTCCTAGAAATTCCTAGAGACATAAGTGTTTGAACCAACCTATGGTTAATCCATGCTCAGCTGCAACTTCTTTTTGCATTTTCACAGGTTTCAGAAGGTCAATTCCTTCAATATTGTAGGATAACGAATAAGAATAAATGACCCTATTTACTTTATCCATTTTGCAAATCGATTACTTTGTACATAAAATAATTGAACCTTGAATAGTAGCAAAATAAGTGTGTGGAAAGTAATTAATAAACACTAGGACATATTTATTTTCCAAAAAGAAGTTGAGTAAAGTAAAATGTCGAGATTTGACATGTCTTGGTCTTATATAAGTGCCATCTAGCATGAAATTGGGCTTTGATTCGGGTCATATATCTGTTTTGGTCTTATAGCGTGATATTTCCCCATGCCAAATACTTAGTTCCAAACGAGGTGCAGACAAAAATAATTCTTATAACCGAATTGGTCTTATATTCGATGGTCTTAAAAGTTGCTCTACTGTATAACTTTAGTAATTTGTTTTGAACAATTTAGGAACGGATGTTGCGAAAGAGGTCGCAGACTTGGTTCTGATGGATGACAATTTTGCAACAATCCTAAATGGAGTTGAGCACGGGCGACAAATTTTTGATAATTTAAAAAAATTAATTCGATTTACTTTTGCTGATAATGTGGCGGAAATGTACTGTTATTGGGTTTTTATTATTCTTGAAGTACCGACTCCTATGGGTACTTTGGCAATGTTACTCCTTACTTCGGGGATGGACATGGCACCGGCTGTCAGTCTTGCTCATGAGAAAGCCGAGTCGGATATTATGAAACTCAAACCACGTGACCCACAAAAACACAAACTTGTTACGGCGCAAGTCCTCTCCTATTCCTACGGTCAAATTTCTGTCATTGAGTGTGCATCGGGATTCTTTGCATACTTTGTCACTTTTATATGTCACGGTTGGTATCCCTTGGATCTAATTCACATTCAATCTGAATGGGACTCTGACTCAATTAATGACCTGGAGGATTCATACGGTCAAGAATGGGCCTATTCAAGTAGACAACGAGTAGGTTTTCAAGCACAAACGGCTTTCTTCGCAGCACTAGTCCTATGTCAATGGGCCAATGCCGTCGCATGTAAAACACGTCGTCTCTCCATTTTCTCACAAGGACTTAGGTAAAAAAAAATACGTTTTTTTAACAATTATTTAGACCAATAATCAACAGAGTGGATATTGGTTGAACTTTTTCATAGTAATCATTTCATGAATGCAGCCCTCGTCATGTCACCAATTGTCGCCTGTTTCTTCATCTACACACCTGGATGTAATACTGCCATCAACTTTGAACCACTCAGGTTATAGCACATATTTATATAAAATTTTTTATAAAGCTGCAGTCAACTAATAAGAATAATGATTGAGACAGGTGGGAATCATGGGTAGCTTGTCTCCCATTTGCCGTTTTACTCTTTATTTACGACGAACTGCGCAGGTTTGCTGTTCGAAGTCTTCCGGGATACTGGGTGTCTCAAGAATTCAACGTTTAAGTAAATATGCAGAGATTTATTGAGTAAACTCATTTACTATTAATATTAACCAAATAAAATGGGAAAATTTTTGTGAAAAAAGAATTTATTAGACATAAATCCGTATGACAACGAAAAAACGACAATTCCCTATTAGTAGTTCTAGCATGCTTATTATTTGAATAAAATCGGTTTAAAAAGTTTAGCAATCTCATTTCCTTGTGAATTTTCAAGTTCTTCGACCATTATTAACTCAAATCGATGAGACCATTTTGAATAATAAATTAAATCATTGTTTTGAATCAAAAAAGCTAAGAGAAGAGAAAAGTTAGTTGGAATTGGAAGATGGATAGTCTTGAATTTGTGATCATGAGCTTAGTTTTCCTTACCGGAAGCGTTGTGATTGGTGAAGGAGTTCGGTTAGCCTTTAGTTTTGCTTTCTATTGTGTTGGTTTTACGATTGCAATTTTAATTGTGGTCGTTGAGTATGTCTGGATTATGGCTCTACTGGTTAGTACCATTTTCATCTTAGGTAAAAGTTTCACATTCTCCTGGAATCACTTTCAGGATTTTATAATTTTGAATCCACCTCCACCCTACATCCCACCACCTCTGACGAATACCTATCACGGAGTGGGTGATGGTCAACCGAATGTTCTCTACCACTATAACTTAACTCCAGCATTGGCAGATTACAATGATAACTTTGGACTCAAGATGAACGTTAGACCTGGGAGAAGTCTCACAAGTCCAACCCAACTCAACTTCTGCTGATAAACCATGTAATTTAATATTTTTAAATGTTTAAAATTTAAATTATTCTCATAATTATCAATTGTCTCTAAAATCATAAAGCCCAAGTTAGTGGGAAGTAATCCCGGCACACTTACCTTCTTCTTTTTTTAGATATTCCTTAAAAATGAACGACAACGTCTACTATTGAGAATCAATCTCTAGAAGTTACTACATAAGAAGAAAGAAATTTCCTACCAAAATAACTCGATACAAAATGTTAATGTTAAGTATAAATATTGTTTACAACTCAATGAAATCTCTTGAAAGAATTTGAGACGGAAATTAAAATTTTTGAAATTGATCATCTTTGCTAAAGGGGCTTTGCCTTGAATTTTCAGTTTAGAACTTAGTAAACTGTTGAAGAGAAAACTGAGATATTTTTGATATAATAATTCATGATTGGTTTGTTAAGTAAGATGAATCCTACTACGGAAGTTGAGGTTGGCTGAAGATGGTTAGAATTATTTGTTGTGGGTTGGGTTTACAAGTTAGATGTATAAGATTAGATAATTGTGTGACTTTGCCAGGAGGGAGATGATGTTTGGTTATTTGTTAAGAAGTGAGATTGGAGAGGTGATAGAATCTATTATTTAAGAAAGTGGATGAGAAAAACCAAAAGATTGTCCAACTTTTACGTCTCAATCATTGAATCTCACTTCATTCCTTTCTTTCTAAACAGGAAAGGAACATATAAAAAATACCCAATTAGAGATCCGACTCTCATCAAATTTTTAATTATTTCTTCTCTTGGCTTTATAAAGCCAAGAACGACTCCACCCAAACCAAACATTCTTAAATCACCTTCTCATTTCACTCCAGGAAACAATCTCATCTCCAAGGTTCCTATGACACATTTTCAAGTTCTTTTCTCTAAATTTCTCATAGCAACATAAGTTTTGGTTCGTTCCTCATTATGCTCCTACTTTTATACCGAATAGCTTTCCAGTAATAATAATTTTCTTCAATAAAAAATATCCGGAAAATGTCTGATATTGCCGAAAAGGAAAGACCTGGGAGAGGTTCATTAAGGTTGGCGGAATCTTCTTGGTCATGGATTGTTCCTGATCTACCTCATCCAGATAGTAACCATCCGTCGATCACAAGTATTGATTTTACGTAAGACATGAAATTAATTAATAAAAAGTGAAATGAATGATTGATATTTTCTTCTTTCCCTATCCTAACTTACAGAATAGAGCCCTCTAGCATTCCGCAATATACTTCCAACGAATATATTAATATTGAAAGTGGGAAGGGTGTGGATGGAAGCGAAGGAAGTAGAGGTCGTCGATTTCGAAAGCCAAAATCAAAATTCAAACTTTGGCGACGACGTCTCTTCGCACTCAGTCTCATCAACTTTCTCATAAACTACAGACGCTATGTTGTCACCACACTCAACATCATCCTACCATCTTTCGTCATGCTCGTCTTCATTCTCACCATATCTTACCATTTCCATTGGGAACTTACTGGGAAAGATAAAATTATACTCACAAAAGCAGCTCAAGGTAAGAGGATAAACTTTTTAATCATAGACCTAACAACAGTATGAAATTCATTCTTCACTTTCTTTTTTATCTCTTCAGAATCAAAATACTTAGGTGGGATAGATACAACGGTGCTTCGGAGATACTTTTGTAAAAATAAATTCATTTGTCAGAAATATGGTGTCACTGGATATGGTAATGCTTGGATTTATTTTACTCCGATTAATTCCTTTACGCAAACCATCATGGACAAAGTTTATAAACATTTGGGGATATATAATATAGGTGTAAGTTTAGTTTTAGAAAAATGAACCTATTAAGGAAGAATTAATTGAATTTATAAAATAATTCTATTTTTAAGGGAGGGGTTCCGACTGAATTTGAACTGATTCATCATTGTAAAACAATTTTCTCTTTACGTGAACCTGGTACTAGTGAGCCTTCACCTATTGGAATCATTTTCTCATTGGATGGAAATATTAACTCCACGCATGTCTACGAAGATTACTTCAAACATACTGTCTCTTATAGAATTAGGACTTATATACCGGAAATTGCAAACACCAAGGAGTTATTCCCATATAGAAATTTAGATCGGGAAGAAGACCGTCTGACCCTATTTCTTTTAACATTAAATTTATAAAAATTAGAATTTTTCCTAATTACGTGTTTTTTTTTTTTTTTTAGTTTCTCCTTACATTACAACTGGTTTCTTAGGATTGCAAAATGCTATTGATTTTGCATACATGGAGCTCATTGTCGATAAAAATGTTAAGATCAATTCAAGAGATGCGGTTGAGGTATTACATGATTCATTAGTGACCACAACTAGTGAATTTTTTTTAAGACTTTTAAAAATAATATCAAAATTAAAAAAAAAAATATTATTAACATAGAAATGTAAATTGTGTACAAAGTTTAAAAAAATAAATTTCAGCAAAGTGACATTTTCATGCAAACTTTGAAAAAATGGAAGTATGATTTGTTCCCATACACCTTCTACTTGGATATCAAAGCAAAATACAGTACTTGGTTTTTACTCGTATTTTCAATTGTTCTGGGTACATTTTTTCCTACCTTTATGGATGCCAAGAGACTCATCGAAGAAAAGGAATCAGGCATACTGGTAGATTTCAAACTATCCAAAATTATAAAAATAATTTTTTAAATTTTAAATTCAATTTTCTTAGGAACTTCTAACACTCCATGGAATGACTATGCACATCAATTGGACTGCTATGATTCTACAACATGTTTTCACACGTATAATTCAGACAGGACTTTTAACATGGATTCTCACAAGTAGTCTCACCTACCCCGCTTTCTTGAAGTATGAAAACCCAATGTTCCTTTGGCTCCTTCTATACCTCCATGGATTCTCCCATACGACTTTTGTCTACTGTTTTGCCAATCTCTTTAGTAAAGGTAATCCCTTCAGTAAAGCATTCTGGAAGTGTGGAAAAAATAATTTTTTAAAAAATATTTCAAATTTAAGCTGAAATTGGAGCTACAATGGCGGTTTGTATGGGGTTCATCACTTCTATCATCCCTATGACCTTGTACGTCAATGGAATCAATCTAGGGAGGGTATTTAATTCTCTTCTCTGCCTTTTATTTCCAAATTGGAGTCTAGCCAATGCACTTTACAATTATCTCAAATTTGAATCCTATGGTAAGACCAAATTTATATTTCCTAACTACAATTATGAAATAATGGATTTTATTATTACATTTACAATTTAGACACTGGCGGGACATGGTTCGTCCTCTCCAACTACGCCGATGACCGACGTGTCATCACACCCATTGCTATTTCTCTACTTTTTTTTCCTATTTCCGGACTTGTCTACTTTGGACTTCTTGTTTACTTGGATAATGTACTCAAGAAAAAATTACTCCCAAGCCAAACCTTTTGTTACTGCATCAAGGTTTGTACTAAATTAAGGAATATTTTCAAAATATCTCTATTGGCGGTGGTGATGATATTTGAGAGTTGAGTCTAGAATGTATTTTGTATAATAATTTGAGTTGATTGAACTTTCAGAGAAAGGGAAAAGAGATTATGGTTGAAGAAGCGGATGTCCTGGCTTTCACGAAACCATCCATATATGAAGAAGTTTCAAAACGTGTGGCTGTAGAGTGTCGAAAAATTACACACGTCTACAATGGTTTCATCTCTGCATTGGACGATATCAGTATGGATATTTACCAAGTAATAGATGAAAATAATTATTTAATAACTAAATTATCATAAGTTACATAGAGTATTTTCCGTGCCTCATGTCCAGGGTGAAGTGACTGTCTTTCTTGGTAACACTGGTTCAGGTAAGACGACACTCATTCAGTGTATCGGAGGTCTTATCCAACCCACTGCTGGTTACTCGAGACTCAAGAAACTTCCATTCTCTGCATCTGTGGATCTAGTTAGGCAACATATCGGATACACACCACAGCATCATTTGTTTTACCAACATCTCACGGTTCAAGAACACATACACCTCTGTTGCATGGTACTCATGAGACTTATGAGTTTATATCTTAATCATTATTTATATCTTATGAATTATTCCAGTTACACGGACATGAGTACACCATCACAAAGAGACAATGTGTGGCTCTTCTCATTCGCTTTCATCTCTACACTGTCAAAAATAGAAGCGCAATGTCATTGTCAGAGGCCCAAAAACGTAAACTTTCTATTGCAATGGCAATGGCGAATAATCCAAGCGTTCTTATTCTCGACCAGCCTACGACTGGCATGGACTCATCTGAACTACATGACATATGGACTTTGATTCGGGTAACCAGCTACATAACTTAATTTTAGCCATCTTAAATTCTCGTCTCGGTCTATACTATTTCATGAAACGAAAGGAAACCACATAATGGCTGATCGTAAATAATTTTTTTTTAATATTGGAATATTGACGAATTAGGGCTTGCGAAAGTCCCGCGCAATTATTGTCACTGCTAATACCATAGACGAAGGGGATCTCTATGGCGACAGGATTGGTATGATGGCCAAGGGGAAATTACTCTCATTTTGCAACCCTGGTTACCTCAAATTGCATCTAAGTGAGTATGAACTAATACAAAATGGACGTGTTCAAAAAAGATTTTATTGACTATTCGGTAACTTGTTATGATTCAGTTGGCAAAAAATACACCTTAGTTATGAATGACATTAAGAGTTCTCAATTAAGGCTGAAAAATGAAACCTGAATATTTGTTTAGAAAATAATTTTGAATCAAGTTTAGAATTAGAATTCGTTTTCAATGTGTATCGAAAGACTGGAATTTTACGACATTTTTTGTTTTTTCTTCCAGACGCTGGATGCTTCATCAAACTCCGAAAGCAAGAAATTGGTGACGTAAACGTGAGAGGTGTAATTGATACAATCGAAAAAGTTGTGGGTAAGTTACTAATATATATTTTTAAAACGATACTTATTTAGGCTTGTTTGTTTTGTTTTTTTAGAAAAAAGTGATTTTCGTGTGGCACAAGCGCACATGAAGGCTTTTGAACACTATGCTGCAGAACTCTATTTTTCGATCCCACCTAAAGCACAACTCTCACGAGTCCTTGGAGCACTGGAGAACAAGCAAGATTCGCTGGGCTTCCTCAAGGCTGGAGTTATGCATTATACGCTCGCTGGAATCCTCAATGATCTTACGATGGGTGCAGGAGTTGAGGAAGACGACATTGGAGTTCTCGTCTCACAGAATCCATCTTCTCCTTATCAGAACATCAAACTACCAGGTAAATATTTATAACGACTTACACATTCGTCTCACCGCTTACACCCTCATGATTAATTTTTTTTTTTTTTTTTTTTTTTTGTTTCTGCCAGTGGAAATACCTACATTTCCTGCGGGTTTACACAAGAGTCCAAATTACCTATCAATTCTCATCGCTCTCTTCATCAAGCAGTACCTCTACATAAAACAAAAGCAGAAGATATTTTGGTTTGAGACATTGTTCCCAATCTTCACGGCCTTCTTCCTTGTCTATTTCTCAGAAATATACATTTGGGAACAACCAACTGAGCGCTCACTCATCCTCTCCGCGAGCACCTATCCCATTCCAGTTATCCCTGTCTACATTAACCAAATTACCCAATGGGAAAGAGCCAAGGTCAGTAAACAACAATACACAACTCATCAACAAAGCTCGACTAAGAATATAAAGACAAAGTTATTTGTCTTCAGATGAGACGAGACAAATCAACGGAATTC
Source organism: Holacanthella duospinosa (assembly GCA_002738285.1). Taxonomy (NCBI): domain Eukaryota; kingdom Metazoa; phylum Arthropoda; class Collembola; order Poduromorpha; family Neanuridae; genus Holacanthella; species Holacanthella duospinosa. The sequence goes on along the minus strand of NIPM01000319.1, from coordinate 203,371 downwards.
ATTATTCGAGATATTGTTGATTGGCTTACATTTTGAACTTTGAATTTGAGGCAGTCTTTGATAAGAATTTAGCTTGAACCTTCTTCGGAAAATCTTTTCACGTAATAAGAGGGAAATGGGGATGGTTGGGATAGGGTTTGGGAAATGGTTCAGGAAATCCTTCTGACAACGTTAATCTCCACTTCAGGACATAATGAATTACGTATTTTTAGTACTAAAATTAGAAAATTAGCTCTATTTGTTCCCAATAATATTAAAACATTACGAATCGAATAAGGGTTACTCAAAAATTGGAATTTGACAATAATGAGCAAAACGTATCTAACTTATTTAAAATAGTAATTTTCGAAATGTATATAAGATTTCAAAGTTCAAAATTTGACTCTAGTGCATAGTGGTAGTGGTAATAATTAAAATTTTGGTTTAGATATACATAAGCGCTTGTTTGAGTATTGTCGGAAATCATGGGGATCGACTCATTCTGTTTGGTGATGAACCGAACGAGACAAATGCATTCGAAGAAATGTTAAAACCGTCTAAAAACAGTTTGATCGACTACAGAGCGCAAGTGGTGATGGGAATGTCTTTGGAGCCGTCTTTTACAGCTTACTATGCCTCAAACGCTCTACATAGTGCACCAGCCGCCCACAACTTCCTTACAAATGTCTTCCTCTTTTTCATCACAGATCTTCAAAAACAAGCCAAGAGTCCTCTGAGACTTCTCGCCTACAATCATCCCATCCCTCAGCACGACGTAAGATACCTACACCAAAAAAAAATAGAAATTTTTGATCCACATCTCATTTCTGTCAATTAATCCATCCCTCTCGATCAAAAATCGAAAAGTTGTAATTTTTGTTTGAAGGGTCTGGGTACCAGAACTTTCCCACTATAAAAATTAACAGGACTTTTTGATAACCTCTACTCATTTTAAATGAAAATTCCACTTTCGTTCGTCAATTTAACGAACAAATAAAACAAAATTTTTCTTCCTTTTTCGCAGGGTCAACCAACTGGGACAGGCGCAGATGCAACGAATGCTGTCATAGGAATTATCTTCTCACTAATTTTGGCATTCGCTGTTGGGTTAAAAATTACTTTGCCAATAGTTGGAAGATTGTCCGGAGTAAAAATAACCAAATTAATTAATTTACACACAAACTGCTTCTAATCTTCTCATGTGTATTCTCCTGACAGAATCAGGACGTGTTAATATGTGCTGGAGTTACGCCTCTGCAGTATTGGCTAGTTTTTTTAACTTGTGACGCAAGTACGAACGTTCTTTATTCCGTTCTACTCATGGGTGCCATTTGTATTGGTGACATGACTTCTAAAGAAACCTTTCAAGGAGTAGGGATCAAAGGTTATCTAATTATAACTTATTTTTTTTATAATAATTATCTACTTTTTATTATTTTTTATTTTCAGCTACGCTCTTTTACATCATGCTGGCTTTTCTTTGTTGGTCCGCGCTACCGTTTGTCTATATTCTGAGCAAGTACGTCAATAATCAATTTACGAGCTATGGACAATATATTATTATTCATATTATAGTTGGTGAGTCTCATACTAGTTCTTGTCCAATCAAGTTCTGATTTTTATAAAAAAATTTATGAAAAAATTATTTCTAACTTTGTATTCTCTTTCAGGAGTGATCCCTCAGATGATTATTTATATAATTTTCTATGACATGTCCTACATGACACGCCTAGTAGTCGAAACTGTATTTTCTTTCTTCCCACCATACACAGTGACTGGGGCTCTTGTGCGATTCGTCAAACTTCTTGTTGAAAGAAGCTACTGTACGTTTATGCCATTGGAGACGCAAGAGGTGAGTGACCTCTTCGGATTTCCTTATCTCTTCCTCTCACTAATTTTAAGCATGATTTGCAGATGTGTGGAATCTATAATTCCTTACCAAGGAACAAATATTTTGATTTGATTACTTCTGATCCTTACTTCAGTTCCTGTTGCAGTAAGATCTACTAACTCCCTTCTCGCAATTCCTTACCTCTCATTTCATTCTAGATAAATACTGTTCGGAGGCAGGCACATGTTACAAACAACCACCTTTTCTGACAACAAGCATTTGGGAAATACCAATTAATTTGACCACATGTCTTTACATCATGTTCATTCAAGGGATATTTTACATGTGAGCGTCAAATTACACATCTCACGACACGGCACAGTGCAGTGAATTCTCATTTATATATTTTATCATTAACTCTGTGTGATATTTATGGTGTAAGGGTGGTGTTGCTGATACTAGAATACACCTTTCTACAACAATTTTTTACTCTTTTCCAATCTAAATTCCTCGGTGATGTAGATGCTGCCAAACTTCATCTCCTAAGAGAATTTGGAGCTAACACGACCCTTGAATTGAGTATGAAAAAGGAAATTGAAGACATTGAAGACACGATTGACGGTAAAATGGTAGAAATTAAAGTTGTTCAAGTTATAAGTTACTGAGTAACTTTACATTAGTAATATAGGCGTGACAGTAGAATCTGTGAATTATTTCTATGCACGAAACATTACAAAATGGTTTGGTAAGAGAGAAGTTCTGTCTCATGTGTATTTTGGGATCCCTCAAGCATCAGTACTAGGGATCATGGGCCTACAAAACAGTGGAAAATCTGTTTTGACGAGTATAATCGCAGGGAATACTCGGAGTAGTGCGTAAGTATAGTAACGATATAATACCATTTTTCAATTATTCATTCATTTTTTTAATAGTTGAAATGGTTCTTCTGACTTTAGTGGTTACTGCGTCATTCGCCCGGGAATCCAATTCGAATCTTCACGAGCGGAATACTTGGAAAAAATAGGATACTGTCCGCAGAGTGATGCCGTCCTTCCTTTCCTCACTGGATTCCAGATGATGCAACTAGTTGGACGCATTCGAGGACTTCCTGCAGACTACCTGGATGTACACTGTAGAAAATGGCTTGATTTATTTGGTAACAACGCGCTCGAGATTGCGTTTCTCTAATCATGCCTAGATATATTTATAATACTACTACTACAGAACCACTGAATTGAGATAAGGTGTTGACATTTATCTTACTCTGTTGGGAAAACCTTATCGGCATCTTCACATAATCATGGTATGGGTCCAGAACTCCTAATTACGAAGAAACAGACAGTCTAGCTCCAGGCCTAGTCGAAGTGCTTCTGGACTGAAAAGCCAACAGAAATAGCTCTTGCACAAGTGATAGATTGTTAGTCTAGCTCAAGGAATGGCACCAATCCAAGATCTCTAACCACAGCACACTGCTTAACCCGAACGACAATAGAAAAATTTGTCGCCGGGCCACCCTAGGCTGGGTTAATCTTGCGCAGAAATATTGATTACAAAATAGCTGAGGGCGTTAAAGGGTGTCCACCGTATAATTTTTACATAATGTTAGTTTCATAATGCGCAACTTTCTTTGTGACTTCCGGCATGTGTCCCATTGTAGTGTAGTCCTCGTTTACAGGTTATCCGAAGTCTTTCACCCACCTTAGTCTCTGCTTGATTTTGACATACTGATTTGCCAGTTAGTCATTTTACAAAATATATTATCCTTCACCAAGTTCAACAATAGGAAATTTTAACTTGGAAAATCTTATACTTTATAAAATTAATGTTTGAAAATCTAACGGCTAAGACAAAGAGGTAAAACGGTTGGAAAACCCTGTATAAGACGTGCTATTTTTAGCATAATATGAGGTACTTGTCAAATTATATGTATATCTCTAACCCGCTAATTTTTTTTTGTGGAGGAACAACGATTCCTTGAAGACGTGTTATATGATTGATGAAATGAACATAGAATTTTGTTAGTCTCACAGATTACAATAACTTTTCAGGATTAACTGAGAGAGAAATGAATATTGTGACAAGGATGTATGATTCAGGAATGAAGCGTCGTCTCTGTTGTGCCATCGCCCTCCTAGGAAACTGCGAAATCTTGGTTTTCGATGAACCGACACAGGATCTGGACGTCCTCAACCATCTGAATTTCTGGAGTATCATCCAACTCGTTCGACTCAATGGCCAGTCAATCATCTTCACTTCACTAAATGCACAGGAGTGTATAGAATACTCTACGAAGGTCTTACTCCTAGAGAATGGCAAAGTCAAAGCAGTTGGCTCACCAACTACAGTCAGTGACCAGTATGCCACGGGTAAGAACAAAAAGTTAAGACAAGATAATATTGATTTGACAATTTAAATATATGGCAACTTTTGCAACTTACATACATACCTCACATCCAGTCATCACATTTCTCCGGTTTAGGAGAACTTGGAAAAACCAACCTAAAAATTTCCTCGTTGTTAATTCGGTTATTGTTAACGAGAATTTTATGTTTAGACTAAACACTCATCCATAAAGATCGTAACATCCACGCATGCGCACTAATCAGTCGTATCACTCCTAGGTTGGACGCTCTTCCTTCGGTTTCGTACTGATATAACATCCAAATTCACTAAAGAAGACATACAACTGAAAATGAAAAAGGTCAAAGACTACGTCAACGATAACTTTAGGTGAGATTATTTGAAATCTTAATCAAAACTCATCAATGATGACTTACCTTGTGTTTTAACTCTGGGCACAACGCCATTCTCAATTTTTAGCCCTTGTGAACTCAAAGATGAGCATGACAAATTACTAATCTACCATGTAAAACTGAAGGTGAAACCATTGAGTGAGATGTACAAAAGCATGGAGAACCTACACAAACAAATGCCCCACTTTGTCAATGAGTAAGTTATTTAGAATCACATAGCGCAGTAATGTGAAAAACACAAGCAGGCGCAGTATTAGTTTGGCCATTTTTTCTGGCCATACATTTTTCTCACTGCGTTTCATTTTTCGCTTTGTGATAATGAAGCAAGGGCAATAAACTGAGATAATCATTCTCTCATAAGTCGATCATGCCCCCCTTAGTAGCATTCTCAAATTCGTACACATTTCCCCGCTTTTTTCTTTCACGAAGAAATCACCAAAAATCCTAATTTTACAAAATATACACCATTAATAACTGATAACAAATAAATCTTAACTAGAATTATAATAGCTAGTTGTAATAATATTTTTCTTATACTCAACTCCTATTGTTAAATTGATTTTATACTTTCTTAAACTTATAAAATTCAACCAGAAGAGAACTATTTTTTGAAAGTAGAAAACCAATTTTTTGAGGATTTGACTTCACAGCTACCTAATCGAGGAGTCGAGTTTGGATGACATTCTGGGTTACTTCGGAGGGCCTGAAAATTATAGCATGAGACTTCCCTCACTTTCCTCATCAAGTTCAAATTCTCTGAGTGATGAGGATAATATATTGGCAATGTCGGTGGAAGAACTAAATAAATGGGAAGGAATCGGGAAACACAGAGAGACGTTACGTAATTCAACAGAACTCAGTAAGTCGTCGTATAAATTAGTTATTACTCACAAAATGAGAAAATAGGAATGAGTGGTGTTGATTAATTATATTAAAATATTTTTGAGAATTAATATTTGATTAGCATGAATATAACGGATCTGAATTTAAAAATGAAAAATAAACATTGAATTTCATTTTTGATTATTATTTCCACAGACACTGCCAATTTGACTATCGCCAAGCGTAAGAGAGAACTAAGCAATTTGTCCGATAGTGGAAAACAACCAAGTCCCAATTCATCATCCGGCTACATCCACCACTCAGTTCAACCAAAGTCCGCTAAGAAGAAAATTGACCCCAACCAAACTATTATTAACTTCTTACAAAATAGAAGCGTCTCAATTGCGGAAAAGTAATAAGTCAATTCGGTGTAGTAGTCTCTTACCTTAAAACGAACCATGTCAGTCGTACTTACTCAATAATAAAATCTTACTTATTCACGCTACATCCAAAGTAGAAATTAAATGGGAATTTCAGCCGGCCTGTCCCACTCTTATAGCGGAATATTGTCATAGTAAAAAATATCGCAAGGTGTCACGAGCATGGGAAGGTTAAAAGTAAAGTAATACCGTAAGGAGATAAGTTGTTTGGTAAAACAATACAATATAAAAATTTTTTAGCTCGAACAATATCTTGCCACCAAATACTTCGGCTGTTGGCTCTGAGTCATGTAGCAAAAAATTGAGATATAATAAGAATGAAGGAAGAGTGTAAAGCAAGGTGGTTCGTGGATGCTTGTACTTTGATTTGCTCTAGGTTATATAGTTCTCTTTGGTTATCTGTTCCAACCCCCACCCCCTCTGTCCCCTCTGTGGTGACGGTAACCTCCGTCCCCACGCATGCGTGGCGGTCGACCTCGATGACCATCTCTCCCCCGCTCACGCTCACGATCCCTCTCACGATCATTTTGAAGTGGTGGAGGCGGTGGTGGACCTCCCCAAAACTGACCACCTGGTGGGGGATGGTTGAAACCGTGTGGGGGTCCAGGCATGTTCTGATCTGGTCCGTTATATTGGGCTCCCATTGGTCCAAATCCCACGTTTGGATTAAACGGACCAAACCCACCATGATCGTCTGCTGGACCATGTAGATTTTCTCTCTCACGACTACCTTCACCGCGACGATTCGCATGATTCTTAATGAACACTGGATTCGCCCGACCTGTCAAAGAAATATGAGAAATCTTAAGTCTTTCATTTTAACAATTCATTACCTAAAATTCACGATTTTAACAATGTGTGGTGAGGATGACCCGGTACTTTGAGATTGTTAGACGGATTGTCAAAAAAATTTAGCCATGGTGGGGTATGATCCCACAACTTATCACCGGACATTGTTCTCACCATTTGAGCTATATAGCCAATGTGAACAACCCCAATGTGAAAGATCAATGACGTGCACCATCGGTTCTCAAAATCCTGGGAGATGGAAACTCACCTCTGTCGTCCTCCAGCTCGTCGTCGACCTTAGCGTCGTTCCAAATAGCTTGGAATTTTTTAGGAATAGGTTTCTGGTATGGCGTTTTCTTCATGCCTTGCTTCTCTTGCTTCGTCGTCTTCTCTGCTTCGTCTATGTCTAATCCAGGAATGAGGAGCTCTAATTCTTCTTTCTCTTCCCTCCCTTCTATTTTGTCCTCAGGTCCCATTCCAGGAATGAAGGCTTCTTCTGCAACCATAAACAACTCTTACTAATCCATGCAAATATAATCCCACCACCAAAACCTTAATCTTTAATCTCGCAAAAATGGACATTAATCATCCACTCAAATGGCCTCAATAATTAGCTCATTTTGTAACAATGAAATCATTCCTGCGACATATGAAACATAAACCTCTACCCACCGTATGTACAGTTCCCTAAACATTCGCATTCTCTTAGCTTCAAGTTTCATGCACTCATATCATTCCCTATGGAATTCAAAAGAAGTTAACTCCTACCCATTTCATTATCTTCCACAGTAGAATAGTCATGGAAAGAGTGAGTCCTATCTCTCACGATATCCCCAGGTTTCTGCCTCGTCCAAAATTTTGAAGAGTGGTCATTAGAGCCTGAGCAAAGGATGTGTCCAACGGGATGCCAAGCTAAAGTCCAAATAATGTTCTCATGCGCCGACTCAATTGCCCCAACTTCTTTTTCACACCTAAAGAATAGAAAAAATTTGACATAATTTTTTTAATAATTCTATGAAGAAGTAAGCGGCTGTCACATACCCTACGTTCCAGAAGAGAATTGAGCCGTCTGAACCCCCTGAGGCGAAGAGGTTTTCGTGAATAGGATGCCAAGAGAGACAAGAGGACTCTCGCTTGTGACCTCGGAAAATTTGTAATTCTTGGGATAGTTTACGAATATCGTATAACTTGACCAGATGATCTCGTGACGCTGTCGCCAACCAGTTCCCGTTTCGATTCCATCGAGCGTCCATTACTGTCGATTTGTGAGCGTGGCTGAAAAAAATTAAAGAATATCATCAGCATATCTCGTGCAACACATATTACCAAAGTGAAACAACAAGGTTTCAAAATGTCAGATGTAGTTGCCTCGAGTACTTGGACCATTTTGACAAATTGCTGAGTACTATAGTACTTGGCCTATCAAAACGTAACTAGTCGTTTTGCAACCTTAATTAAAACTTATCGATATCGACTACTTGGCCTATAGGCCGAGTATCAAAAGGTTGTAAAAATTAATATATACCTTGGAGTAAAGGTGAAAAAGTCTATATTTCAATGTAAAATTGGAAAACAATTAAAATTCATCGCTTCTGTAATCAAATATTTTATCTAGCCCACCGCAACCTGGAATGATGACTATACTCGTTGTCTTTGTCTTATAACTTATTATTGGTACGATTTGCTTAATGTTTCAAGTCCAGTATCTTCAAAGAGCACCTTACAAAGTAATCAAACCGAGTGACCTGTTATTTCTAAGAATGACATATGCAATCGCGTAGAACTCGTGCATATGACCAGCTCGGGTTATGGAGTGCTAGAGATCATCAAAGTTAACATAAGGTCAAAATACTATGACTTCTAAAAGCTAAGGGTTAATTTTTGAAAGCTGAAACCCTATTTAAACATTGATCAGGAGGTCACGATCTGTTTGTACCAACTTCACGTAAATTGAACAGGCATGTTAATTTTGGTCACGTCCAGAGGTCAAATGCCAATTTTTACAAACGTACTCCTATGATCAATATTATTTTAAATCATATTTCAATCCATATAACCACTGTTAGTGATCAAATCACTTTTTTCTTTTTTTCTTTTTAATTTTAACTTTAATTTTAGGTTAATTAAAATAGGCCTACGCAAGTGGGAGTGTCTAAGTATATTACCATTTTGTACTAAAAATGATGCTATTGACACTGTAATAAATTACAAACAAATCAAATCAAATCAAAGTTGGTCATATAAGAACTTCTCGATGGTATATGTCATTAATAGAAATAACAGTTGTCTCTCAGTGTGGCTCAATTTGCGCGGTGCACATTCGATTTAGGAATGTCATATTTCCCCAGGTTGTGGGAAGAGTCCATTACGACGATCTTCGTAGATGATTCCTTCCTGTGAAAAGAATCGTTCGCTGAAAACGGTCCTTTCTTTGGCTGATAAATTGCGAAAAACCTAATGTAGATAAGTGGATAAGTTTTCAGTCTGCCTAAATCACACGACCATACTTTCTGTTCTGTTAAAATTTGAAATAGTAAGTGTTTGAACATATTATTTGGTCGAGATCGGCAAAGTGTACTCGGCTTTTTTAAATTGGACGAGTATTCGTACTTGACATTTAGCCGAGTACCATTACTCGGGCAACTAATAAGATTCATATTTTTCATTTATGACAAGCATAAGTTTTAATGGGCATACATTGTAGCAAGTGATATTCCAGCTTTTGGATCCCAAAGTTTGATTGGTTGCTGGTTATCCTTTGAACCTGAGACGATGATTCCCCGGTGCGGATGCCAGTCAACGCATTTTACGTCTGCACCGTGTCCTCGCAATACTTTTTCTTCGTAGCACGAAAAGAAATCCCAGACACGGACGGTCCCGTCATCCGAACAAGAAGCAAATTTTTGATCAGTTGGACTGAAAGAGAGACCACGAATGGCTTCTTTGTGTGCCTAAAAACCAAATACTCAACGTACAAAAACCAATTTCAAGAGGACGAAATACTCTGAGGTCTAAGGTGCTTGCGTGGGCTCACTTGAAACATTTTGACGTTGTTCATGTTGGATTGCCAGTACTTGACGTATCCCGCGTGATCGCCTGAATCATAAATATACATGTTATATTTGTTAAATATTCTGCTAAAGTGCCAATCTTGTGATTATGAACTCTTTCACTACTAAAAAACAAAACGGAAACGACTTTATGTCTAAAAAACAAGGCCAGTTTAGAGTGACTCTTTTTGTAATGAATCAAAAACCTTGATGTAACAATTTACTCACCTGTGACCATCCAGATGTCATTGTGAGACCAAACCATGGATCTGACTGGACTGTCATGTGCCTGTAAGATCGTCTCGAAGTTAAACGTAAGTCCATTCCATAGAGTGAATTCTCCAGAGGATGCTCCAGTGACGAGACGGCGTCCTTCGGGAGTCCATGCCATTGAGAAAATGGGACATCGCATTTTATTCGTAGCAGACTTGACATATCTAGTCGTTACAGCGTTAGTCGGGTTATCGAGTTGCATTGATGGGGGAACTGTGTCAGGTGCATAGGAGTAATCAGGTTCCAGAGCTCTTCGATCTCGGCAGTCTCTTTGCCATACTCGATTCTACAAGAAAGTGATAGATCCAATGGAGAACGAGTGAGTATTATAATTCTAAAAGTGATTTTTGCAGTACAGGCAAGAAGGTTAAAGGGTTGAGTTTTTGAACCGTGTTCTTGAAACATTAATTTTAGAACACGGCACATTTAGTAACATCAAAATGTGTAGTTGAATGAAAACTTCGGCTACATACCTGGAGTTTCCTAATAATTGCGGCATTATAATCAACAGTTTTTCTAACTAAGCTCTTCCTAAGTCTACGTCCGTCGTAGGAGTTGTCGTCGTCTGGATTGTTCCGGCCTGTGGGGGGAGGTGGACGAGGGAAGAGTCGGTAAGGTTGGTAGGCCATTCTCTGGCGAGGATTTGGATGGCCGTGGCCATGAGGATTCGGAAATCGATGATTCATTTGTTGTGAATGATCAGAAGTTAATTGTGATGGAGGAGGGTATCGGGGAGGTAGACCACCGAATCCTCTGGACATTTGATGAGGTGGAGGTGGCACTTGGACACTCATTTCTGGATTTTTGTTATCCTTGTTTTACTTTCAAATTAACCTATACCTAGAAAAACCGTTGCCAAATAAAAAGTTTTATCAGTGGAAGAGTTTAATTCGACCAAGCGGTGGCCTCAGCGCAGCACAAGGTGCAGGATGATGGCACTTACTAACTCATTAATTGGCGTAAAAAAAACTGACGAACCAAAGAGTGAGTGTTTTTAACGAGTTGTGCTCTGCTTCTCTGGATAGTGGTTACCTAATTGAGTGAAGACGAAGAGTGAATTATTGAGTGATTTACCTCACACACATCTTGAACGGGATTCACAATGATAAAGTAAATCCTCTAAATTCTTCATGTACATTTGGAAAGCAAATTATGACCAATGAAATTAAACAGTAAATAAACAAAAGTTATTTTTATTTTAGTTACAATTTACAAACAAATTGACCAAAAAATTAACCTCACTTTGCTGGGACTGACTAAACCACAGAAAAATCTGCTGGCAGCACACGGCACTCCACACTGGCGATTTATAATCCAAATCTGGCCAAATCTTTGAAAATGTTCAAATTAAATTTTCTAGGGTCTAATTACCTCAACTGATTATCTGGCTAAAAAATTCTTAAATTAAATTTTTTTTTTTTCAAAATTTGCATTTTTGACCGCGGACACAGGACTTGGGTGGTTATCCACTATCTCCGCCTGTCATTTTCACCAAATAGAAATTTATTATAATATGACTGAAAAAATATGAACAACGTAAATACAATTTGAGGAGAATATTCCTTTGAAAAAAAAATAATTAATTATAAATATCAATTAGGTTTAGACGTAAACACCAAATATCAAATTGAAAAACTATCGGGTTTAAATATAATGAATACGGTGTATGAGGTTGTAGTGACGTAATCTTTAAGGCTAATTTATACTCAGACGACAGCACTCTGTCACGTAAACTCAACTTGACGGATGAGTCAAAGTTAAACATGTTTAACTTTTGTCGGAAGGGGTTTTACGCAGACGGAAAGGGGTAACGTCGAGTGCCGTAAGAGTATAAATTGGCATCCGTGAAGAAAGTTAGCTGACGAAAGGTGACTTTGTCGTGATGGATGAATTGTCGTCTGAGTATAAATTAGCCTTTAGATTAAATTCAATTATGGAATTAGTAAGAATTTTTTTTGGCTCAGAAATATTTGGTTCGTATAAATATATATATATAATACGCGGTTACTAATTCGGTTCCTTAACTTAAACTATTTTTAATTTTCGAAAGTTCAATTGGAGCAAGTTTGGGCAAGTACAAATTGAAGTAATAGATAAAGGTTAACCAAATTTAGAAAGAATGAAAAAAATATCGATTGAAGGTGGCTGAAGGTGGGAGTTTGAAGTTGCGCCATGCAATTACATGTAAATAATTTTTTTTTCCATACCATGCTACAAATTCAATTTTGGGCCAAACTTTTTGAAAATTTAAACAAAAACAAAAATCAATAGTTGTAACAAGAATAGACTTGAGCAAAAAATTTGTTTTTAGTCATAATTTTTTTTCATTTTTGGCCAATTTTGGATTAAGAATCGCCAAGTGTGCACTCCACGGCAGCATCAGCACACGGCAGATTTTTCTGTGGTTTAGTGATGTCCCACTTAGCTTAATATTTTTTAATTTTGGATTTTTATAACTTCCCGCAACTTAACTCGTGTGTAATTTCATTGATTTTTAAACACATGGAATTTCCTGTCAGACAAAAATTTGAAACACAGACGGATATCATCACTCAGTATGCATGGTTGCCGGGGTTGACGTTAAATTAAAATTTCATTCTTTAAGATCTTTATCACCTCTTCTATTCTAGAAATTTTTGTATAATTTTTTAATTCTCTCTATGTTTGGGACCTAGTAGGGAATCAACTTGAACTCTTAATCTCTCATATCTACCTATTCGTAATAATGAACTTTCTCAATTTTATTATGTTGATAAGGTTTTTTAGTAAAAATATTATTGATAGATTTTTTTAAACAAACAATTATTCATGAAGTTAGTATTTTTCCAGGGGATCAGAAAAGGTTAATAAGCTGTAGAAACAAAATATGTTTATATTATTTACTAGAAAATTGAGATTAATTTATCTGTGCCACAATTATGGATCAAAGCGTTAAGTTCCTGTTCCAATCTACTTTTTAGATATGATTAAAAAAAAAGTTAACTAAACAGGTTTTGTATACCACTTTCGATCAATACTGTTTCCAATTTCCTACATTAGAAGTAAATGAGCTTTAAAATACATAAATTAGAATATAAAGTTAAAGTTAGGAACTAATCTGAAATTTTGACTTAAGATTCAACTCGACAAACTAAGTATTGGACTACCTATACTTGTTCAATTTTTTACGGCGTGACGCTTCATTCTCATGGAGTTTTTGTGATCATTCGATAGCTCCTTTTCCTAGAAACCATCACTCATTCATCTTCTTTTGCTAAAAAAAGTACAAATCCACAACATTTTCCAGCATCCTATTGCAAATATACTTTTCACAAAAAGGCTTGCAGAATCTTTGATTCTGCTCGAGTAGTTTTGACTTCCTTCGTGTTCAATAATGAAGAGCATAGTCATTTTACACCTGATATTCATTGTTGAGCAGTATTCGGAAATAAGGATTAGGAAAAAAAAATTTTTTTATGGCAAAATTGGGAAAATTGGCAAATTAAACTTGCCGGATTATTTAAATGCACAATTCCTTAGCAATTTAAAAAGTTTTTTTGAACAGTAATAATTACTTTTCAAGTTTGCAAAGGTCGGACTAAGAGGTCTGTCTGATTTAAAAAAATTATACTTATAAATACTAATTTATTGGACTTGGACTTAATGAGTGCCCAACCTTAAATTAAAATTTTGCCATGTTCACTTGATTTTATTGCCAATTTTACCCTATTCTTTCCTAATTTTGCCAATTTGCCCTCCGAAGAGTAGTTGAGGAGATGAGACAGACTTTTGCTTAAGTAAATTATCATCCATCAGCTGATTCATCTAGAGGTGACTTTTGTGCTTACCTTACTGAAAATTTTTACGGTTACGTATTATCGTTACGTCAAAGACGACAGCACCATTATCATCAGTCGAGTTTCAAACTTTCTTTCGTCCACACAAAGCATAGGCTATCAATTTTTACAAACAAGACAAGAAGGTTAGTTAGTGGTTAGTGGAAGAATTTAATTATTCTCAACCTCTTCTCATTAAGTAAGTCAAACTTATCCCAATATAACATTCTACAAAGCACTTTATTATCTATTCTATTATTACAGACCGAATCTAACCAGAATAATCTCCAATGGTTCCCTATGACTAGATAAGTTACGTTTTCCCTTATAAATTTACAATTTCTTAAATTTTTTATTCTCAAAAATACGTACTCATGAAAATGTTTCCAATTGGTACAGCCTTTACATTTCAATTTATCATTGTCCTTCCAATTTTCAATCATAAAAACAAAAGTTTAATTTCTATTTAATCTTTCAACCGAGAATTGAACAAAGGAAAATTTTTTTTTGTTTAAAATTGGAATGATAAAAGTTAATTATAAACTGTTCCAAACTGCGTTCAGTATATTATCTGTTATGGAATAAATGATAATAATGTATGTAAAGTTATAACTTAAGAAGACCTTAGTTTAGATAAGCTTCATTCAGGTTAACCAAAGGGTGTACAATTTTATACATAAACCACCTAATAAAATACAACAGACTTACTAATAAGTCTGACTTCAAATTAGTATTAGGTTGTTTGTGTCTGGAAAAAGTGAACACCGTTTTGTTAATTCAACTCCAACCAAAGGTTCTCATCTTATTGTTGTCTCGTTTTGCGCAGGTAGCGGTGAGTCCTCAGAAGACAGGGACTGATGTGTTGGAGACGATATCCTCTGTGTAAGAGTGTATAAGGGTTCAGAGTGACTGAAGAAGGATGAACTATCTGGGTGTAAGTGGGATTGGTCGGTTTTTGGTGGGTCTCAAGGGTTTCTATAGTGGAATCAACGGAGCAACCCTGACAGGGGCCATCGACGTCATCGTAGTTGAGCAAGAGGACGGTTCTTTCAAATGTTCACCATTTCATGTCAGATTCGGGAAATTGGGAGTTCTACGGAGTCGGGAGAAGGTCATATTGTCAAATTTTCAAAACATATTTAATTAAGGTAAATTAAATTGATTTTATTTTAATTTTTTTTTTGACGGTAAAGGTGGTGGATATTGAAGTGAACGGCGTCATAGCGCCAATTCGGATGAAGTTGGGAGAAACCGGAGAGGCATTTTTTGTAGAAGAGCTAAACGTTTATGAAGAACTACAAGATACGAATTTGGCAACTTCTCCGCTACCTATGTCTCCAAGACACTCTGACAATGATAGTGGAGGGTCACCCAGAGTCAAAGTACGGCGTGACGCAGATGACTGTGTCGTGGACGTGAATCATATCAATCCTGGAGAAATTGAGACCAAACTCATGAATCTCGATGAAAGTAAAATTGATGGGAAGGGAGAGGATCCGAAAGGACGAAAAAGAAGAAAGAAGCGGAGAAAAAATCAAGTAAGAAAACTAAAATTTAAATAAAGTATTAAGCTTTACTCAAATAACATATTTGAGCAAGGAATTGGGATTTTATTTTCTATTTGTACATTTTACAGAAAGATTTATATTATCTTTTGTATTGCAGGGTTCTAAATCTGACATTTCCGTGAGTGATAGTAAGACGAACATGATTCCCGACGAGGCGATGTTCGCGATGGACGAAGACATGGCTGGAGTCAGTGATGCTCTGAGCAACCTGGATTTGAGCAACTTTGGCCCCACTCTTTCACATAGTCGTAGTTTCCATAGAGATTTCTACTCAGACACAGAAGTAGATGCGACTTCCACTCCACAAAACTCCCGTCCATCTACTCCTATTCAATCAGACTCAGAATACGAGATCACTAAATACGCAAAGGTGCGTTTTTGAGGTTTTTGGTGTCAAATCTGAGATTCAATCAAAATTTACTATGTATTATATTTTATGCAGGAGGGCAATGACGACGATGTAGGAAAATGGCCATGGGGTGAGCTACCCTCTCCCATTGGTGGAAACAATAACAACTTGACTCCTGCATCAATGTCAATGGTTCAACCACAGAATCATTCTACACTGATTTCTTCCCAAAAGCTCAGTAAGTGTGTACTTTCTATCAAAGTAAAAGGATTTTGAGGTTGTTGAGTTCATTCACCGCCTCCATTATGATTCGTCTTTTGATACTTTTTTTTATTAACATTTATATTTGTAACACGGAAGCTTCGTATTTACGAGTTCTCATGGGACGATGAAAGACATGTGAGAAAATCGTGTTCAAAATGTGCTTGCTCCTAATCCTTTCCCTATCCTTTTGACATTATATACTAAATGTGTCGGTGTTCTGAATTTGATTTTTTCACTATTTCTAGGTAGTGACGAGATTCCAATGTCGAGTGATGACGAGAGTAGGAATCGATCCGGGTCTGAGAACAAGTCCATGCTCTCAGGCATGTTCTCTTTCATGAAACGAAACCCGAGACAGACGAGCGGTGGCAATAACTTACCCACAGAGTATGGCATGTATTTGGATGACATCAATCCAGAGAATATGGATCCTGACCAATTCGCTCTCTACTTCCCCAATGTCGTGAGAGACGTAAGTTTTTTTTATGTATTTCTCAGGGTCAAAATGAACAGAATTGAGAAATAGTAAAAAAAAATCAATAAATGTTAACTACTTTACATTTCATTGTGTCGGCTGTTTCAAGGCTTCTTTGTGAGTTTTGATTTCAATTGAAATTCCTTTTTTTTTTGTTGCAGAAAGACTACTACTTCCGGCCGGAACAAGACGAAGACGTTGAGTCAGGGAAAGGTAACTCACTCCCACAATCACCACAGCCTGGGTCTTCTCCGAAAGGCTCTCAACTCTCCGTTTATATGGAAGATCGCCAAAGACAGCGTGAGTGATTCAAAACATTTGTTTTTGGTTAGTTACGAAGGAATTCAAGAATATATGTTATTATTATTTATTACAGGAGTGAGCTCTGATCCAGTACACAATGTAGAAGCCATTTCACTCTGCGGAAACAACCTCGCACTTTTTGAACAGTCTAAATTGACATACGATGATTTGATTGAGAATCCAGATGTGATACTCAAAACTTCACCCGATTCCATTGTAGTTAAGATCGATGGAAAGTACGTCTCTTGGGCAGCTGCACTTCCTGCACTTCTGTCGACCACGCTTTTCAAGAGACCGCTCCCAGAACAAGTCTACCAAAAGTAATTTTTGTTCTTTGAAATTTATAAAAATTTTGGAATAGCCGTTTTAAACAATAATTTATTACAAAATGGTCTACTAAATTTTTTTGTGATAATTGTTTCAATTAGGCTCCTTGACCAGTATGTGAAGAAAGATGAAACTCCAGGAGGTCAACCCGAAGGACTGGGAAAGGAGAATGGGTCAAAGAAACAAGGGTCTTGGTTTTTCCCTTGGAGAAGGACTAATTCTAATAATGCGTCTGCGGTGTCAGAGGAAGGTCGTAGTGGTCCATCATCACCTGAGGGAAAATTACTCACAAACAATCCTTTTGGAGCAGCAGTAGAGGATGGTCCAATAGCAGGTGTTCGTAGTGGGACAGGGACGTCTTCATCGGATGAGTCCGAAGGGGGTGGCGGTCTGGACGAAGGGTCTAAATCTGGTCGTTCGAGCCGCAGGGACATGAACACTGGGATAATTCCCATCCCACAACCTGCCACTAATATCCCAATTCCCGGAGCTGAGAAGTACAAGAAAACTATGAGAATGAGCAGTGATCAAATTGTGAGTCTGAGAATTGATTCAAATTATATTAAATTTAGTTACAAATTTTAATGCCAATGGAATTTATTGTGTTTGAATTATTTCTTTATTCTAGCGAGTTCTGGGTTTGAAGTATGGCCAAAATGAAGCTGTCTTCAGTGTTACGACTGCGTATCAAGGGACGACGAGTGCCCGATGTCACATCTATCTGTGGAGATACGACGACCGAGTCGTCATTTCTGACATTGATGGAACAATCACAAAGTCTGATGTGTTGGGTCATGTCCTCCCAATGATTGGGAATGACTGGTCACAGTCAGGGGTTGCTCAACTCTTTACACAAATCCAAGACAATGGATACAACATGCTGTACCTCTCATCTCGTTCTATTGGTAAGAATTAGAGCTTTCCTGATCTGGAATTAGTGTCAGGATGCTATAATATTTACACTGGTTGTTAATTCCAGGACAAGCTTCTTCAACAAGAGACTATTTAAAGTCTATCAAACAAGATGACGTGACACTTCCGGATGGTCCACTACTTCTCAATCCCACCTCACTCATGTCTGCTTTTCATCGAGAAGTCATTGAGCGACGACCTGAAGAGTTCAAAATCGCCTGTTTGAAGGACGTCCAGGTAAAAAAATTTAATTTCATACCAAAAATTCCAAATGTACAATTTTTTCTTCTTCTGTAGCTCCTATTCCCAAAGAATCCGTTATACGCTGGTTACGGTAATCGTATCAACGATGTCTGGGCTTACCGTGCCGTTGAAATTGCAGTACCACGAATTTTTACCATCAACCACCGAGGCGAACTCCGACATGCACTCACCAATACATTCCAATCATCGTAAGTTAAATTTCTTATTGGTGAATGGAAAGTTGTAATGCTAAAACATTTTTGTGATCAAAATTTTATAAAATATCGAATTATAAAATATTGACATGTTGGAATTGCTTATGATTTTGAACATTCGGCGATAAAAATTACCACAAGACGAAGATTTGTCAACTAATTCTGACATTTGACTTCGCGATGTATTTATTCCTAAACCTTTAAAGTAAAAAATTTAAAATACGAGTATTTTAAAAACACCAACTTTCTCATCCTTCCATTAAAAGTTGTGCGAGAGCGGTTACAATTCCCGCTTTAAAGATTATGTGTGACTCGGTGGTAATTTTTCAATTTCTTTTTTGTTATACAGATATACAAATTTGATTGAGTTGGTGGATCATATTTTCCCAGTTTACAAAGACAAGTCCAATGGTGAGAGTGATGGATTCAGTACTTTTGAATTTTGGCGGGACCCAATTCCTGAAATTCCTCCAATGGGATTGGAGTTACTGAAAGCAACTGAGAAATTAGCTCCCGGTCCTCGACACTCAATCTGAGAAAACCAACTTTCATAAAAATATCTCTCTAAATACTAGGGGTCTACCTTTTCATATTGCACACTTTCACAGAAGTGTGAAGGAGAAGTGCGAAACTCCTCCCCAGAAAGTGTAAAGAACCAATTACAGAAGCGCAGAAAAACAGATCTCACCCGAAAAAATTTCATACTTGAGCACTTTCACACTTTCACAGAAGTCTTTACAAAAGTGTGAAAACACGCCCCAAAATTCAAAATTTGCCAATGAGACTCCACAGCGGGACAAAGTGTGAAAGTGTGAAAGTGATCAGATAATTTTTTTCACACTTGCTTACAACTTCTATTTCTCCGTCAATTAAAAACTTCAGATTTTCGATTTTAAATAATTTAAAATCGAAAATCTGAAGTTGAAAACAATTATTGTTTTCAAGATTTTGATCAACGACATTGATAATTTTTGATAGCATTTATTATTTATTAGCGTTTATCTATGACATTAATAACGCATTGATAGCGTTTATGTAAACGGACGTGAGTTAATTTATTGGGATTTATTTAATGAGAAATTTTGAAAATTTAGCCTTATTTGATTGTTTTACCATTTGGATTATTTAATTACTACTTCAAACCTAGGGCTCACCCGATTCCTCTTCACACTTTTGCACACTTAAGTACAGAAAGAGTTGAAATATTTTCAAATGTGAAGGGTATAAGGTCTCACCCGCTGTAGCTTCACACTCATGCGCGCTTCAACATAAAAGTGTGCAATAAAGTCATCTGTGAAAGTGTGAAACTAAAAAGGTAGACCCCTCCTACTATAGTTATTGATTCCTGACGATACACCAAAATTCCTAAAACTCCAATTCCTTAGTTGGAACATTTTCATAATTTCTCACACCACAATGCGACAACCCAGTTCAAAATTTGGGACTTGATTGACTAATAGTAAATTATCGTTTATTGAATGATGGTAAATTGATTGACCAGTGACCACATCCTGCCGAATAAATTTAACAAACCAATAGTTTCTTTACGTTTATAACTCTTAATCAAGCAAATGTAAGGAACCTCGGTAGAAAGTATTATATTATTTATCTCCAGTAATTATTGAGTAATGTTTTACAAAGAAAGAAAACAAAAGACAAGTTTAACTCCCGGAGTCTAAAACGTTTATTAAGAAAGCAATATTGCAGTTGTATTTGAGTGATTTAAATGAAATATCTCCGTGTCCCCGTAAGAATTGTCGCATTAAATTAATCACCAATTGACTGATTTGAGAGGATCTTGTAGTAATCAATCTGAATTTTTGTACTCATATTCAGAGCGATTCCCCAACCANTTGACTGATTTGAGAGGATCTTGTAGTAATCAATCTGAATTTTTGTACTCATATTCAGAGCGATTCCCCAACCAGAACCAAATAAGTCAAAATTCTATTGTATAAGTCTAATTTGTTTGCAAATCTATAACTTATTTCAGGTAGTCGAATATTACAAGTTGTCCCACTGTAAAAAAATTTTGTATTCGAAAATACGCAGCAAAAATCACATTTTGCCGGTGAGACAACTTGTATATCAGTTTCCGGATCTTTAAAAGTAGAACCTAAACCTGAAGTTTCAAATCGGAAAACTCTTGTCCGTTTCTGAAGAAACGGATGACTATAAACTGTTTTCCGATTTTACTCAAACAGGAAACTTTCCGCTTCTGTGAATTCGGAAGCGGAAACTGAAACCTGAAATGGACTATAAACCTAAAAATTCTCCAAACCGGACGAATTAGATACTGAAGTCGGAAAACTGAACGGACTATAAACAGGCCATTAGAAATTTAAATTGGTGGATTTAATGGCCTGTTTATAGTCCGTTCAGTTTTCCGACTTCAGTATCTAATTCGTCCGGTTTGGAGAATTTTTAGGTTTATAGTCCATTTCAGGTTTCAGTTTCCGCTTCCGAATTCACAGAAGCGGAAAGTTTCCTGTTTGAGTAAAATCGGAAAACAGTTTATAGTCATCCGTTTCTTCAGAAACGGACAAGAGTTTTCCGATTTGAAACTTCAGGTTTAGGTTCTACTTTTAAAGATCCGGAAACTGATATACAAGTTGTCCCACCGGCAAAATGTGATTTTTGCTGCGTATTTTCGAATACAAAATTTTTTCCCAGTGGGACAACTTGTAATATTCGACTACCTGAAATAAGTTCTAGATTTGCAAAATTAAATTATATACTTCATTGTATTTTTAAAATGGAGTTTGAAGGAAACTTGATTGACGCAGTGAGAGTATATACGGATGTATATACTCCTTCGCCGTTTCCGATTACGACGACGACGTAGCGCAATAAAAAGTAATAAATCAATNAAGGACAAGGAGAAGAGGTGTAACTGTTGGTCGTCTATTTCAAGAATGCTAGGAAAATCGTCAGGTATTTGATCGAAGACATATACCTGAAGTATCGTTGATGGTATTGGTCATCCGAAACCAGTTCCTTTACCAGTGACATCTCCCCTAAGCATCCCTACGTCTAAATATACTACGGATGTATATACTCCTTCGCCGTTTCCGATTACGACGACGACGTAGCGCAATAAAAAGTAATAAATCAATCATTGTTCAGGTTAGATGAATATATTTACATTTTTCAAATCAGTATAACTTCAGTTTTCAGAAAAATACTATAAACTAAAATCCTGTTTCAAGATTCAGTTTTACGTGTAACCGGAAACTGAAACCTGATTTCGATTTATAGTTCCTACAATCCGAATTGGACTCCCAATGCATACAATTTCGATAAATTATAAAAAACTATAGAGGTGAAACTCAAACTATGACACCAAAGTTGCGTTTGAAAGAAGTAAACTTCCATATGTGGGGTTGGAATGGGTGNATCCGAATTGGACTCCCAATGCGGATTCGGAAAGTGGATTCGGAAACCTGACGGACTATAAACAGGCCATAAGGCTTGTTGCTTAATAATAACAAAACAAATATAATGTCTCTTGTTTCCTCTTATGGCGGTTANCACAGGCCATAAGGCTTGTTGCTTAATAATAACAAAACAAATATAATGTCTCTTGTTTCCTCTTATGGCGGTTATAAAAACATTTAGCTATAACATCAATCCCGCTATAACAACATTAGATTTCTGTCCTGTATAACAACAATTATTATTATTGCCAAAAAGTTAATCATTTAGGACACTTTTTCTCCATCGATTTGCAATTTTTCATCCAAGATTTCTTTGAAATTTGTAGATAAGTCAGGCAAACTAAAACTTTTGTCAATATTTTACATACTTTTTCTCTGTAATTCTTTTAACAACATAATGTTATTATATCCGATATAACAAGAGCAGATCTGACGATCCTCCCATTAGTGTAACGAGTTTTGACTGTAATTTTTTGTTCCACGAATAGTGAAGCTAGAGGAGTTTATCTCATTCGCTTGTCCGCAGGTCTGTCTGTACGCTTTATTTTTTACAAACTCTTTTACATTTTTTCTTTCAATAAGATTTAATATTTTTCATTCTAAATGATTCAATTCCGAGTTGATAGTTTGAAAATGTTATTTTTATTATTTCTATGGATTAATGTATTGTTTATTGTTAGTTGATATTTAATTGAAAACGCAAGAATACGAATAAGTAGTAAGAGTATGTCCCTTATCTAGTAGCCTCTCCTCATGATGGCAACAAATAAAAAGAATCCTTGTTTTGAAATGACAGATGACTAATTTCTGAGGGAATTAATTAATTGTGTCACGATGTCCGATCTCATCGTCGTCAGGTGATATTTTATTGTCTTTGATCATGAGTTCTTCTGTAGCTTTCGGGACACCTTTCAGTTCTGCTGACACACTTTTGAGTTTATGAAGCGTAGGGAGGTCAATTCCTGGGAATGCACGAATGTTCATCTCCTCATTATCTTCATCCCCATCTTCTCTGAGTTCAGTCAAATCTACCAGACCATCCGATTCTTTAGATTCAGTCTCTTCCTTCAAATAGAATACTTTTTTTATATATTTTATATTTTTTATAATTTTTTACTTTTAGATTAATTTTACAGCGGATTCGTTTGAATCTCCTGAGGCTTCCTCTGCATCTGTCCGTTGTGAATTACCATTACAATCCACACAACTACAGTTTGAAATTAATTCTACGTTCCGGACGAATGTGTATCTCTCCAATGTAGTGCTTTTCGTACAGTTCAAACCTACCTGCATTATCAATAAACCGTCTATTTTTTTTTGTTCTAGACACTTATGGTCAAGGTTCATTGCGTTTCGTCATTCCACACGACAATAATAGGTGGGAATGTTTAAATTGAAACCTACGGTCGTCCATGCTGATTTTGTGGGCCGACAGGCATCACAATATGGTGCTATAACTCCGTCATCATCTTGTGCTCTAGGTACGCTGTAACTGAAACATGCTCCAAGGCATACGACATTATCAATTGTAACTGGTTGACACTCTGTATTATGAGCCGAAATTTCTTGTCTGATTGGTTGAGCCTGACACCAGGAGTGTCGTTCGGGGTACAGGGCGAGGTTATGTACCTGAAATGAAAAAAGAAGAAATTTTATTATTTTTTTGTAACTCGTTTAAAGGATTTAGGGCAATGGAACAGTAATTTGTAAGTTAATGGGAAAATAAACTTGAACTTATTATTATTGATTAGCATGCAGTCTTTTTAAAAAACTCAATACAACCATACAAGTCTTGATCATTTCAGAAAAAAAATTTGAAGACAATAATAAGTGATTATTTTTTTCTACAGATTTTATAAATGTATATAAGATTTTGCAAAAGAGACATTAAGAGACTGATTCTGTGGTTGTTGGTTACTTTGTGTGTAATTACATTATCATCTTGTTTGGAAACCGTAGGAGTGTTGGGAAGAAATTTTGATAATTTATCTCTTGACGAGTCAGAGAATAGTAGGAGCTCTGCACGAACGGTGTCAAGAACAAATATTTTAGAACATGAAACTTTTATAAGCTCGACAAGTAATGAATATATGATTGGTCTATTGTGTCTTCTATTACCTCTTATCTACGTCCTCATTGGTTTACAAGGTTTTCTAACCCTCTTCACACCTCAGAACAATTATCCCCAACTAGGCGGAGACAATGGGCAAGATTTGAGAAGTTTCCACCGATTTCATCTTTAATGGAATATCAACTAGGTTCAAAGATGAATGAGAAATAGTTGCAAATTTGTTTGGAGAATAAATATGGTTCATAAATGATTGTGTATAAATAGGATGATCATAATGGTGTGCTTCCGGAATAAAGAAGGTTAAAGATTCTGAATAGGCTGTAGATTATAAGATTGCAGAGCCTACTAAAACTGGAAGTCCTTGAAAATGAAATTCATAAGTTTTGGCAGAATGGGAATGGTGTCGTCGGGATTGGATATATGATTCCTCCATATGCTTTCGATGAAAAAAAAATTATATTTTTTATCTGGGATCACTTAACCTGTTGAGAAAATTATCTTACCCTCATCTCATCTCATCTCATTAGCATATCTACAGAAGAACTTGGAAATTTAAATGACCAGAGGGAACTTTTCATTACACTTTGCCTTTCACACTCTCAAAGAACAATGACAGTTTTTTAGATTCTACTATCTACCATCTTGTTTGAATTTTAGAAAAGTATACCACACGGTTTTCAAAAATTAGATTTTAGAACGGATTTCAGGTAAACAAGAAAAGAAAATACTAAAACAAAATATCATAATATGTCAAAGTATCTATGCCAAGATATCCACAAGAGATGATCTAGAATTAACCCTCTAAGTCTAGGGTTAAAAATTTTGTTTTTCATTATATCCACATATTATTTAGCACTCAAAATCTAATTTCTGATGAAAAATTAGTACAATTAATTTAAAAACCTAAATAATTAAAGTACATGCTTAAAATTTGGAGTTCTTCAAACTATACTTAAGCGGTACTAAAACCCTCTACTAACCAAGTATGATAAAAAAGTTTATTAGTGTAAATTGTCAATTTACACTCAAAAGTCTAATAAAAAACAAGTAATTTTAGACCTATCGTCAAATCAGTGACCAAACACCTATAGAAAGCAAAAGGAGGTCAAACCTAAAATGGGCAATCCAATATAAATTTACAGTAATAATTATTTATGTACTATTCACCAATTACTCTATAGAGTATTAAGTATTGATCACAAGAATTATAAATTTATGTAATATTAAGCATCAAGTAATGCTTTTACTTTTTGCAGAATGATGGACAGACAGAGATTCTAAAACACTACAACGAGTTTAGGTGTTTAGAAGAGAAAAAAAATTGGTAAAAGTAAGAATAAGATTTATGGTCTCTATGGATCCATTCTGATAGCTAAGGTCCAACTCCAAATGGTACAAAAATTGAAAAGAAATCAATCAAAGTTGAATTATTAAAACCTCTTGATTGTTAATAATTGAAAAATAGAAGAAATAATAAAATTTAAATTCTGTTTATATTTTGAAATCATACCTTGTGACTCTGTGCTCTTGATTCAACTTGAAATATTATTCCAAAAGATCCAAAAGCGATGATCCCACAGATTACCGAGTAATCCTCTACTCTTGTCATTCTGAGATGGCGGGGAGAGGTCAAGGAGCGCGGAATTTAAAATTTACACCAAACCCTACTCTCAGTGGCCCTATGAAATCCGTGAAATAGAAGAGAAATTTGGTAAAAAATAGTAAAAATCTTGTAAAAATCTTGTAAAAATCTTGTAAAAATCTTGTAGTGAGTTGAGTTGATAAGGTTTGTAATATAATTTTGTTGATGCCTGCAAGGTGTGACGTGAATTGAATGAATGAATCGTTTAGGGTTCGGCGTCTCCTTCGAGATCTCGGAGGTGGGAAAGAGTTTAATTTCCAAACACACAGGAGGATCTTCCCAACATCTCAACCTCAAGGTGTAAAGAAGAAATACACCAAAACATAAGAAATAAGGACTCTACTATCTACCATCAAATATCTACACATCAACCCATTCAACCCTAAATTATAACCATATTTACACATCCACTCTAATCATTTATTTTATCAAACCAACCATTATTAATATTATATATCTCTTCATACATTTTTTTCAACTCCATTTTGTACTAATCAAAAATTGAGCCAAACAACCTTTAGTATTTTCCATTAAAAACAGTAATTCCCATCACCTAGAACTATTTCTACATAATATTACAATCTTGGACGTGTTAAAAAAAAATTAAAATTCAAAACTACGGTATCGTTCATTCTAATATCCAAGTTTACTTTTCATATAAATTTTGATTTAATTTTAAAATTTTTTAATAGTTTTGATTAAAAATAGTATAGATAGTTTGTAAATATTTTGGTAAGAGTGCGCTATGGGTTGTTGTTTAGGGTATTGAAGAGGTTGTATTGTATTGTATTGTATTGTATTGTGTTAGGTGTGAGATTAAAAGGCAAAAAGGACGTAAGTGGGAGCAGGTGGGTATCTAACCACTTTGTATCCACTAATGATAATCTCCATAGGAATCAGAATAACACACCTGTCCACTTCTTCATCTCACTTTACATCTCATTCACAAAAAAAATATTTTATTATTATTATTAACACTTTTAGATCCAAAGATATTGTATAAGTTCCTTCAGATTAAAATAATCCTGTGTAAGTGAGAATTTTTATATCTATTAAAAAAAAAATTTATGTATGAAAATAACATAGCTTCTAGACCCATTCAGTCGAAATAATAATCATTTATTTGCTTACTTATGGTTCCAAGTTGTTTAGACTTTTCATTTTATTTCAGCGATTTGCAGCGTTACGATTTAATTTAAATTATTTTTATTATTGTTTATTACAGACTAAAAAAGAATTTTTTTTTATATTATTGTTACAACTCATATAGTTTTTTGATATTTCTTAACTGCATCATCCCATTCTTTTGCATAATTCTGTTGGATAAAGGCTGCAATTTGTCCAACTTGTTTCTTTTGCTCTGAGTTACATTCTGGACATTGATTGTTTAGAACATCAGGTAAGGATTCTAGAAATATATTTTTAAGAATTATAATAAACAAAAGTATAATTTTCTATCTGTTTGAATGTATTAGCGTAGTGATATTAAATCATAATTCTAGAAAGCAATACTTTAAGTATCGGGGTAGTAGCTATACTCTCCTCCCCCACAAGTCGTTGAAAATATGTTTGAATTAACCTGAAAATTGCAAATTATTTTTTGTCTAATTTATTCTTTTGCGATGTTAGTTTAGTTGGAACTTGTTTATTTGACGTGCTATGAGTTAAGACTGTAGAGTTTGAGACAAAGTCTATACGTCATAACTAATGCGGCGAACGGGTGTGGGAGTGAGTTGGGGAATAGGTGCGGAGTCAACGTAAAGACTACCTCATGAAGCACCAGAGTGCTTTTGAGGGAAAATCTAAACAAAAATAAAGTTTCTAAATATTAGACTAATCTATATAAATTCAAATTCAATTATGGAAAAGATATTTTTTAATTATTTTTTTATTAAATAATATTATCACATTATGCATTTGAAAATTGCCAAGATAGCTTCGCTATGTGCCTGTAGTGTTTATGTGATCAACTTGTCTGTCCCATCATTTATTTTGTTTATTGAACTTTCAAAATTTGGATAATATGATTTTGTTGACAATTATCTACAGACATTTTGGAGTGTTGGAAAGACTTACTTTTGAGATACTTCCCAATACTGTCACAGGGTCCATCATAAACGACACATTTGATTTGTAATTTTACTGCAGGGTTATTCTAATGACATAGTTTTAATAGAAATAGTGAGATTATAATTAAAAATATTAATGTTTATTTACTAAGATTTATTTACTTTGAGGTAGGTATCTAAGTTGATATTTTTGAACTCTGGTGGGACTGGAAATTTTCTAGATTCAGCACTGTACAAGGAGAAAATAAAAATGGAAAGTATGAAAGTAATTCTTATATGTTTGGTGAGAAGATAGTTAAATCTTGATCTCTTCATGTTGGATTTGGATTGAAACTGATCTTTGATTCGAATAAAGTTGATCTTGAACCTTCAAGTTTTATAAGTTGAGACTCATTGATTTAATTCTTATTATTCAACAACTAACCTTCCAACTCATCACCACAACCACCAACAATATCATCTCCCTATTCACCACTATTTTCCTCAATCCGGATTTTACGTTTTCATCTCATATAAATGTAATTCAAAAGTTTTGAATTTCGATGTAAATTATTACTCGTAAACTTACTTTAATAATAAGGGCGTATATTCTAATCCTCCTCTCTGTTCATCTGTCCGTCCGAAATCACAATTTTTATCTCTGGTTTTGAAAATTGAAGGTATTTATAACATAACATACCATACTATACCATACATACCAAACGATATCCATGGAATTGGTTAGGTTACTTATTGGTTACTATATGATAACCAGTATACAAAGAACGGTGTCCTAAAGTTGTTAATTTTATCTTATGATTTGATTCCAATTTATGATTTAGTCTACGGGTGTCTAGAGCCTTTCTATCGTTTATTCATAATACTTTCAATTATTAAATTTGAATTTTATTTCAACAACTTTTTGATCATTTAAAAATCTAAAATCAAACTATCCTTTAAGAATAATTAAACAAGTAGGCTTTATTTTCTTCTGCCAGTAATTCCAGATGTGATTCTCTTGAGTGCTTGATTGGCTATTGTGGCTCGTTTACTGCACATGCCCATTGTGTTGCTACTGTATATCCCTTGACACCTACAAAGTTTTGGTGATCCTTGACAGATGGCATGTTCGACACAGACGGCGCTCTCTGTAAGACAAGGACTCCCAGAGCGACCTACACATCGTCCGCCAGAGACAGAAGGTGTTGACGCAGGCGTAGACGAAATGGCGGGAGACTCGGATCCTGAAAATTTCTTAACAAATGAAGTGATGGAAGATCGGATACCAGTTGAAGATGAATCTGAAGAAGTCGACGGCGGTTGTTGGTAGATGGACGTTGGATCACAGACACATTTATGTGAGACACAAATCAGGTTCTTTTCGCTCATGCAACCTTGAGGGGAATCATTTTCGCGAAAATAATTTGCAATTTGTGAACGGAGGGAGCATGTTTCGCCATAGTCACGCTGTCCATCAGAGCTCACTTTCAAAACAATACTAAATAGTACCAGGAAAGAAAATTTGGATATTTTTCTATATTCCTCCATTAATTTTACTGAATATAAAAAAAGAAAGAAAATTAATTTAACACCCTTGTCCAATTTTCGAGTCTACATTAAATTTTCTATATTTTTTTATATTTTAAATTACTTACCCGCAGTGGAATTGATGAATTTTGAGGAAGATGTTTGGGCTTTATCTTATTCACAAATAAACTTGTTATTTGTAAGAGTTTTTCTATTGTTAAGATTATCTTGTTGTTATTTTACAGGGTAAAATTCTCTATTAAGATACAAAGACTCACTGCCCTCTCGATGCAGGAGGATCTAATCAAGTAGGCAACTTTAGGTATAAAATGTGCTCACCACTATTTATGTTTTCTTGAAATCTTATTGTCAAAATTCATAATTATTTGGTAAGCTTAAGCTGCATGCATAAATTCCACACAGGATGTAGAAAAACTACCCTAAACTTTCACCTATAATCTGCCATCATCTAATATCCACATATTCTTACCATCAAAATTAAAACAAGACAAACCGCTTCTGGAAATAATTTCCTTTTAATATTCATTTATTTTCATTCTTCTAAATAATAGTTGAGATGGATTAACTTTAAATTATAGTGAAAATGAACTCTAAAGTTAAAGAAGAGAAGTAAATCTTAATATTTCAAGAATAGGAAAACATTATTCCTCAAGATGTCTCCACTAGATGGAATTCGGAGCCAGAAGTCATGGAAATTAGATCATCAAGAAGTTTATCAAATGAATTAATGGAAATTAATAATCACGACGAAATAGACAAACTACTTGGTGATTAATTTAATAGTTCGGAAAGAGAGCTTGATTCTAATTAGAATTACTTTACGGAAATTTTTGTAAATTTTTGTTAGTATTAGGAATTTTTTTGTGTGTGTTGTAGATAATCCTCCATTGTGTATAATCCGCTCTTCCATTTTTTTTTCTAAATTGGGAGTCAAATTCAACGTATTATCGGCGGATTATAGGAGTAAATTTAGGGTAATCTTTAAAAAAATGAAGTCTATAATTTGTGGTTTGATTAATTAAGGTTTTAGGGTCATCAATTATAAGCTAATTTACTGAATTGATTGCAAAAAATAACAATTCGATTTCCAGCATGCAAAATGATTATGCTAGTGGCCTTAATTTTGATGAAACAAATTAAATTTAAGGTTAAAAATTTTATATCCAATAGCTACAAGTTAAAAGTTTAAGAAAAAATAAATAAATTTTTTTCTACGTTTCACTAACAACTCTCGGACTACCCACTTTATCCATTCATTATTTTGAAGTTGGCGGGATTTGTTAAGTCCTTTGTAGTAGTTTGGTGAAAGTATAATAAATCGGACTAAAACTTTAATTTGGAACAACCTGTACATTGTAAACAAGTTGTATTTTTTATTACGTCCATTTGCCAAAACTGTTTTTGTTTTTTCTGAACTTTATAATTTGTGAGCATTGTTTTTCTCTCTCAAATCCCATCACTACTACTTGTTTAATTTGAAATCAGAATTGTACATGTCTTATTTTTTTATTTATTTTCTAAACTAGACAAGAGAGTAATTAGTGCCATTAATCAAAGCCAAAAGATTGATTTAAACTGTCATGATTAATGGTTTTGATCTATTTTTTATAATAATTATCAGACAACTCTTTGTTTTACAACTCAATTCCGATTGCTTATTTTTTCTTGTCAACAACTTTTAGAAGGAAATTGATTATCAATTGAATTGATGATAGAATAGAATGAATTCCTTGTTGACAGATCTCAAACGGTCAATAACCTTTTATACAAAAGAAAAAACAATAATGGAAAATTACTCAATGGGAATGAATAAATTTATTTTTACAAGTTATAAACAGTAGGAAGAAAATTTAAAGAATTGTAAGTTATATCATAGAAAATATAACTATGTAAAACAAAAGAAATTATAACTTACAAGAAAATATGATAAAAATTACTGAATATTTAGGTAGAGTAGGGGAATTCACCGTTACCTAATTTTTTTCTCTAAAAAGTCTAGGTCACCCGATTTTTTCTTAGTCCGTTCCGATTAAGTAGAAATAGAGTTAAAAATTTAGGTTATAAACAGGAAACATCATCGGAAAATTTTTATCGCATAGTTTCAAAAGAATATTATATAATAAACAGGCTTTCAATTTTGGTGACTCAGAGACTGATGATGAATCATGTGACTCTGACTTTTGATTTTTCTGAGCTCATCTCATTTTTGCTTGACTCTACTTTGTTGAAATGAGTCATTGAGTCATGGGACTTTGACTCTAGAGTCAAACTGACATTTTCATAAGCTAAAATTATAAGAAATTTCCTCCAACTTATTCAATGTTAGATATTATTCAAATTTGAATTTCCAAGTGACATCTCTTCGTATGGTACTTAATAAAAACATACTGTATATTTTTGCAGTTATAATTTCCGGCTCTACAAAATTATGTATGGTCTCCTTCATATTCTTATCTAATGCAAACTCAAATTACTGTAGTGAGACTACTAAATTACTTACCTACCCTATGAGAATAAGTAGAATAGATGGCAAAAACTGTGCAAAACTATATTAATGTATTATGATCATGGGATTATTGGGATGAAGCCAATGCTTGCAAAAAAAAATAGAAAAAAGTAGAGCACCCCAATTTCATCTTCATTCTCATTGGTCAAGAAGTAGTAGTGGTGACGAATTTGAGTATTTTTGGGATCTGAAACTGATATAAATGGACAATAATAATGATTAGTGGTAAACTCGGAGGTTATTGACCTCTGGACGCAATTTTCAATTACAAACACTTGATACATTTTATGAGATGAAAAAAAAATTATGTAAGATGATAGGATTTCTGTTGTAACAGTATTTACATTATACCAGACACATACAAAGTCACACATGTTCAAATTCAACTATACATTTACAAAAATTATCTACTTTTATAACAATGGACCAATTTTTTTTTATACCAATTTACTTCTCAAATTACTACCTATTTTTTTGCCCTTTTCTCCAGCCATAAGTTATATCATTCATAATGATAAGTGGCTTTTGGGGTAAAAAAAACATTTGATATTGTCGATATAAAATTTCAATTTCAATGATTTTTTTGTGTTATTCTGGGTTAGCAACAAGACCAATTTACCCTTCAGGTTCTAAATTACAGATATTTTCTTCTTATTTATTAGGTGATAATTATCATTCACATAGTAAGTTAGAATTGGCAAAAGATATCAATTATGGTACTTGTTTCAACTTATAATTATTGTTTTGCATCATGGTTGCACAAATGTATGGTCAAAATACATGCTTTATAGTTTTAGTTAAAAATATAAATAAATAAATAATTGAATTTTGTTTTTGTTAAATACGTAAATGAAGTTATCAAAAAAATATTGAGAGATTTTCAGTTAAGTATTGTTAAAAAGAGGTTTAAAAATTAAATTAAGCTAATTAAACTCAATTAATTTAATTTAATTAATTAAAAATAAAATACTTCAAGAATTATTTAGTCAAAGTTGTACTAGATTTGAATATTTTGACTTTTTGACCTAAAGTAGCAGAACTTTGGATGCAACAGATGCACATTTCATAGTAGTAGCTACTGAATAGTTCATCTGACAGTATCAACAAAAATGCATCCATGGTGTCATCAACATAATCTTATATAACCTATATTAAAAAAAATCAAATTGACCCTGACCTTCAAATGTCAAAGGCGAGCGGTTTCCAATTAATTTGTCAAAGTTTCAATGTCATATGTCATAGTAATATCACTTTATATTACAAATTTTTTTTATTTCTATTTCACTCTTGATATTCACATAAGTACGATATGCTATTTATAAAAAGCATATAATAGCTAGATGCTATTTCTATATTTTTTCATAGGCAAATTAGAACATTCTAACTCTCTGTAGCTATCTGATAAAATATAATTTGTAGTCAGATACTCAGGATTTCCATGATTGGAAATTTGTTTTTAATAAATATGGACAGACGGTTAGATAGAGAGGTTAGTCTCATAACCTGTCTCAGCTTTACTGTCCGTCATTTAAAAAACAAATATTTTTGAGAATAAGATTAACAAAAATTTTAACCCAGAATAACCTTATGGTTGTGAGTAATTGAACCTCATTCCTGAGTCTATGAACTGTATGACTATGTCGTAGACTGATCTCAAAAAAAAATTCTTAATTTTCTATTAATTGTGACTACTTGAGCCCCTATGTCCTGAGCCTTGTAAGGGTACCGCGCTAACCAAACCTATCAAGTTTTATTGAAAGAGACTAGAAAAGAATTGTTTCGTACCGACAAAGGTTTTGTGCTAATACAAAGGTATTCTACAAAACTTTTCTACTTTTGCTAATGATTTTTGCCAAACTCAACAACAAGCCTACTAATCCAACTTAAACTTAACTCGTTTCCAAGTGGTTTAGCAGACCATTCTACATTCGTACTACAACGACATCGGATCATCTCTAACCTAACTCTCTCCAGGACCCACTTTTAGAACAATAGCTTACCAAAAAAAAATAAGTTTTAGTAATAGAATAATGGAATTTAGATATCATTTATACTTAATTTTTGTATTTGGTTCTGTCTTTGAAGAATTTGAACTTAACTCTCAATCGACGGGATTCATACTCATGGCGCCGTGTCAGTGACTCCTACAAACTAATTCTTCTAGTTTATGCCAAAATAATCCAATTGGATGATATGATGTGTATGTTACACATCTTATAGTTAGAAACAAGTGCGAAAAGCCCCATTGCAAAAAAAAAAGAAAGAAAAACAACAAAACTGACTGAGGAGAGGTCTTAATTTTTCGCAAGTTCTATTTATATCGGTTTTCATCCGGTGACACTGAACTAGAAGTTTGCAGGTTTTGCAGTTAGTAGTGTGTTGAACTCTGCTGGAGTAGAGAAACAGGAACATTTGGGCTAGAATTTTTTTTGCAAAAAAAAAAGTATATTCAAAATTTGCAAACTGGTCCTTCAAGAACTAAGCAAGAAGACAACGTAAGCTGTAGAAAACGATGTACCTAAATTAAGCGTTGATAAGTTTGTACAAATTAAAACTTTTCATTTGTGCTAGTGTCAAGTATCATTAGTTGACCTTGTACCTTATAATATTATTCTTTAACATTGACCTCATTGACCTCAAAACAATCATTTTCCAATTCGTTATATTTCTTAAGAACAAATGATAATGATTATCTCAAAGGATTTACTTGTACTGGGAGATTATTTGAGATTGCCAAAAACAAGCGAAGCGGCGTCACTTCGGTAAGTTAAAATAAGTTTCAAATGTCTATTTAACAAATTGGGGCACGCTGAGACAAAAAAAAAGGGATCTCTACTCCCTAGGGATTCTTTCGTCTATTGTTAGTTTCTTTATTACCAAAAAATTTAAGTCATTGAAGGGGTCTAGGACACTTATTGTGTAATTTTCGTTTCTGCAAGAGTAAAAAAAATAATTGCAAAAACCTAGGGAGGGTTTAAATAAATCTGTGAGGGAAAGGACCCTTTAATAGTTTTGTTTTGCAAAAAAAAACAAGGCTCATCCATTGTCCTCATATTTTGAAATCATAGTTTGGCGAATTGAGAATCCTACTTTTTGCATCTGTGTTCCATATGTCACCGGCAGATGAGCCCTTTTTGCAAGTCGTTTTTTTTTTCAGCGAATAGATTTTTACGCTGTTGATAATTTGAGAGATGGTTTTTTTTTTCAGATAGCAGATGGTTATTTTTTGTTGAGTACTTAAGGACCGTTGCATAAAAGATGGGAATCAGTAGTTTAGCAAGCGTAGGGTTACTGTTATAATAGTAAAAATCAGGTCTTATGATTATAGTTATTTCTCGTGTGGTAGAAGTGTTAAGTAGAAGTGAAAGGAGATTATAAGACTGATTTGGAGGTCTTATAAAATATTATTTCTTAAAAGTTTTCCCATTCGTTGTTCTTATAGCCGTAGCCTACTGTACTAATCTCCTTACCTCATTTTCTCTCATGTTGACTTTTGTCTCTCTATTACGTGACCGTGTGACTTTTATCATCCTCAAAAAAAAAAAAATTCTACCTGTGTGTTACATTGTTGATTGTGTTCATAAATATAAAATTGTATGAAATCTTCTCTACTTGACTCACTATATCACTTCTTGTCTCAACCGGATGATAGTTTTCTGTCTATTTGCATAGATTTCAAACTGTTCAAACAAAAGTTATAGTAAAAGTTAATAAAAATTGAGACAATATTGTTTGAAAGATGTGAGGACAAGTGGTTTAAGTAAAACTGATATTTTTCAGTTTTCAGTACCAGTAAGTCTAACAACTACTTGAGAGACGATTAGTAGAAAAGAAAAAATTTCAAAATAAAATTTGAAATTATGAAGCTTATGAAACTCAAATTCAGACATAATGGTCCGGAAAGGTATAATAATTAAGAGTGATGTGATGATGAGTGGTTTTTTGTCAACTTTTGTACAAATTATACCAGAATTAATTAATATATAATAATATAGCATTGAAAAGTATAAACTTTAGATATTTGCAAATTCATGATTTAATAGTTAAAAAAATTGCTGAGGAGAAAATATGTACGGAATCAAGATAAATCCAGTTTAAAGTACGAGGAAAATGAAAGTTCTTATACCTTCATGCAATTTGCAATAATTTCTATGCAAAATTTTTACAAGTACCTTAACATCTTTGGTTTTACTTTTAATACTTTTAAACTTGTCTCCTATATTGACCAACACTTGTGTCTTGACTCGTGATTCCAGAAATCTTCAATTTATGATAAGATAATTTTATAGTTATAAAAAAATACAAGGATCTAAAAGATAGTTAAAAGTATTTTATAATTCCACTCACTTTTCACCTTGACGCTACTCATTAGACGCCATTTTTTTTTCTTTAAAATTTGCGGTTATTGCTGTAGCATTTTTGAATTTTTTTTTTTTTTTTTTTGGAATAATTTTTTTGGTTCAATTGAATGTAAAAATGTTTAGAATTAATTTGGAAGAAGCAAGGTGGGATTTTTATGAATGTCTTCTCAGCGGTATTTTACAAAGAGAAAGAAAGGATTATTATTTTTTTGTTATTTGAATTAGCTAGAGTGAATGTGTACATGAGTACTACTTAAATTGAGCCATCGATCATTGACCTTTTTTTTTCATTTGAAACAATTGACTCAGAAGATTCCCCCTTATAATTAACAAATTACCCTAAACTATCAGTTTTGTGGCAGGATAGAACGTTTAAGAAAACTACGGGCTCTTCGGTCCAAGAAAATTCAATTTATAATAATATTTTAAGTCTATCATTATTTTTATTAGACTAAAATTGGGAAATTCTGCACTCAATTTGATTTATTGAAAGAATTTCCTATTTTATTTATTTATTAATTTATTAATTTATGCAGCTCTTTTAATAACATTCGGTATTATTCAGTGCAAACTAAATAATTATTTTCGGTTTCATTTCAAGCTCTCAGTGTAAACATGATCATATATAAGATAAGTATACCGTTTCCACTCAATATGTGCCAAACCAATATGGATTGATATCAAGGTTGCTATGAGAAAAAATACAAGAAAAAAAAAACATTACTAAAGAATGTCATAACTCATTTTTTTTTTCAAAATTTAATTAAAAAAAAATAACAAACTAACATAGAAACTCAGATAAAAAATTTAAGTCCGAATATTATTTTAAATTTTATTCTTCCCTAGGTTATAAGCATACAAACTCAGATGAAGCCTGTATCTAGCACTGAATTTTTTAATTAAAAATAAAGGAGTTATCTAGTGTTTTTTTTTTGTATTTTTCCTCATAGCAACCTTGGGCTACATCAAATATGCAACATGCAAAAAAGAAAATCAGCAATTTTGACTAATTAAGATATATAGGAACCTAAAATTCGACTTGAGATAACCGAATCGTAAAAGAAACCTAAAAATTACAGTAATAAACGTTAAATAATTCTGATAAACCTAGTGTATTTCTTAAAATACTTAGTGTATATGGAGTGGAGTGCATATTGTGTGTAGCCCATATCGGATGTTATGAAGTATTTTAATATTTTACACTAATTATAATTGGTAGGTATTTTTGTATTGTTTGACCCTGTTTGGTTTGAACTAGCGTAGATAAAAAAAAAAGTAGTTGAAAAATCAAAAAATGTAGTGAAAAGGGAATAAGATTGATTGAGAGTAGGAAGATATATTAAGGTAATTTAGGGTATTTGTAAGAAGGTAGTAATTGTAAGTGATAGTTAAATGGTGATAAATGTATTTAATATGGAAGAGGTAATTTTTGATGAATTATTTGTTCCGGTTTTGGTTGTTTTGTCCAGAGGGCTGTGGGTAGTATTTAATTGACTATCTCCCTGTCTTTGGACTAAAGTTCTCCTTTGAAGGAGAAGATAATCGAGGCTATGCAAATACTGATGCATAATTTCGTTGTTGTGTTTTCCAATGACCAACAAGGTGTTGTAGTTGTAGTAGAGTCTATTCCTTGTTAGTTTTTTATGAGAACCTAACGGGTCATTCAACCAGCCAAGTGGCCTAGATGAACTAGGAACTCGCCTAATGCCAAACACAAAAGATACAGACGAAATTTATTTGATTCAGACACTTGCATAGGAATCAATTCACTCACTAAAACCAAACCACCAGGCACCATTCAAAAATTTATCTTATTACCTACTTTTCCAGGCAACTACAACCCAATCAAAACTTATATACAACAGTCCACAACTCAATTCATTCTTTCATACAAAACAAAACAAATTAGAACTCATACCAGTGACCTCAATTTTTATTAACAAGAATTCACATTTTATTATAAGGGACTACTCTATATAAACCCTACAGATATACCTTACCCAACCATCAGAAACTAATTTTGAACTACATTTTTAAAACGGAAATAATGTTGTTTTCAACTATTTTTTTATTTTATATGATATACCAAAGGAACGTAATTTTTAAGTCTATAACTAATAATATCTTGTTCTTGTATATTCTAACGTATAAAAAGTAACTATTAGTTGGTATTTTTAATAAATACTTTTTTTTTGACAGACTAGCATACATACACTAAAGTCCAATACACGGCTGGATTTGGAAAGCTGTTTGATTTCCCCCCCTATATATCTTACTTTCATTTTCAAAATTATACCTCCCCACAGACATTTATGATTAAATCTTTAAAATATGATTTGTTTATCTTTCCTCACAATTTAACCTGATTGTCGGTGTTTGGGAGTATGAAAAAGAAATGAATGGATATTTTCTTATCTATTTAATTTGGTTGTGTGAAATTTGATAGAATTTTCTAAAAATTGTTGTAAGTGATAGTGTCTATCTTTTTTATTTCTACTGATCTTGATTTGTATAAAAACGGAAGGGTTATGAACCCTTTGAGCCCACTTGAATTACTCGTTGGATGACGTCTGACGTAACAATGTAAGTTTTGTTGAACTCTTTTTCTCTACAGATGACAGATAAGAGCAAGACTATAAGCTCTCCAATAATCTATAGAATTATTTGAGGACAAATCATAGTTGCCTAGTAGAATTCCACTCTTCACCACCGATTCATTGATACTCATCATCATCTTCATAAAGTTTAGAGTCAGGGGAAATCTCAGAGTGTAAGATCCAATTTCCGTAAAGTCATTTCCGTACAATGACACTGGGAAACGACAGGAATAGACCTAGGAGACATTATTACTAGTAGAGCACAAGCTTATACTCAATTACTTACAGTCAAATACGGTTTTAAACTGTTCCTAACAACCTTTTCTCTATAAAACATAAGTATGTTAAAAATAATGGATGCCCATATATGTTAACTAATGGTAGATTTATGCTTTATACGTCTTTATAGCTATATTTTCTAGCACATGGACAGAATACTCAACAATTAACTTAAATGTTTTAAGTTAATATCTAATTTGGTTGTTGTTATAGCTAGAACATGGTATCTATTTGCACCAAAGGACGCTAAGAGGTTGAATGTATCCCAGTGCTGCTATGTAGTAAATAATGATTAGAAAAAAAAAAATTTAACACATGCTAATACTAAATATTATTGTAAAAAATTTACAAAATATTTGATAGCGTGTTACACTGTAGTTCGCTTTCGCTCTCGTCCCTCTTCAGACTAGATAAACCAATTAGGAGCATCTTCGATTCATTGAACCCAGAAAATAGCATACATTTGCCTCACAATAACTGCATCCTATCTTATCAGTATGAGCCGAAGCAGTAGCGCTATAGAATTTGTTAGCCTACCGCAAGCAAATTTATAATATTCCTTTTCCAGCCAATCACCAGTCTCCTGGAGTCTCTGCTTCTGGGAATATACTTTCAGCAAATATCCTAACAGTAGTCGGTAGTATTGTTTTGCAGACTTAACGGGTTAGTTCCAGTTTGCAGTGCATCACTCTATATT
This sequence comes from Holacanthella duospinosa, assembly GCA_002738285.1. Taxonomy (NCBI): domain Eukaryota; kingdom Metazoa; phylum Arthropoda; class Collembola; order Poduromorpha; family Neanuridae; genus Holacanthella; species Holacanthella duospinosa. The sequence goes on along the minus strand of NIPM01000319.1, from coordinate 163,777 downwards.
TAATATACTTTACTTTTAATAATAAATTAACTCAATTCCATATTCTTTTTTCTTTTTTTTTTGGAAGAGTATTTTATAAAAACTTAGCCCGCCGCACAGTAATCTATTCTTGTATTTCATTTTTTGGAACACATACAAAGTTATTTGGAAACGGAGTTTATAGTATTCCTTGTTTCTGTTTAAATTAAAATTTTTGAAGAAATTCTTAAAAACTTTTTGACTAGTACTGTAGTTTTCTAATCGTTTTGATGGAAAGGATCTCAGTGGTTGAGAAGAAGGGCTTGATTATGTCATATTTTTTCAACCAATATACACGTGTGGAACTGAAGGCTGTGGATTTCCTCACATCGAAATTGAACAATCCTTACAAAGGAACATCAAAGTAAGACAAAAAGTAAATTAACTAAAGTACTCACTAACTTCTACACAATTATTTGTTGTAAAAATTAAATTCGAGGTAAAGGGAATGAAGAGGTCAATGGCCTTCTGCTCTGTGCTACTCTCTCATTCCTATTCCTTGTCACACTTTAGCTACATGAAATTTTTGAAAGGAAAATTTTTTTGTGCTGAGGTGATTGGTCGCTTTTGGACAAGTATGATTCGAAATCAGCACAGGAGGTCAGTATTACGCATTCTGTCAACACCAATTAACTTTTACGCACAGAAATGGTAATAACAGAATTTTATTACACCTATGTGCGTCTAGGGATGTGAATTTTAGTAGATCAACAAGAGAAATACACATAAAAACTCATGTTTAAAATTTCTTCCATTTTATAGTCCTTATTATGGAAGATATAAAAAAATAAGACAATTTTGAATTCAAATTTTTCTACTGAAACATTTGCGGAGTTAAAAAAAATTAGATAAATTAGTATGATCCACAATGGTCGTGTTTTTAATGAGTCATGCGCCGAAAAAAAAATACCATCACTTGGTTCTGAACCAGACTGTATTAAGTAACTCCTTTGTAAGATTAATCTTTCTAACCTTAATTTTTTAAACTTTTATTAGGTTACAAAATCAAGCCAGAGGAAACAAAATAATTAATAATGATTGATCTACTTTGTAATTAACCCTAGTTTAGCCTCTATTCGCATCATTCAATTACTCTGACTTGAAAATGAGTCAATCCACTAACAAATTCACTTTAAAAATCACTAAAATTACTAAAACTAATCTATAAATATACAATGAATTAGTCAACAAAGTAATAATGAATCATTTTCCTACTAATCTGTCATTATATAGTAACAAATAAATCACTGGCGTCCTATTAGTCACTTTCAGATAATTTTTCAATAATAATACGTTTTACATTAGTTAAAAAAGTTGGAGTATGTACTAAGGCGCCTGTGCATCATGTGTCTAATTGTCTGACCATATCTTTTGCTAGGGGGTTAATTGCAAAAATAGCCTAAAAATATTCTTCTTTTTTTTTGCGTATTATAGAAATGATTATATTTTGTTGGAGAGGTTAATGACCTCTGGTCGTTGTGTAAGTGAAAGTAAAACTGATAATAGCAAATGATCTCAAAGGTGCCATAAGAAAAAACCAGATGAATGTCATAATTAATTTCCACTCCTAAAAGAAAGGATTTGGCAGAGACTATGCCAAAGTGTGAAATCTGCAAATTAACTTTTCTGCCAAAATATTATTGGCAGTGCCAAAAGGAGCTAACTTTTAAAAAATTAACACTCAAAAATTCTCTGTTACATCATACATTATTATTATTACTATTACAAAGAACAAGGCCTCACATCCTCATCCTCAAACCTCAAAACATGAATATTTTCACTAATAATATCCATTTTTGAGAATGTTTTGAATAACCCTACATATCTGTTAAAAGTTTCTCTAATAATTTTAAAACAATTTAATTAACTTAGAAATTATTAGAATAAGAAATTAATTTATGAAAGTCAATTGATTTTCTAAAGTTCTATAACTTTATATTGTTATAATAACAATATAAATATTATAATTAAATTAGACCAATTAAAAGAAGACGACCTTATGAAACAAAAGGTTTTTGTTCTATGGGAGGCCAAATAATACTAAACTCTAATTATTTAAGATAATCGGGCCTTGTAAATAATTTTCAACACAATGAAGCCATGTTTTAAAACCTTGGATTTTGCTGGGTTAAATTAAAAAAAAATTTTTTTTTTTTAAGCTAATTAAATAAGAATTATAGGATTTAGGATAGATAAAAGCAAGTCGTTTATAGTGGTTGGNCTTGTAAATAATTTTCAACACAATGAAGCCATGTTTTAAAACCTTGGATTTTGCTGGGTTAAATTAAAAAAAAAAAATTTTTTTTTAAGCTAATTAAATAAGAATTATAGGATTTAGGATAGATAAAAGCAAGTCGTTTATAGTGGTTGGNATTTTTTTTTAAGCTAATTAAATAAGAATTATAGGATTTAGGATAGATAAAAGCAAGTCGTTTATAGTGGTTGGAGTAGGAGAGTGATAAATAGAGCATAAAATGACATGAGTCTATTCCAATGTCATTAGAACAAAGTTGACATGGGTGGTATAAAATGAGGTTTGAAGATACTGACAGAAAGGAGAGGATTTCTGTATTATTTTTTTGTTGACGAATCATGACGTCAAAGTAATCCAAGACATCCGCTGTCACTCTATTTGGCACGAGGTGCCAATGTCAAAAGAAAAAGACCTTGGAGGAGGTGATGTCCCAGATTTTTAGAGGTGTGGACTTTTGGATAATGGGTGATTGAGAAGTAGAGGAGATGTTTGTATAAGTTGATATAATCTCTCTCAAAGGTCATTGCCCTTCTAAGTGGGACTGATAAAAGAAACCATTCCAACAATAGCCAATTCAAAAAACACAACTACACACTAAAAATAAAAGATATTAGCTAGTAGTAGTGATTAATGGATTTCTGAGAGGTTTTAGATTCAATGGCTATGAATGTGAGTCCTTGTCAGAAATGTTGACATTGGTAAAAATTTGAAGCTAATGAAACTGTGAGAGATGAGAAAGTCAATAGACAATGTCAAATGTCATGATTTGAGAGATTGAAAGAACAAAAGATGAAAGATGGCTATGACTACTTACTCTGCAATATTCAACTCAGTCACAATTAATTAATTCCAACTAAATTGTCCTTCATGCAACTTCCAAAGTCATTTTATGTTTTGGTTGAGAAGAGGATTTTTAAATCACCTTTTCTAACTCACGTTTCACAAGGTTCAACTTCAATTTTTAGTTCAATTTGAAATATACCCTCATTTTACTTTTCANTTCTAACTCACGTTTCACAAGGTTCAACTTCAATTTTTAGTTCAATTTGAAATATACCCTCATTTTACTTTTCACAATGTAAATTCAAAAATTGAAAATTAAAGAAATTTTTTTTGTTGTCAGACTCATATGTTTATTAGCTGTCGTTGTGGTTGTCATGTCTCATATCTTTTCGTCGCTANTTCTAACTCACGTTTCACAAGGTTCAACTTCAATTTTTAGTTCAATTTGAAATATACCCTCATTTTACTTTTCATAATGTAAATTCAAAAATTGAAAATTAAAGAAAATTTTTTTGTTGTCAGACTCATATGTTTATTAGCTGTCGTTGTGGTTGTCATGTCTCATATCTTTTCGTCGCTAGAAAAGCAGTAAAAATCCTTGGATAAAGTCTTGATTGTAATAACAATGAGTTAATGAGGAGATAGGGCATGATTCCAACAATTGAATCACCTACAACACTAAAGTTTTAACCTTCAAGTAACGGTCTGTATCAAATGTCGGATTTTAAGTTCCAATAAATTATTCGTAAATTAAAAATTTAAATAATCCATGTCCTCGCACAACACCCAATAGTTAATTTTTTGCATTAACGAATGAATTTTTTATTTATATTATGATTAATCATCACCTCATAAATTATCATCCAGGACCTTCGCAAATTCACAAATTTGCAATCATTGCAGTTTTGTTCCAACAACAACGCAGCAGAATGCAACTGAACTCAACCAATCAAAATATAACTTGTTGTAATTTTTTTCCTAATTGTGTACAGAGATGAGTAGGATGAGGGTTGTGTGACTATGATCAGTTTCTAGAAGAATAAAAATTCTTTCAATTGGTTTGCTAAAAGTATAACTTTTGTCATCAAAATTGCAAATTTTTGATTAACCTGTTCTTCTGGAATGGTAGAATTTTTTTTTAAATGAGTCATACGGCTTATAGAGATTGAATTTCTAGTGGGATAATTATGTCATTCAGGCTTTATTCATCTCAAGTATTCTTTTAAGGATTTATGAAAGTCAAATGAATTTCATCTTTAAATGGTTATATAATATGTAGTAATTTTGATTGTTAGTTACTATAGTTAGTACGCATCAGTCTATAGTATGGTTTACCACTCAGACCTAATTTATAAGGACTTTCATTATCCAATGTCTAGCATCTTCTCTATTTGTGGTCTTAGTTACTTCATTAGGGTCATTTGAGACCAAAATTAGAAAAATATATATCAAAATCAGGAGACTTTAATATTCAATTTTTAGCATGATAATGTCTATAACAAATTTGATTTAAAAATATTAGACAGTTTTTGATTTTTTTAAACAATAATCAACGTCAGACAATCCTAAGTTTATAAAAAGGTGTTAAGAAAGCTCTTGTAGTAAAAATCGAGGATGCGATGTTGCCAAATTGTTAAAAAAAAAAATTTTTTTTTTTATATATTTTTAAAAGTTTGTGGAATTTGTAAATACTTAAGGTAAAAAATGTAAAATGTCGCCAAAGCCACAAGTAGCATAGGCTTATTTGAAAACTTTATTAAAGAAATTACCTTACATCAAGTTGTATATCATTAAAAAACTCTTCTTTCAGAAAAAATGTTTTACTTATTTGATTTTAATTTTTGTTTTTAATCAGGTGTGATTCACGACGAGATGAAATCGACAACTCTTGTGAATTGACATTTATAAATCTCCGGACAGGTCCAGTAGTTGGAAGTAATTTTATTCTTCAGGATGTTGGAGGAGAAGTTAAACCTGGAGAAATTTTGGCAGTAATGGGATCAACAGGTGAGTAAAATGAACCAATTGCCAAATTCAATTGAGAGTAGAAATGATAGGTTCGAGGATGTTAGAATGAGTTAACCCTCATTGGACAAAAACAAACAGGCCTTCTACTAATTTACGTCAATCATTTTACTTTTTAATAATTTTTTTTTACCAAATCCAACCTTCTTCAGCTAAATTACATACTTACCATAGAATGTACTAAGGAAACAAAAATTAGAATCTCTCAACTGCATAATTTTGCATGTGATTGTGAAATAGCAACAATTTTTGCATAGGAATAATGCGCATTAGTCGAACCCAAACCACCTGTTCATGCATAATGCCAATGTTGAAGACTAAAAAATAATTGTTAATTCGGTCCGTTGAACTTCATTTTACTTGCACTGCACGTGCAAAAAAAATCTTATACCAATTATCATTTTGTCATTTGGTAGCTAGTCAAACACGCAAAGTATCAAAGAATTTTTAACAATATAGATATAGATATTTCTTTTTTTTTTGATGTCGGTGTATCACTTACGTCAAAGGATTTAAAAAAAAATTAAACCTCAAATCAAACTTTTTCCTATATAATATGTATTTAATTTTTACATATTAGATATTAGAGGTTTTGTTTATCATTTTCTTAAAATTTTATATAAGCTTTGATAAATTTCAGAAATTTGACAACAGCGCTCTCACTTAAAAATATATAGAATTCATAAACTGTATAAACTATAAGAAAAAGATTTGACTATCAACAAAAACTGTCTAGTATCGACAGTATTACTTTAATATTGACGATACTACTGATATCATTTCTTTCTGTCTACTTTCACTCATCTTCAATTACAATCTCAATCTGTAAACAAAAATATAAAAATCCTTAGCATGACCGTCAAAACAAAACTATTAAAAAAAAAATTTTTTTTTTTAAAGGCGGAACTTAAGTAATAAATTTTCACTTGTATTTTGTTATATATTTTAGAATTTTGGCAGGAAAAATTCAATCCGTATTAGAATCCCCTCAGGTGAAAAAATAAAAATTCTTTCAGAAATGAGAAATGTATAAAAGAACAACAATAATTATATAATTATTTAATTTACTTTTTTTTTAATGAATATAATGAATTTTTTATTTTATTTTTGTAGGATGTGGGAAAACAAGTCTTTTAAACGCTTTGTCAGGAAGACTCCAACGTGGTCGACTTGAATCTGGTGAAATTCGTCTAAATGGTGAAAAATTGTGTAAACGACTTCGTCGAACAAAAATTGGATATGTTCTTCAACACGACGTTTTTTTTGCTGATCTCACACTCAGACAAACATTAGTGGTAAGGGTCAGAGGTCAAAAAGAAAAAATTATAATTTTTTGGGATTTTAGCTTAATCTATTAGGTTAATTTCTTCTTTCTTCCAGTATACGGCATTACTCCGACTCCCTGACCACAAATTCTCAGAGGCAGAGAAATTGGAGAAAGTTGACGAAATTATAGATTTATTAGAACTTCGGAGGTGTCAGGACACCAGTAAGTTCTTACATCATCTTCAGATTAATCCTGAGGAAAGAAAGTTGTTAATATTTTGTTAAATTTGAAGTAATTGGTGACGTGATGAAGCGCGGTTTGAGCGGGGGAGAGAAGAAAAGGCTGAGTATTGCATGTGAACTCATTACAAACCCAAGTGTTCTACTAATTGACGTAAGGAAATTGAAATTACCACTTTAATAATTTGAAGTCTTTAGTAATTACTTAGACCGTCGTCATATAATGAATGAATCTATGGATCATCATGACCTCATCGAATTTCCAGTGTTTGAGGTCAATTTTCACATTAGGAGTTTCTCTCAAGAAGTTACCAAGACCTCAGACATGATAATTGACCATTGTTGTCAGTTTGACCTTCGGAGGTCAAAATTCTGAAGAAATAAACTTTGAATCATACAAGAGTCATTCAGAATTTGACCGAATTATGACCCATATATCTCATATCTCTGACCTCTCAAACTTAAACTGGGGTTATAATTCCAATTAGTAATTATTACTATCTTTTATGACAAATTCAGACTTTTTGATTACACTAAATGAGATCAAAGGTCATTGTGTAGATGCTGCTGGTCGGTGTTGGTGTTGGAGGTTTTCCAACCCCATGTATTTGATTAGCAAATTATTATTTAGTTAATTGAGTGTTAATTTTACTTTTCATAGGAACCTACGTCAGGCCTTGACTCCTGCACTGCCTCTCATCTCATGTCAATGCTCAAGGATTATGCCCACAAGGAGTCAAAAAGTGTTGTCCTTGCGGTTCATCAGCCATCTTCAAAAATATTCCATTTGTTCGACCGTCTACTCCTTCTTAATGAAGGACAGGTAAAGAATTTACAACAAATTTTAATACTATAAACTAATTTTAATTTTAAATTAAATTACAAATTTAGTTGATGTTAATTTACTTTTTACAGACGGCGTACTTTGGTGAAGCATCTCACGTTATATCTCATTTCTCATCGTTAGGGCTTAATATAGCTCCACATTATAACCCGGCTGACTTTGTTCGTAAGCAAATTTATACACGTAATAATATTTTTTGATTACAAATATTTATTAATTAATTTCTGATAATAATAGTTGAGCAACTCAAGTCTTCCTCAACACTTCTCACTTGTAGTTGGAAGAAACACATCAACGCGAGTGACACCATAGAAATTGAAGTCAGTTCAGCAAAATCTGACCTCAGTCGATTTAATTCTCACGAGTTACGGAGTTCAAGTTCAACTGACTCTCTCAGTGCGACATGGCCGACATCTTTCTGGAGTCAAATTCGAGTTTTGGCTGCAAGAAATTTTCGTGAAGCACGCCCTCGGATGTTGTCAAAGTTGAACTGGTTTCAAACTTTGGGATTGGCTCTCATGGCAGGTTTAGTTTGGTTCCAGGTAGGATAGATTTTAAAGTTGTGACAAGAATTTACCAATACTTGAAATATTCTAAATATTACTCATACTTTTTCATTTCTGTAGACTCCAAGAAGAGAAGAATCATTAACAGATTTGGATGGTTGGATGTTCTTTTCGTCTAATTACTGGATGTTGTTTGCTCTCTTTGGTGCTTTGGCATCATGTAAGTATTTCATCAGAGTTAAATTACCTTAGAGTGCGATACGTTTAAACCAGAAACGTTAAATATAAACCGATTTGGTCCTATTTGTTTCAGTTCCTGGAGAGCGTGCAGTAGTTGAAAAAGAGCGCCTTTCTGGAGCCTATCGTCTCTCTTCGTACTACATTGCAAAAATGATCGGAGAGGCACCGCTCGTCATGGTTTTACCGTCAGTATACTTGATCGTGTCTTATCCACTCCTCGGAGGCTCATTTCCCGCATTTTTTGGTGTCCTATTCATTCAAATCCTCTCGTCATTGGCTGCTCAGAGTGCAGGACTCTTTTTTGGTGCAGCCTTTGATCTTTCTGCATCTATTACAGTAGCAGCCCTTTTCACACTGGCTGCTCAGCTTTTAGGCGGATATCTGGCCAACAATGTAAGTCAAAATATAAAAATTGAGACTCATATGTTTTTTCTCTATCATTGGGATAATACGAGTAAATGTTTTTGCCAATATCAGTTAAAAAATTTAATTTGTTACTTTACGCTTTCAGTTGCCAGCATATCTAAAAATACTTTCATTGGTCTACCATGCGTCAAGAAATATGCAAATTTTTGAATATTCGTTTGGTGAACCGATTCGTTGTGCAGCAGAAGTATCAAAATTTCTAAGTTGTCACACGAATCAAACAGAAGGGACAAGTTTAGGAGATGGAATTTCGACGCATGCGCTCTACACAGGATACATTCCACGGAATGACCTCTTGGCAATTGACCCCTTGGGCTCTGTTTTACCCTTTTGGACACACTCTATTTTTCTGGTTGCCTTTTTCTTCTTCTTCCGATTCCTCGGATATATTGCCTTACGACGCTCATTGTGATAAATGTGATCACCAAAAAATTATTTTGAAAAATTTTAATTAAAATTTTTAAAAACACAAGGGAGCTGTGCTGTGATCCCACCGATTAATTCTACTCTATAGCTTTTCTAACAAAATTTTAACTAAAGATAAGTAACCAAGAATGACAAAACCTTTGGGAAAGTGAGAGCGCACAAATTTCAAAAAAAAAATATTACTAATATATTTTCATGCAAATTTTGTAATTAACGATACTTAACGACTGCCAAACACCTCTGTAACTATTTATATTAAAAAAAAACATGTTAATAGACTACTATCCAAATTTTATAAGTATTTGGTGAGGTCTTATTTAAAACATGATCTTATGAACGTGTTCCTTTGCAAGTGTATGCTACTTCATTTCCATATTGGAAAATTTTAACAAGTTAACGTAATTGATCAATTTAAGCTTAATAAAGACAGCTAGCTGGAAGGATACTTTCAACCTGTCAAACGAGTCTAGTGTACCTGTGCATCTGATTGTAAATTAATAAATTAATCTTGTATTTTGTCAAAAAAAAATTCTTGGGAGCATTTATCAAATATTTTTGTCAACTAAAGTTAACGGTTTTAAATAAGGTTAGTAGGACTCATTTTATATAATTAATAAAGTTATTTCACTATTGTGGCATTTGTGATGAACATAGAAAAAAAAAGTTCATAATTTATCATATCCCGGTGAAGCTGAGAAATGTTTCGATAAAAATGATTTGTTTTAATAATAATTAATTAAGGCCTATTTTATCCAATAATATTTAAAAGTCTATCTATATATTTATGTTAAATATTATTTAGTGAATTAAGGTTAACTTTTTATTTATAATAACATGGTTCATTGTGCAGTAGTCTAGTGAACTCTGTTTTAAAATAAAATAAAAATGTATGTTAATGCATTTCAAGATGGGTGAAATATAAAATATTTAATTGCTGACGGCTTTTCTACCGTACAAGCAAAGAAACCGGTGGAAACCACGTGGGATTATGATTTAAAAATAACCGCCTTCAAAAAAACATTAAAAGGAGGGAAGAGGGCTCTTTTAGTTTGTTCTCAATCTCCTGATTTCATTAACTTTTTTTCTTTATATTCCATACATTTTCTTCTTTTCGTGTTGACAGTTCACAAATGTGAATTTTGGATGCACCGCATTTCCCGTACCATCTCAGTACAGTAAAACCTGTGTTTGTGAAACTAAATCTGATTCGTCAGGTATAATGATAGACACTCCCAATACCGTAAAGATGCAGTTAAAGGTTACTTCACTTAACTTTACTTTGAAGAATAAAAACTTATAGCCAAAGTTGAAAAAGTGCCGTCTAATTATTTGAGTTTTACGTTTACCACCATATGAGAAAAGTAAGACGAAGCGGAGCTTGGGTGTTTCAGAAACACAGGTTTTACTGTACATTTATTGCCTGGTGCGGCACATTTTATGGGAGTATTTTTTTCATTAGTAAATAAATTCCAAGGGACTGTGAAAATTGGTTTGTTTTATGTGATGTTTGTTATAGAAGAGGCTTGTCACATGAAATGTCTTAATGAACGATGTGTTCGAGTTCTTTTACCAAGGTTTTCATTATGGGTTAACTCATTATACAACAAAGTTCCACTGTAGTTCAATTCGGGAAATCTTACTGAAAACTTTCATTGATAGAACTGAAAGCTAGGTAATTCTAATTTTATTCTTCCCTCTACAAAATACCTAATTCCCATTTCAATTAAAAAGTCGAATGGAGTTTATACGAAATTAAAAAAAGTAGGACCTCACCTTGGTGCGGGAAAAGTGCAGGCCATTTTTTTTGTCCCATCTCATGTACGGATTGTCTCAAATATAATTACATGTGTGGGATAGTTGAGTTTCTTGCTCTTTTAATTCTGCTTCGTGGCCGGTTGGTTAGTTTATTTCGGTTCACTCTTCCTCGATTAAAGTTGAATGTTTCCTACTCAAGCTTACTCCACTCTTCTCTAACCCAACTGTCGCCATCCCACACAAAGGGTCACGAGAGGTCACCACAAGAAATATCACCGGAAGCCAACACTAATCTTTAGAATAACTCACTCTCACTCTTGTCAATTGTGTAAGGTTATAATTTTTATTATTCTTATTTAGTTGAGATAACTGCTTTTGGTTACCGTTATCGTTCTCTCACCTTTCTTCGCTCTTGGAACTCGTCTTTGTTGTCACAACGAATAGTCTCGTTTAGGTCATTTGGATTTGGATTAGAGCTGGGTGATTTTAGATTGGAAATTATCTTTCTCTTGTTAGTCGTGAATTGAATACGGTTGCGGTTACTTAGGCTCCATGGAGACCGGTTGTTGTTTCTCTTTATAAAGTGAAGCGACAACCGGTATCTATGGACTCTGCGTTCACTAAAATCGCATAATCGTAGCAAGGAGCTAGCCAAGGTTGCTAGGAGAAAAGACTTCTAACAGATTTAGGCCATACTCCGTTTTTAAATAAAGTTTAAATTTTCAAACAATCGGTCTCTATGGGTCCTAAAATCTAATGACGGCCGTCATTAGATGGATGTCACCCGTCGACGGGTGACATCCGGTTCTCCGTTTGTTTCATTATCGTGAAAAATTATGAAAATTTGAAATAAAGCGAAGATTTTCCTAAGGTTTTTAGGGGCTAGCGCTATATTAGGTTTATTGTATTTTTTTTTAACCACAAATATTTCAAACGTTATGGATTGCACGCTATCGGACCAGGTAGTACAGTGTCACTTAAGTCTAATGATTTCGTTTAAAAATTACTGATCATACGCGAGATTTTTGGAATTGATACAGGACTATCTGGAAAAAAAAAAGGCAATGACTGGAGAACAAGAAGAACAAGCTTCATCAACTGTTACTTCCGCAGTTGTTCAAGAAATGGAGCAAGTTGATATTAGTGAAGTCAACGAGTCAGTTGGAGCAGCGAATCAGAATCCACCTACGGAAGTTGATTCAACTTCACCAGCCATCTCAAAAATCGAATTGGAAGAAAAAGCATGTTCAGCTTTACAACACGGAAAGCGAGATCTTCTCATCAAGGATTTGAACGCAGCGACTGTTTCTCTTAGTGATGCTTGTCGCCTCTACTCAGAAGTCAAGGGCACATTCAGTCCAGAAAGTAGCGAAGCCCATTATTACTATGGGAAGGCTCTATTGGAACAGGCTAGGAGTGAATTGAGTGTTCTTCCGGAAGAAAGTGTTGCTCATGAAGAAGAGGATGACGAAGATGAGGATGATGGTGAAGAGAACGAGAAGGAAAAGGAGAACGAAGAGGATGATGATGAGGAGAAAAAGGAAGCCGATGACGATGATGACAAAATGGAAGTCGATAGTGAAGCCACTGCTATCACAGTGGAGGAGGATTTGAACGTTTCCAGTCCTTCTGCTGACACATCAACTGAAAATTTAGCTACTTCTGAAGAGAATGGTGAAACCACCACAACTGAGTCCACAACAGTCATGGCCAATAGAAACGGTCATCATAGTAGCAATGACAACGGTCAAGGTACGGTTTCGTCACTTGCAGTGTCTACAAAGATGTGTACGGCGTAATCAAAATGCAATCAAGCAAACATTTTTCTTTTTCTTTTGGATTTACGAGAATTGGATTCAAATAAAGATGTTACGTAGCTTCGAAAATTCGAAGACTTCGGTCGAACTCTTCGAATTTTCGAACCTTCGATCTTCGAATTATCTAGGAAATTTTCGAAAAAGTCTTCGATCGAAGTTTCGAAGGTGAAAATTTCGTATTTTAAGCGCGGTCAACTTACGCACGTTTTCTATTCATTTCATAAAATGATATCACTCGTTCTTTGGTTAAAAATTTAAAAGTAAAACCAGGACTGACTATCTGTCATCTGTTTAAATTTGAATTAACTTCTGATTTGATGTCATCTGTTTAAATTTAAGCGTTAAATTAGGAAGACAATATTCCATGCTTGAATGCACGCGTAGGCTTTAAATTCATTTCCATCACTTACCTTTTGGATTTTGCAGTTGACGAAGAAGGAAAACCGTCTAGTTCAGAAGGAGAAGTCAACATCAGCACTGAAGGCGGTGAAGAGGAACCAACGAATCTCGAATTGGCTTGGGAAGTATTCGAAATCTCAAAAGTGGGTTATCAGAAGCAATTGGAAGCAATCCATGGGAAATTGGACTCTATTTTGAAATTAGAAGAGCCAGATGCAACTCTCATTGAATCAGTGAAGACAGAAAAACTCCAACTCAAACGCCGTTTAGCTGACACACATCTCCTCCTCGGTGACGTGGCTACTGAAAGTGAGCAGTATACCCAAGCGGTAGAGGACTACAGAACGGCGCTTATCATTCTCCGTGAAATTAAGGAAAGAGACGATAGCCGTGAGGTGGCTCATTGTTACTTCCAACTTGGACTCGCTTACTCCTTTGACAAAAAATTTGTCGAGTCCATTGAAAGTTTCCAGAAGGCAGTTTGTCTTATCAAGAGCCGAATGGGGAACTTACAGTTGATGATTGAGACGAAGACTACCGCAAAAGACAAGGGAATATCTAACCCGAACTACACAGAGGAAAAGGAAATTGAGGAACTCCAAACTCTCCTGCCCGAATTAGAAGAGAAAGTGAGTGACACGGTTGATGCTCAAAAGGAGAGTGTGAAGACTCAGGCGGAGGAGGCGGTGGAGAAGGAGATTCTAACAAGGAACAGTCCTGTCAAAAACCCGAATCCACCAGTGGCCAATGACATCTCTCACTTGGTCAGAAAGAAAAAGAAATTGGATGAGGACGAGGTGGCCCAGACGCAACCACCAGCCAAGAAACACTGCGTAGGGAACGGTCATGCAGTACCTGCCGATACCACAAATGATGAACATACTAAGGAACAAGCGAACCCATAAACTTTCGATACGAACAACAAAGTAAGCAGAGTTCTTTTAATATGATAATATTTTGTTTATTAGAAAATTAAGATTGTCTGTGATTTTTATAATGGTTTTATTCGTATTGCAGGTTATTACTATAGGAAACATCGCAAAAATGAAGTGAGAACTCTCGGTGGCGGCAGCAACAATGGAAAAGAACTGATTTTGCATTTATAATCCAAAACTTTCTTTAAGTTATTGACTATTTAGAAGGAAAATTTGAGTTTTCAAGAAAATTCAGAGCACCAGAGGGGATTTTTTTTGTAATAATTATTTAGGGATAGAGTTTAGTATTAAGGCAGGGATTTGATTGGTTTTTGTGACAACAGACGAGATGGTAAAATTAAAATTAACTTTTCATTGACTAACTATTACATAAGACTCAAGAGAGCAGACGTTAACTACTAGCTTCCTAATTTCGTTTCCTGTTTGATCAAATAAATTTCTCCCCGTTTGAATTGATCTGAAATTTTGAGATTGAGAATTTATTTTTTCAGAAGTACGCACTAATTTGATGGAAGATGGAGGAGTGCAGCGGAATTGCAAAGAAAGAAATAGTTGAAGATACTGAAAAGGACGAAAGACAGTTTTATTCAGATGCTGCCAAATATTGGTCAAAAGTTGAACCCACGGTAGATGGGATGCTGGGGGGCCTCGGTTCTCTCACCCATCTCGACATTCAAAATTCTGAAAAATTACTCAAGGAAATGTTTGAAGTTTGTCAAAATTTGACAAATATTTAGCCATTGAATTCATTTGATTCGTTCATTATGAGTTTAGAAGGAGAATCCACCAGGGAAATCTTATGCATTGGATTGTGGAGCCGGAATTGGACGAATTACAAAGAACCTTCTACAACGATTTTTTGATAAAGTCGACTTAGTAGACCAAGACCCACAGTTCATCGAAAAAGCAGTTAATAACCTCGCTGATAGTGACAAAGTTGGAAAATTCTTTGCCTGCGGTATGTAAATTTACTTTTGAAAACAAAAACTCAATTTTTCATTTAGTGACATATGATTTTTGTCATTATGTGGCTTATATCTGGACTATTAATAAAACTAGATTTAATTTCTGCTAAACTCTGCTCAATTCCATCATGTTTTTGTATAGGTTTGCAAAAATTTACACCAGAAGAAGGGAAATATGATGTGATTTGGGTTCAATGGGTCCTTCAACATTTGACGGATGATGACTTAGTTGATTTTCTTCAAAGATGCAAGTGAGTTAATATATTCTCATCAATCAAAAGAAATTCTCTTGATTTAACAAATTTTTCTTATTTATGAATTACCTATAGATAAAAAATTTCAAAATCCTTTTTCTAAAACTGAGATTTTATACTCTGCAGGGCTGCCCTCAGGCCACATGGAGCAATTGTGGTAAAAGAGAACACGACGAGACAGAACGTTCTGGACACTGACACCACAGACTCTTCTGTTACTCGCTCGTTCTCTATGTTTCTAAAAATATTTGCACTGGCAGGACTCAAAGTGACGAACCGTTTGAAACAAACTCACTTCCCTAAGGATCTTTATCCCGTTTGGTCATTTGCACTCCGCCCCAAAACTAATAACTCTACTACAGATAGTTGATTGAGTTTAAACTAAATTCAAATAAACTAAAAAATGAAAAGTGAATCATGACACTAATGTATTTTCGGATAAAGAAACTGAGGAATACAAACATTCGTTAAATTCAAAAAAAATTTTTATTAGGCCTTAACTGCATAGACACGGTTAGGGAAGCAACGGAGCTTGTGTAATTGTTTCGGTGATTTCAAATTCTTCTCATGTTTAGTCAGTTCACGCCTCTTTGCACGGGTCTTCTTAGGTCGGAGGTCAAGGGGCATCAAGCGCTTGTTCTGCAAGTAGTGAGAGAAGATTAGTCTTAATGCCTAACGCGATTCTTCAAACTAAAATCATGAATCGTTTGTGCAAGTTACCTTGTAGAATTTTTTCAAATTCTCTTTCTGCTTCTGATGCATGACAATGTGGACACGTGCAACAGCTTTCCTCACAACTCGGCTGTAAAATGAGAGTAATTTAAATAACAGTAGTTTATAACACATGACATTGGTGGTGACTGTTAGTGTCACTCCCAAGCGCCATGTAAAGAACTGTTTATTTTATCACTAGTGGATACATACATCTTGGAAAGTTTAGAAGCAGCCCCACCGGTGACTTTGGCTACTCGGAGACTCTGAAGCTCTCCCTTGAGGCTTTCTAATTGCTTCACTAACTCCTCCTTCTTCTTGTTCCTCAGTTCCGAGCATTTTACTTTCGGCTAGATAACAAAGAATAAGGTTGAACAACCGATTGTGAGGGCAAGATAAAAGTTTTTAATTTTTCAAAAAAAAAAAAAAGATGCGTTTTTGCATAGAGATCAGTTTCAGGGTCAAGGTAAAGCACCGTCCGCTGATTGTATCAACCCAATATCAGCCCTAGTATCACCCCATTATTGCCTCCTAAACAAATCAACAGCCTAACAAAAAAAATTTAACACTAGTTTAGTGCGATGGGCTGATTACAATCAGCTGTCAGCGGACGGTGTTTCACTCCTACGTCATACTCGTTTCAGGACTTTCTGAAGCGACAACTTAGCAAATTTTAGAGAAAAAGAAATTATCCAGAATGGCTTCAGAAAGTCCTGAACGAATTTTTATTCGAAAAATAATTTTCTTTTTCGAAAATACTGAAATTTTTTTACTTCGTCCTCATGAGTGATTGAACCCAAACCGAAAAAATGAATATTAATTTAACTAATTCACTCCGCTGATTAGATTTTTACGATGTTGCTGTCATTGGACTGTTACTGTTGATGTCTATGCATGTTATGGTCAAAATTAAGTGTAAAGTATAAATCTAATCTTTCTAATCTAAAGGAATCTTAGGTTAGCTAAATTCACATGTTCCATTCATTACCATACCCTAGGAAAAAACTTACCATTTTAATTAGTTAGACAATTGTCTATTGTGGATGGTGACGAAGACACGACACAAGCGAAGCTCAAGATACAGGACACAAGGCTTGAAGATGACACGACTCACGACAATGTAAATTCTGAAAAAGCGACTTTCGTCAATGGTCAACCAACACCAACACGCTGCTGCTCTTTCCTTTACTGAAATGAAAGTGAGGTTCCGTTTTTGACAATAGGTGGAGTAAACGAAATACTCTAGCCAAGTATTTATAAGAACTTCTCCACACCAAAGGATTATTTCTTGACTTGTAATTTACAAGTTCGAAATGAAAAGCTATTAATAATCTCATTCATTGAAAAACTAATTAAAATTGTATCAGATTTTTAAGTAATTTTCNAGTTATTGCTTGAGGAGCCCGTGCGAGCAAGAGCCCGAGCCCAGAGCAAAGAGCCCAAACCGCCGAGCTTTGCAACAGCCTAACAAAAAAAAATTTAACACTAGTTTAGTGCGATGGGCTGATTACAATCAGCTGTCAGCGGACGGTGTTTCACTCCTACGTCATACCNGCTGTCAGCGGACGGTGTTTCACTCCTACGTCATACCCGTTTCAGGACTTTCTGAAGCGACAACTTAGCAAATTTTAGAGAAAAAGAAATTATCCAGAATGGCTTCAGAAAGTCCTGAACGAATTTTTATTCGAAAAATAATTTTCTTTTTCGAAAAAACTGAAATTTTTTTACTTCGTCCTCATGAGTGATTGAACCCAAACCGAAAAAATAAATATTAATTTAACTAATTCACTCCGCTGATTATATTTTTACGATGTTGCTGTCATTGGACTGTTACTGTTGATGTCTATGCATGTTATGGTCAAAATTAAGTGTAAAGTATAAATCTAATCTTTCTAATCTAAAGGAATCTTAGGTTAGCTAAATTCACATGTTCCATTCATTACCATACCCTAGGAAAAAACTTACCATTTTAATTAGTTAGACAATTGTCTATTGTGGATGGTGACGAAGACACGACACAAGCGAAGCTCAAGATACAGGACACAAGGCTTGAAGATGACACGACTCACGACAATGTAAATTCTGAAAAAGCGACTTTCGTCAATGGTCAACCAACACCAACACGCTGCTGCTCTTTCCTTTACTGAAATGAAAGTGAGCTTCCGTTTTTGACAATAGGTGGAGTAAACGAAATACTCTAACCAAGTATTTATTAAAAGAACTTCTCCACACCAAAGGATTATTTCTTGACTTGTATAATTTACAAGTTCCAAATGAAAAGCTATTAATAATCTCATTCATTGAAAAACTAATTAAAATTGTATCAGATTTTTAAGTAATTTTCNACCAACACGCTGCTGCTCTTTCCTTTACTGAAATGAAAGTGAGCTTCCGTTTTTGACAATAGGTGGAGTAAACGAAATACTCTAACCAAGTATTTATTAAAAGAACTTCTCCACACCAAAGGATTATTTCTTGACTTGTATAATTTACAAGTTCCAAATGAAAAGCTATTAATAATCTCATTCATTGAAAAACTAATTAAAATTGTATCAGATTTTTAAGTAATTTTCAAAATTCTTTGCTGATTAGTTAAAAGTAAAAGAAATGGGGTGGTGAGAGATAGCGGGAAGTATGAATTCATATTTTGACTTTTGAATTGGGTTGGGTTTCGGTTTTCATTTCCNGTGGTGAGAGATAGCGGGAAGTATGAATTCATATTTTGACTTTTGAATTGGGTTGGGTTTCGGTTTTCATTTCCCTTTCTTCACTTTCACTTTCATTTCATTTTCAATTTTCTATTCGATTTTTGTCTATTCTCCAATTATTCATAAATTTATTTCCAAATTGGTTTTGTTGGACGATTCCAGATTTGCCATTTCCATTATTTGGTTATTTTCAGGTAATTTGTACTTTCGGATGCAATNTTGGTTATTTTCAGGTAATTTGTACTTTCGGATGCAATACCAACTCCAGAGTCTGAACATGGATCTTAAGGAAAATGAGAAATTTTAACATCGTTTTCTCTTTTGCAGAAATCGAACAGGGAGGACTCATACACCAAGACGAACGAACGAACTTTACCAAAAAATAACCAAGAAACAAGATAGCGTGTACGTAGAGTAGTACCGACGCTGTCTAGTTCATATAACTTACCACTACTTATCTTCTAAATCACTCCCACCTCTATCTTCAGTAGTATGCCAAACACGTAAATTTCAGAAACACTTTTTGAATTATTAAATGCGCTTCTCTTGGTAGGTTTTAGGATTAAGGTCGTTTATCTAGCCGGTGGAATTGGTGGTAAGACATGGCAAAGAATACGAGCAGTTCGGCCTTCCGAAAAATCGATGTGGATGAGTACAACGAGGATAATTACAAAGAAGAAGATCCATCGGAAATCCAGTCTCCAGTGGCTGGGCCAGATGAGAACGAAATTAACCAATTGCTCAATCAAGGGAAGCAAGTAGACGCTCTCAAATCTTGTTTACGAAGTGCTCCACTCGGTTCAAAGAATCAGAAAGTCAAGGTAGGTTAAAAAGTTGAGACGATCATGGTTGTCTAAGTAAATAATCCAGACAGAATAACACGACATTTATTGGTTTAAAATCTTCGATTTTGTGCAAAATTTTTATTAAAAATTGACCATTTGTTTTCTTTTACCAATTCTATAGGATAGTGCACTAGAGGTGACTCTTCGTGTGCTGATGTCCGTGAAGTCTTCGCAGATGGAAGAGGCAGTTGGGAAACTGGATCCGGACGAAGTAGACACTCTAATGAAGTACGTGTATCGCGGGTTCGAATTGCCAAATGAACGGTCCAGTGCTCATCTCCTCGCCTGGCATGAGAAAGTATTTGCATCGGGTGGAACAGGCTGTATCACTCGTGTTCTCACTGACAGAAAGCGAGTCTAATTGAATATGTTCCTGTCTCTAGCTTCAATTATTTACAAATACTACTGAAACCTAGTTAGAATTTAGAGCCGGGTGTACGACTTTACACTTTTCTATTTAATAATTCTGTCGCTTTTATTAATTCGTGCCAGATTACAAGAATACTTAAGAGTGATTAATCATAAATTATTCAGAACTAAGAAAATCCTTATTCCAAACAAGTCGGTACGACGTAACGACAATGCGGTATGACGTAATAGTTTCATCATAACGACACCCGTCATGAGTCCACGTCTAACAACACTTCACATTCACAAATATTATTGAATCTTTACAAATAACAAACAAATCTTAACTTAATTTTCATTCGAGAGGAGTCTTCATTCTTCAACTTCTCGTGGACATTTGTGCAATTAAAATTTTTTGAATCAAACAAAACTTTAATCCTAATATTCGCAAAACTGAAATTACCTGAATAAGATTATCAATATTAAATTTCAATGCATGGCAAAAGGAGTCCCCGCATGGACGTATGCTCTTGTAATTATCTATGTGAAAATTCCTGATTAATCCTGGTCAAAATTTTACTAAAAGTAACATATAGTCGAAGTTACTGTCTATAGTAACTTACAATCGAACAAAAACAAATTTACCAGAATTTAATTTGAATGAGCATTATGCGATTTGCAAGCTAATATTAGTTTTCACTTGGATTTGAAAATCACTCCATATTCTTCCAAACGAGTAAGTTAGATCAAGTGTTATCCTCCTCACGCGATCATTAGCCAAACGATGAAGATGAGAGCAATCCAAAGGAAAATTTTGGAAAGGAACTCTTGTTCTTCCACTTGTTCAACGTTCAAATAATTTACTCCAGCGGGACCCCCCGGTTGGGCCCAGTTGAATGCAGAAGCAAAGAAACCAAAGGGAAATGCACCGATTCCGAAACTCATATGGAACCCGCCGGGGCCGTCGTTGTTCCCACCTCCCCAATTAAAGCGATTGTGTTCGGATTGTTCTGTGCGAATTGGTGTTGGTCGAGGAGGCACTTTCGAACGAGGATCAACACCTGATCCTCCTCGTCCATACAATGGAATGACTTTGTCTCTTGTGATGGCTGCTTTGCATACTGGACAGGACTGGCGATTTGGGCGGGTTTCTAACCATTGATGGAGGCAAGGCCAACAGAATAAGTGCCCACAATAACTTACCACAGCATCTTTCGCTGAAAGTAGAAATATTAGATAAAAGTCAAACGTCAAGTACATAGAACTTTGTTTTAGGATTTAGAGTGATAATAATGTAATATTACCAACATCGAGGCAAATGTTGCATTCGAATGCCTTTGCGTCATCTTCACGATCTCTATCTGACTCATCTGATGAATCCCTTGTAGATTTTGTTTCCTTTGACCCATGGCTGTCCATATTTCGTTTTTCTGAATCATTTAAACAATCCTCTGAATTGTCTCCGTCTGGAACAGGAATACTGCCATGTGTGCTCGTGCTTGTACTAGGAATAGGACTACTGGTCTCCATTATAGTTGAGGTCGGATCAAGATGCTATTTAGAGGAATTTAAATATTAGGTTTAGGTCTGGACCGACCTAATTTTTCTCGACTTTCACACTCTCGGTTTGAGTCTGAGTTTGTTGTAACTTAAGAGGCTAAAATATTAAGTCCAGACCACATTTTGCTTGATTGGTTGGATGCTTAGATTAACCACCAGCAAAATTTAAGAAAACTAGTTACGATTTTAATACTTTAGATGACCACTGTTTCCTAAACTTCCGGTTTCATAAAAATGATATGCTAAAATTATGAGAATGTTTAAATGTAAATTAGCATCCACAGAAAATGGATTAACTGACTGTTCCTACCTAAACATCCAGATCGTACTTTCCATTTTTTTCGAAATTCAACCTTTTTTAGACCCAATACTTAATTAATTACTAATAACATTACGCAATTTACAATTAAAACTAAAGCAAATGAAACTAAAACTTAAATATTGCTTATAAACTGAAAAAAAAAAAAAAAAAAAACTCTTGGTTTGAACTTAATCTCAGACTTAAAGTGAGAGGGAATTAGGTCTGGAATTAAGTTTTTGAAAGACGGACTAAGTCTTGAGGAAGGAGAAAGTCCTTCTACGTCACATATTTGTGGCGCGAATCTCATAATTAGGTCTGGTACAGACCTAAACTTAATATTTAAATTCCTCTAAATAAATTTCGTTAACAAGTTATACAATTTACTTCTCGTGCCACAGTTTGAATCCACGCTAAGCCCACGACCACCTAAGCCTTTTGCATACTTACTCTTTAGTATGCATGCATCAACAAATGGACCAATGATGGATTTCTTTATAGAGATATTAATATTATCATTATATTTTTGCATAAATTAATAACGGGAAATATTCGGCAACTATTTCCTAGCCGACAGCAGACATGCGTTATGCGTTCTTAGATTCTTCAAGTAAGCCTAATAAGCTTCAATTGGTTTCAGCAGCAGACAAGGAAATTGTCGGCTAGGAAGTAGATTTCAGCCGACAACAGACAACATTACATAAACAATACAACTCAAAGTTCAGACATCTGTCTGCTGTCGTCTAAAATGTAGTTAGCAGAATTATTGAATCTTTATTGTTGATTTATAGAATAAAAAAATATTTCGTCGAGATGCTTTCCAATTGGTAACGTGCCGATTCTTAGGTGGAGAATTCCTGTGCTGAATAGTCATACTGTTTACTTTGTGAAGGGTAACTTAATTTTCGAGATTGATTAGGAGTGAGGTGATGTTGATGATGGGATTGAACTAAATTAAACGTACATCGTGTCTAAACTTACTTAAATCCGTTTATGAAGGTTCCGTATTGAGTATGATAATAATTGAATCTGATTAATGGTTGATTGTGATGGCGGAAATCAATAAATTTAAGGATTATAAAAAAAATTAATTTAATTAAAATTGAATTGAGAATGAAATTTAAAGAGAACGTCAATCAGCTGATTATCTCAAAGCAAGTGAATGCTGGCGCTTGAAGTAAATTTTACCTTTGTCAATATCCAAGAATGAGACGAAGGACCAGAGACAGATGCCACAGAACCAGGAGCAGCATATTATAGAATGAGAGATAATAAATATTTAAGATAATTTAACTTGGTAATAAAATTTCGTCAGTAAATATTTGTATCTAATCTGGACGCAGGAGTAGGAAGCGAAGGAGAGGAATAATGTAAAATAGAAATGGAATAAGTAAATTAGTAATTTAACTTTAGAATGAAGACTGCGGCGCCTAAGGGGTTCGGCGTACAATGAACATTTACCTACACTACATGTGGAGCGCCAGATTAAGAATTTCAAATTATACGCAAATCGTCAAATCAAACTCAACTCTCTACACGGTACGGTAAGGTTACATTACACGGTTGGTTGTGTCGTGTCCAGGGTAATGGGTTTTTTTGATTTTTTTGAAAAAAAAAAAAACAAAAATACCGGTTTTTTTTTGGTTAAAATCGGGTTTTTTGGTTAAAATTGAATTCTTCTTTAAATTTGACACATTTGACGAAATCTCAAAAGTTTAACATACATGGTGCGATGTCGATTTCGATCCTTTGATGCAAATATCGACTCATTTCGATCACTTTCTAAAAAGATTGACGGTAACCAATCTCGATTTTGATATTCTGACAGACAGATCTATGGACATCGATATCGATCTCTAGATCAACGACTAAAAATCTACCGATCTCGAGCTCGATTTCAGTCCCAACATCACAATTGATGCCGATCTCGATCTTGATTTTAACCAATGGGTTTTTTTTTTTAAACCAAGCGGTTTTAACCATGGTTAAAACCAATCTACCCTGGTCGTGTCATGTGTTTTTTGTTGTGAAGTTTACTTACTCTTCTAAAGTACCGATGTGACCAAAGCGAAAGAACAAAAAGTNTTTTTAAACCAAGCGGTTTTAACCATGGTTAAAACCAATCTACCCTGGTCGTGTCATGTGTTTTTTGTTGTGAAGTTTACTCACTCTTCTAAAGTACCGATGTGAACAAAGCGAAAGAACAAAAAGTTAATATAATTCATTTTTACGCTAGTAAACTGCATGAGTCAGCTGTTAGTATTAAACTTTTTTGTTCTTTGGCTTTGGTCATTACGGTACCTAATTTTAGTTGATTTAATTATAAAAATGCCTAAAGTTGTTTCTCGAAGTATCGTTTGTTCAGATACGCGTGACCAAGAAGAATATGCTGGAGATAAACCACTCCTTACATATTATTGTCTCTGTGGGCAAATGACACTCATTATTGGTAAGACTTAGCGTGTTAATCACTAATTATCAACTAACTTTTCAAGTCACTTGTCTATTCCAATCAAGAGATTGCTTACAGATTGAATTGAGGCATCAATAATTATGGGATATTTCATGCATTTCCCATTAATTCTGCAATATCTTAACCCAATTATATTAGCGATAACACCTTAAAAACTAACAAATAACAACAACATTCTAACTTTTAGATTCTCCACTTGAAAATCTTCCGTTGCGAAAAAGGGACGGTGCGAGAGTAATCGACGGAACTAAGCATGCACACAAAATAACTGCAGACCCTGACGAAACAGTTTTTCTCAAACGTAGCGAAGGCATTGAGAAGCAGCACAGGCTTAAATGCAAAAGGTAATTCAGTTATTCAATAAATTACGTTTTGCATAAGTCAAACTAAAATATTGATCCATTTTGCTTTACTTATTTGGTAGATGTGGTCTTCTACTTTACTACATGAACAATGTAGTTGGAAATATTGTTTTCATCGTCCGCGGTGCATTAACAAAGAGTGGAGAAAGTCCATTGGGTGTGGATAATATCTACAAGCAAGTGGCTGCAGTTCAAGAGCATAAACCAATCATGGTGACAAAACACACGAAAAATATGGGTAAATTTAGCTCTGTCACGGTTTCCACAGTGGATGAGGAGGAAGATGAAATAGAAGCTGTAAGTACAATCACTAATATATTGTTAGTAAAATTATGTAACATGAAATTCATGTTTGCCTTTCCATTTGGCATAAATAATACAATAAAACATTTAGCTTCACCAATCCTTCCCTTTCGGTTTCTAAAAAGCCAAATAGACTAGTGATAAGTGAAAGAAAACTGGATTCAGCGTTGCTCCTAACAACAACTGACTTATCTGATAAATGACATTCAGTCAAATCGAAAATATTTAATCAATTTTAATGTTTTAATTTGCGCAGAGAGAAGTGGCTGATTCTTACGCCAGCAATGCTCGAATCATTGAGAAACAACTGGAGAGAAAAGGAATGAACAAGAGGAAACTTATCGAACAGGCTCAAATTGACATGGATGCAAAGAAGAGTCGAGTTCGTGGAACTCTAATTGACAAGTTATAAAGTAACTCTCAAAGTGATTATATGTGCATGTAAATTACTAATTTAGGCTCATAATTATAAATATTTTTTTACGAAAATAGTGTCAAACTTAATAGTTTTCATTTGAATGATAAATTTATTTCAGACTAGTTGGAACTTTGAGTAAAATGGTCTCGCATCGCTTCTACAGCTCGCTTTCGATGGGATATTATGTTCTTCTCCTCTGGAGTCATTTCAGCGTAGGTCTTGTCACATCCAATTGGTTGGAAACATGAGTCCCAACCAAATCCTGAGGACCCTCTTGGTTCCACTATTGTCCCGTCAGTAAGCCCCTAGAATATAATAATACAGGGCGTTTTAAAGCAGGTAGCGCCATTTGAATTGACCGGCTTTGATTATGATTCTCAATGTTCACTCATCTAGTCTCTTAGGTTTGACATGAGCCAGAGGCAATGTCAACAATCATTAGCGGATGCGTTAATGATTTTAAATATCGCGCCCTTTTTAAAACACCCTGTTTATCAATTCAACCATATGCTAAAAACGTTTAAATCCATTCAAAATTCAAAACTTACTTTGAAAAGAAGCACTTCACTTGACTTATCATCCATATAGGCGAAGGTAGCCAAAGCATATGCTGATTTGTTTTCAAAACCTGCAAGCATTTTATGAAGTCCTGAAGGCCCAACTCCCTTCAAAAACCATTTGATATAGGGACCAGGCAGATCATTGAGAGCACGAAAGCAAAGGCAAGTATCCTCCACCAGAACTGGCCCTTGAATCAGATCATATGCGACTTTACATTTTAATCTAAAAGAATAACACGTGAGCTTTCATCAGTTATTGAATATGCAGCATTAGATGAGACACATTACATTGTTACATTACCTACTGACAGTATCCACATCTCCTTGGTATTCAGGAAGATCTACGTCATTACTCACCAACTGCAAACGAAAAACGGAATGCCGTTGTCTAGGACAATACTAACAAGATGACAGGTTATTCGTGAAAATAACAGACGTAGTTATGGTAGGTCCAATTTCTGCACCCCCCCCCNTACTATTTCAATCTAAAATCTAAAATTCAATAATTTGAAATTAAAGTTATCTAGCACAGGAGATTCTCGCATTTCTGTTCAGTGAGAATAGTAAACGCTCTTGTCTGCTGATTGTGATCAGCCCATTATTGCCTTTTAAACACAAGTACTTTACAATTGATTGATAACAATCAGCGGACGGTGCTGTATTCCTAATACTCTTTTGAGGTGTTAACGATTAAGAACATCTACTAAAAGTTTTCGTCTAAATTCTATCTCTACTTCTCCGTCATGTGTGTGGAGAAACTCCACGATTGTGGAAACTCCACTTTTTCCTCACACATTGTGGAGAAAATTGAGTCTCCACATTCGTGGAGATTATCTCCACAAAAGTGTGGACGTGGAGTCTCTCCTTCTCCTCGTCAATAACCTGCCGGGAAAGTAACTCAGCCAAGTTTTCTTACCGTGTATGGAAAATTTTTACTTAATATCTCAACCACTTCTCGCAGCTTGTTGGCATTACCGGTGACAAATGTAATTTTAGATCCGCTCATTTTCCGTTGAGCTTTACTAAGTAATGTACTCTAAATTCCTTTAATGTTTCAATTTTTCTTAATTCGTAAGATTGTTAACGCTTAGCTTAAGTTAATTATTTGCAGGTAAGGCGTTCGTCCCCAGCTGTAGTCGAAGTTCGGCGCTTGAGTTTGGGCTCTTAAAAAAATACATCTTAGACTCTGCTCGGGCTCCTTTAAAATTACTCCGTTTGGCTCTTTTGAAAATACAGTGGAAATTTTAGGGACCAGGAAATTCGGTTCATAACACCCGATGTTTATTACAGCCGAATAATGAACAAATATAAAATTTAAAGTTATGTTCATGACATCCGATGTTTTGACTTTTCTTAGTTCAATTATTTTCTTTTTCTAGATACTGCAACCTCACAATCCAAATAAACCAAGAACTTACTTGAACAGAAAAAAATGTAGATAAAACTGTGTGAAATATCTTCAGAATTTTGCAATGATTTGCTCACGATTTAGAGATGCTGTAACAGTGGATAAAGAATAGTAGATAATTAAAATTTTACAAGTCTTATTTTGTCCACTGCGCCACGGAATAATAGGAAAAACGTTGGTGAATAGTGATTCAAAACTTCAATTTTTCATTCATTCACAACGAATTTTATTAAATTGGCATAACTCTTTCAACATAATAGGGTCTGGTTCATCTCTCACGATGGTGAAATGAAGGGCTAGACCGCACGATATGGTTCATTACACCCGAGTGTTCATTTTAACCGAGTTCATTATGACCGAGGTTTTCAACATTAATTTGCCTATCTCTAGGCAGGGACAGGCGGTTCAGGTTCATAATAACCGTGGTCACATTACATCCGGGGTCATATAGGCGAGGTCCACTGTATTTCTCTTGGCCCGCAGGGGATTTTTCAAAATTTTTCTTGTGATCGGGCTCGGGTTTTTTTTTAAATTCTCTCTTTGGCTCTTTTAAAAATTTTCACTACTTTTCTGGGTTGTGGTGTGGTATTTGTTAGGTGGTCGAAAAATTGGATTTTTGTATTTCTCCATGTATCATGACATTTGAGACAATTTTTCAAAGTTTCCAAAAATCTCATGATTCATAGAAAAATGTAAACATCCGAAAAACAATTTTTTTTAAACTTAGAAATTTTTTGATTTGTTCGTAATGTGTACTCCAATACTCTCTGGGTCATAGGGAGCGGNTTCATAGAAAAATGTAAACATCCGAAAAACAATTTTTTTTTAAACTTAGAAATTTTTTGATTTGTTCGTAATGTGTACTCCAATACTCTCTGGGTCATAGGGAGCGGAGCGGGGTGTAAACCGCCGACCTTTGTTTAAATTAATTAAGGATTATTTATGTCCTCTTCTTGTTCATCGATGTGTGATCGTGCTTTCGTCTGTCGCTTCCAGAAAAATGATCAATTCATCAGCCTCTACGATCTACGGTCGGAGAAAGTTAAAAGAAGAAGCGGAAGCTTCGCTATTAAAACAACCCACTGTAAGTTATTAATTTCGTTTCTTCAATGTTACATTTACGACTTTTGATTTAGAAGGGACAAACTGACAAACACCGATGCGATGATCCATTAATGTTAATATTCTATAAGAAATCATTAATTTTCGGAATAGGAATCCACGGCTATTGAGCACCTTTGGGAAACAAAACCAGCATATTTGACTCCAGACGGAGGAGATTTGTGGATTGACCAAAAGAATGTGGATACTAAAATCGCAGAAATCATACTCAAGTTCAAGATCAACAGTTTTCATGACCGTGCTGAAAGGTTTGATTATCTTCAAGATGTTTTGAGGCAGAAATGGGCAAACAAGGTTCATATATGTTATAAAATGGTTGGTTGGTGTCTTAAGTTTTATTTATTATCATGACGTTTATTTCCAGCCGGATATTTTTAATTCCATGATGTGTTTCTTAATCGAAATGAGTGATAGACCAACGGAAGTGTTGGAGTTTAAAGTCGACAATCAACAGTATTCAGGAGACGTTGACGTAGAACGGGAGCTTGATAGAGAAGAGTTTCGACAAGTTGAAATTAGAAAACGAGAGTTCCGACAGGAAATGGTGCAAGATCTACTAAAAACACGACTCGAATTGTCGTATTCTTCTGATGAAGAGCTCAGCGTAGGGTTTTAAGTTTGATTATTTCTAAATAATTAACTAAATATCTGTTTGGATTTAGGATTGGGGAGAGACGAGTGAGAGTGANAAGTTTGATTATTTCTAAATAATTAACTAAATATCTGTTTGGATTTAGGATTGGGGAGAGACGAGTGAGAGTGAGAGTGAATCAGAAGAGTTACCCGTCCTCCGCCAGCACACTCCGGTTCCTGCGAACAACTCTATTCCGNAGAGTGAGAGTGAATCAGAAGAGTTACCCGTCCTCCGCCAGCACACTCCGGTTCCTGCGAACAACTCTATTCCGGAGTTGCCTGTGCCAACGGAATCCGAAAAGCAAGAAACAGTGTGCAGATTCTGGAATGATCAGAAGTACCAGTCGAATTCTTATATATTATCTCATCTACGTTCTACAGAGCCAACACCCATGATTGATCAACCAGTAATCTCAAATCTGATGACGCTTTATACCCGGTTTGGAGAGTTGTGGTAAGTTCTTCTTCCTTAGACGTTGTCACGCTCATTTAATAATTCAATTATAACTTTTCTCAGAAAATTAATGAGCTGGAAAAAAAGTGCCAAACTTGACCTAACCAACCTAGTAACAAACTGTTCGGTCAGTTATAAATATTTCTGCCTTAGTGAAGAAATCTAACTTAGGTTACTCCTATAAATTTTATCAAATTCAAAATTTTATTCAAAATATTTAATTCAAATTCATCTCTCACGATGGTGAAATGAAGGGCTAGACCGCACGATATGGTTCATTACACCCGAGTGTTCATTTTAACCGAGTTCATCATGACCGAGGTTTTCAACATTAATTTGCCTATCTCTAGGCAGGGACAGGCGGTTCAGGTTCATAATAACCGTGGTCACATTACATCCGGGGTCATATAGGCGAGGTCCACTGTATTTCTCTTGGCCCACAGGGGATTTTTCAAAATTTTCCTTGTGATCGGGCTCGGGTTTTTTTTTAAATTCTCTCTCGGGTTGTCAAGAGAAAATCAAAAAATTTTTGCTCCCGATATTTTGATTTTTTTGAGCTACTTGGGACCTTTCATTGTCATTTTTGGATCTGGAGTGCCCTGGACGAGATAACTTTTCATCGGAATCTCATCGAATCTCCCTCTTTTGGACTGTCATCTCTTCAGGCAGTTGACTCCTAGTCCAGGTACTTCATCTTCCACCAAAGGAAAATTTGAATTGGAATTCAAAGTTTGTTATTACGAAAACAACTCTAACACCTCATTCGTCCACCTGGCAACATTCAAACTTTCAAAGCTAAGTTTTTTATTATTACTTTAGTATATGCTGGGTCTTCCACATCTTTTCCAGTCTTGTCACTTTTGAGATACTATCACCAGTTTTCAATATATCTAGGACAAGCAATCTACTTCTAACAATTCATCTCTAAACTGAGTTTTGTACGGGACCAATTCATAGCTGTTACAACATTCACTCATCCGGTGATTTAAAGGACATCCACTCATTAATGACAAGCTAAGTCCAATTTTTATTTTCAGTATATGATAAGATCCGAGCTACTACGAAATCCAAATTTTGCAGAAAGAAAAATCAAAGATACTATCATATCTCCCTTTTATATCTAGGACACCTGAAACCATAATTTCCTTCGACTCTAAAAATCAAAATGAAACAATCTTCTCTTGGATCGTCCAGCACCAGAACACTAACCATCCCCGCAAGAACATCAAATAGAACTCTATCACGAAATCAAAAAAAGGCAGCTAGAATGGGTGAAAAACATTATGTTGGCTCAGACAACATTGAAAATGCAATCAATTCACAACCCTCTATCCAAGTTCAACACAACCAAACCGAACACAACGAAACTANTTTAATTCAAATTCATCTCTCACGATGGTGAAATGAAGGGCTAGACCGCACGATATGGTTCATTACACCCGAGTATTCATTTTAACCGAGTTCATCATGACCGAGGTTTTCAACATTAATTTGCCTATCTCTAGGCAGGGACAGGCGGTTCAGGTTCATAATAACCGTGGTCACATTACATCCGGGGTCATATAGGCGAGGTCCACTGTATTTCTCTTGGCCCACAGGGGATTTTTCAAAATTTTCCTTGTGATCGGGCTCGGGTTTTTTTTTAAATTCTCTCTCGGGTTGTCAAGAGAAAATCAAAAAATTTTTGCTCCCGATATTTTGATTTTTTTGAGCTACTTGGGACCTTTCATTGTCATTTTTGGATCTGGAGTGCCCTGGACGAGATAACTTTTCATCGGAATCTCATCGAATCTCCCTCTTTTGGACTGTCATCTCTTCAGGCAGTTGACTCCTAGTCCAGGTACTTCATCTTCCACCAAAGGAAAATTTGAATTGGAATTCAAAGTTTGTTATTACGAAAACAACTCTAACACCTCATTCGTCCACCTGGCAACATTCAAACTTTCAAAGCTAAGTTTTTTATTATTACTTTAGTATATGCTGGGTCTTCCACATCTTTTCCAGTCTTGTCACTTTTGAGATACTATCACCAGTTTTCAATATATCTAGGACAATCAATCTACTTCTAACAATTCATCTCTAAACTGAGTTTTGTACGGGACCAATTCATAGCTGTTACAACATTCACTCATCCGGTGATTTAAAGGACATCCACTCATTAATGACAAGCTAAGTCCAATTTTTATTTTCAGTATATGATAAGATCCGAGCTACTACGAAATCCAAATTTTGCAGAAAGAAAAATCAAAGATACTATCATATCTCCCTTTTATATCTAGGACACCTGAAACCATAATTTCCTTCGACTCTAAAAATCAAAATGAAACAATCTTCTCTTGGATCGTCCAGCACCAGAACACTAACCATCCCCGCAAGAACATCAAATAGAACTCTATCACGAAATCAAAAAAAGGCAGCTAGAATGGGTGAAAAACATTATATTGGCTCAGAAAACATTGAAAATGCAATCAATTCACAACCCTCTATCCAAGTTCAACACAACCAAACCGAACACAACGAAACTATCCATTCCTTAGACTCACTCACATCTCTCTCAGTCCCATCACAAATCCTTCCTAATCCTCAAATCTTTCTTCGGGAACAAGGTTTGATCTGGCTAAATTCAACTCTCGAAACTAACATCGATAATTCAATTTCGAAGAAAAAGTTATGGGAAAGATTCGAATCCCATAGAATATCCTCAAATCTAAGAGCAATAACCCAAGCGACCTTTAATAATTGGATCAAGATCTGCTTCCCCCTAGCACATTCGAAGCGAGGCCCAAGCGGCCTAAATGGACCTCATCTCAAAGGGGTTAAATGGAAAGTAGATAAACGAAGCACTAATAATCTTGGTTCAAAATTGGCATCTTTGAAGAGAGGAATCCCAACTCTTCGCAGGGTTCCAAGAGGAGCTCGCTTCGCCCTTCGAACTGCTTTCACTAAATGTATTACCGAAGTCAACAACAATAATTCAGAAGAATCTTGGACAGAGCTACTTTATTTCCCATACGCAACTCTACAAGTTCCCCACAGCGATGCTAAAGTCATTAATCTCACTTCATGGGTCAAATCTAACATAGATAATTGGAACTCGCTCAAGGTTGAAGCATTACCTCAAAAAATGATGGACATCGAATTCTCCCATCAAAAAAGTGGAGAAAAGTTGAAGCCAAACTTGGTGACGGAGACATTTCAGGAGCTATTCGTCTCATCTCATCCGATGACATTATAGCACCAGACACTCCAGAAACCATTTCAGCTCTAATAAACAAACATCCACCTCATCCTTTTCCCACACGTTTCCCAGATGATCATGATTTTCAAAATACGACTTGGATAATCGAAGACTCTGAAATTTTGAGAGCTATCTCTTCCTTCAAACCCGGATCAGCTGCAGGTCTTGACGGTCTCCGCCCACAAATACTAAAGGATTTATTTAGCCAAACAACAGCCGACACTTCAGATCTTCTTGAATCAATCAAACAACTTCTAATCTTGATGCATTCCGGAAAAGTACCTGAAAATATTTGTCCCATACTATATGGAGGTTCTTTAACTGCACTCTTGAAAAAGGCTGGAGGCATACGCCCAATTATTATCGGGAACACTTTGAGGAGATTAGCAGCAAAAATTATTACCAAACGAATCTCTGCTCCGTTGTCCCTAGAATTTCTTCCCAACCAACTAGGAGTTGGAGTAAGAGGAGGAGCTGAAGCTGGAGCCCACGCCGCTAGGACTTACTTCACTAATCCACACAACTCTATCAAAACCTTCATAAAAATTGACTTCAAGAATGCTTTTAACGAAATCAGAAGAGATATACTATTGGAGATAGTAAAGAATAGGCTTCCTGAAATCTACAACTTAGTATACCAGTGCTATCGTCTTCCAAGCCAAACTTTTCATGGGGAAACATCAATTCTCTCAGATCGTGGAGTCCAACAAGGAGATCCCCTAGGCCCAGCTCTTTTTTGTCTTGTTATCCAACCTATAGTCGAACAAATCTCCACCGAATTGAATATCTGGTACCTGGATGACTGTACTATCGCAGATAGCCCAATCAAAGTCCTCGAAGAGGTGAAAAGAATTTTCAACACAGCAAAAGATATAGGACTTTTTCCAAATTTCTCTAAATGTGAAGCATCGATACTTGGAAACTGCGAAGCCGAAGAACTTAATGACATCTATTCTAATCTTGAATTAGTAGTTCCAGGAATCCAAATAATGCAATCTCCCAATGCTTCTCTTCTCGGAACACCAATTTCAAGTGAAGCTATTCAGAATTGTCTTCAACAAAAAATTGAAACACTCAAAACTTTTGGTGAACGCCTGCTGAACATTTCCAAACATTCTGCATTCTTTCTACTACAAAAGTCTTTTTCAATCCCACGATTAATATTTTTCCTCCGAAGCTCTCCAACATGGAAAGAAGAAGATAGTTTAAGATCTTACGACAACACACTGAAATCA
Source organism: Holacanthella duospinosa (assembly GCA_002738285.1). Taxonomy (NCBI): domain Eukaryota; kingdom Metazoa; phylum Arthropoda; class Collembola; order Poduromorpha; family Neanuridae; genus Holacanthella; species Holacanthella duospinosa. Next base: position 129,948 of record NIPM01000319.1, on the reverse strand, counting down.
ATTCTCGAAAACATCACTAATTCTAACCTTTCAGACCAAGCCTGGCTACAGTCATCACTCCCCGTAAGACAAGGTGGACTTGGAATTAAACACTCTGTTGATTTGGCGATTCGGTGTTTCCTAGCGTCATTCAACAGCGTAGAACCCCTCGTATCAGCCTTGCTCCCTTACAATGTTCAAGTCGACNCTCCAACATGGAAAGAAGAAGATAGTTTAAGATCTTACGACAACACACTGAAATCAATTCTCGAAAACATCACTTATTCTAACCTTTAAGACCAAGCCTGGCTACAGTCATCACTCCCCGTAAGACAAGGTGGACTTGGAATTAAACACTCTGTTGATTTGGCGATTCCGTGTTTCCTAGCGTCATTCAACAGCGTAGAACCCCTCGTATCAGCCTTGCTCCCTTACAATGTTCAAGTCGACCCTTCCGTGAAGTCAGCTGAAGATCTCTGGATTCTAAGAAACTCCGAAAACATTCCTGAAGAATCACTCCGAAAATTTCAGAAGTCTTGGGAAGAACCTCAGAACAGAAAGAGCTTTCTCTCCATCCTTTCATCAAGCTCCTCAGATGAAGACCAAGCTAGAATCTTATCCTCAACCAATCAAGAAGCTGGAGCCTGGTTAGAAGCTTTACCTTCCCCTCAACTTGGAACACTTGGAGCCGCTGCTATCATCGCCGAAACAAAGAAAATAAAAATATATATTTTCATCCCTGAGAACAAATTTTTTTTCGTGCCAATAGCAGTCGAGACTAGTGGAGTTTGGGGACCCAAAGGATTGAACCTGATAAAGAAAATCGGAAATTTAATTCAAATAGCTACTGGTGAACCTCGCTCTACCTCCTTTTTGATTCAGCGCATTAGTTTGGCCTTACAACGAGGGAACGCAGCTGCTATATTGGGAACGTTGCCTAAAGGAAAACAGTTAGATGAAATATTTTTTCTTTAATTATTATTTTACCTATACTCCCTATTCAGTTTTAGTTTCTTTATGAATAAATAATTAAAAAAAAAAAAAAAAAAAAAAATTCAAAATCCACTTCTTGATAAATGTCACTATGTGATTGTGAGAGGATATAAAAAGGGGCCAAACAAATAATTTTGAGAACTTCGTTTTCAACATTGACAACTTCAAAAATAATTATTTGATCAGACGACTGTCACTTAGAATCAGTGTTGCTGTTTTTTTGTTTTTTATTTAAAAAACATAAAAAACGTTTTTATTGTTTAAAACTTTTTTATGTTTTTTATGTTTTTTATGTTTTTTACCTTTTTTTTTAAGTTTTGTTTTTAACCATGAAAATCCCAGATCAGAGTTAAATACAACACACACGACCTGGATTAACGTAAGAAACAACTGAAATTTTTACTGAAATTGGTATTTAATTGTTAAGGAAGTGTTCTACAAGAAAAAAAAATTGAATTGTAACATCAGCGATAAAAGAACCTGCTTGACGGGTAGCCGTCAGGATATCGATTAATGCGTATTGCAATATTAATAAAAAAAAATGCAAATAGAGATTTTATCGTCCGTTTGTCGTGTGTGTTGCAGCTAAGGTTCAGTTTGTTTAAAACACTGTTTAAAAAAAAACAAGTTGTTTTATACATGTTTTAAACACTGTTTTAAACAAATGTTTTTTTTCTTCGCCACACTGCTTAGAATCAGCATTTTCTTTTCCTGAGCCAATTTATATTTGTGTTCACAGGGAATGGAAAGAAGCGGGTAAATCAAATCGAATTCCATCAAAAATGGTCGTGGAAGAGTATGACATAATTCGTGAACTTCTTTNTCCTGAGCCAATTTATATTTGTGTTCACAGGGAATGGAAAGAAGCGGGTAAATCAAATCGAATTCCATCAAAAATGGTCGTGGAAGAGTATGACATAATTCGTGAACTTCTTTGGCAATTCACTTCACCGAATAGTCAAAACTCGCTCATATTTACCCCAGAATGGAATCTCAGACCATCCGTTATGATCAGCAGTCTCACATTTGGAGCCCTTGAGTCATTGTTAGGAAAATATGGCCAAGTATTCTCAAAACTGCAGTGTATGAAAGAGTTCATTCGTCTTACTCCGGTTGTCGATTCGTATCCATCTATGTTTCGCGCTTACGCCTCATCTCTCTCTCAAGTACTGACATTCATCATTCGAGGAATTGATGAGGTTGAGCGTAAGCTCAAAATTGAAATGAATCTAGAAGCAACCACATGTACCACTCGCCCTGCTTCTACTCTCATTCAGTTCGACTCAGCTACTCGAAGAATCATTGATCTCATTCTGCAGTTGGAAATTTTACACAGTGAGGCTGTTTACTCACCTCCGTCGACACCGAACTGGCTCAAATCTCTCAAACTCATTTCGACACTCGAATTTCGTCTGAATCTAGAACCTGATTCACAAGTGTACGGTTTAGATTTGTACATTTTTTCCAAATGCCTTCCTTCTTTCTTCGACCTACTTTTGAAACCACTACAATTGACTTTTTGGGATAATAATGAGTTCCTCTTCCAGCAAAATACGACAAAAGTTACAAATTCGAATTTTTGGAATGAGATAGTCACCATCCAACCGATTGAAGAGGAGTTTAGAAAAATGAGTCTCGTACCTATATCTTGTGTCGAAATTTTTTCTCCAAAAGTTCTCACACTTCTCAAGATTCAAGAAATTTTGAATCAGTTGGACAATGTGACAGAGTTTCAGTGTGGTACTTTGCTCTCCAAGTCACTGCCGTGCTATGAAACCATGATTACACAATTCCTCAGTGAAGTGTTAGTAGGATTAAGGCCAGAAAATGTTGTTTCAATAACTCCTCAAGTGTCAACGTCTATCTCGCAGAAGTCATTTCGACAGGAACTCGACCATCATTTGAGCTTCCTGGGTCTAAAAGGTTCAATTATTGCAGGAGCATTTGAAAGCCTACTGTCAAGGGACGACGAAGGTGATTCAGGAAACGAATCTTCTAAACCAACTCCCTATTGTTGGGAAACAATTTCTACAGAAATCGAGTCTTTTTGGAACTTGCCGAATGTACCGTTGCTCACCACAGGTCATCGCCTCGTTCAAGTCATGGAAGAATCTCTCCTCGGTTACTTTGCCTATGGTGAATCTGCTCTGTGGGATTTATTTCAACGCTACAAAGTTGTGGAAGCGGTGGAATTATTACGTGAAATTGTTTTCGGTGGAAAGGAGGAGTTTGCAACTGCAGCAAGCAGATTGGCTAATAACATTCGCTATTTTGAGTTACGAAATGTAAGTTCAAGTGAAAAGTGTCAAATAACGTTTTTTTTTTTAATTACATAAAATACCAGGTAGTTTGCTATTCGTTGGTTTAAAATGATGTTCAACCGCTTAGCCGTCGAATAATTTTGTTTTGTGAATTTATTTCAGAACCATCTACCTGATGGGGATGAAGATCCCAACACAAAATTTCAAAATATGCTCAACTATTTCTATCCTGATGGTCGAGGAACGTTTGTGATTGAATTTCGCTATATTGGTAAAGGCGCCACTAATTTCGAACTCAAAATCCAACCACTCTTCCCACTCACTCTACTTCTCACGCCACGAACTGTTGCAAATTACGAATACGTTTCAGGAAAAATTTTTGAAATCCGAAAATGTGTTTGGCTTCTCATCCGATTAAACTTTGCAGGTTTAAATTTCTAATGTTCTCTCAGTTTAAATTGAAATAATAGGGCAAATCAAAGTGGCTTTTGAAATTTTGAACTTTTGAAATTTTGGAGCATGCGCAGTCCAGTTTTAAACTTTGCAAAGTTCAAATTGATTGATTTCAATTTGCAAAAAAAACTTTCACAATTTTATTTTTATTTTCATTTTTAAAATGTCTAAGCAAAAACGATTAAAATTAATCCACTCCGTCTGTGGAGAAGCACTTCATAATAAGGAACGTGAGCTACTTCTACATCTTTTACTTATTTTATGACCAAAATACCCTTGAGGAAGTAGAAATCCTCTTGATGTGTAGGTATTTGTCCCCTCGGTCAAAGGTAAGGAGTTATGTCATCGCTAACACAATTTAATTACAGTGATAAGCATAATAGCTTATTATTAATACGTAGGTGATTAAATCTAAAGCCTGGTGGGAAAATGAATCTCCTTCCTCACTGTGATGACATGATATTTAAAAATGTTAAAAATTAAAGTTAAAAATAAAAATTAAGAATTTCAAATAGACTTGCTAAAGCCTTTTCTCATGTGAAACTTCAAAATCTCTTTTGAAGCTCATCAGCCAATCACAGAGCTCGTTTCATTTCGAGTTTGCTAAACCCTTTGCAAACTTCAAAAGTTCAAAATTTCAAAATCTCAAAAGCGGCAGATTGATTTGCCCTAGTGTGTTTCTAATCGCATTCTATTTTGCAAGATTGTAAGCCTGGACTTGGCGTAGAACTGTACAAACTATTCCTCCTCAGATTCAACCTCATTCATTTCTGGGAAAGTTTACGCTCTTTTGTCCTCATCAGCGTTTTTGAACTTCCGAAAGAATCGAGGGATTTCCTAACCAGTAGGAATTCCGACATCAATGATATTCTCAAATGTAATTTTCAATTCTTATTTGGTAAACAGGAGGGTTGAGATGATCAAATTTTATACTTTGAATGACACAATTCCCAAAGTATCTGAAACCACTAAATTATTGGAAGGTTATGCTAAACTTATGTTTATTTCAGATTATGAACATGCGTCTGAAGGGCCGTTGTATCGAATTTTAAGCTTCAAAATAGTTGAAGCAGTAATCATTAAACCTGTAAGACAGATAATGGATGTTCAGTTGATGATCAATAAAGTTTAATTTGACTAATTGTTCTGTTTCAGGTGATTCTTAGTACGATGACATTAATTAAAAATTGGAAAACCGGAATATCCATCCTTGAAATCACCAAGTTATCCGAGCGAGTAAGATGCGCTTGGGAAATGATATTGGAGCTGGGCAGTGGACGCTATCCTTCTGAAAGTAAGTTAAAATTGAAAATTTCTTTATTTTTGTGAAGTTTGGAAACGGCTGAATATAAATCATTCAATTTGATAATAACTATACTCTGTTTTAGTAAATGAAATCGCGCAATTCTATGGTCCAGTTCCGGATATTTTCTTCTAACATACTGCAAAGCTGCCTTTGGTAATCTGACCATTTAGATATCAATATCCTCTTCTGCTGGTTTTATAAAAGAAATTGATATAACCTAATCTGTATTTTCACAGTTGTCAGATTCGTATTTTTGGCTCCCAAATGTAAATATAAAAATTTGACTATTTAGCAATATAGGCATACATATTAGAGTCGGGATTGATACCCAAGATTAATCATTTGTTTTCGTATCATATCGCGAAATGTGATCATCATGGATGAGAGTGGACGTTGCATCGCTAGGTTGAGGACACCTGACCGTGGCGGTTTCGCCATAGCGAAGTGAACAATGTACGGACTGCGACGTTGGCGCATGTGCTCTAAATAAGTAAAAGTGGCTAATTTCTTTAAACTCCAAGACATCAAAACTTTTGTGTTTTAGATTTGACTTACGAATTGCTGCTTCACCGTTTTTAATCCAAAATACACAACTTAATAGTAGAAAAATAGTGATTGGGAAGTAACATTTCCAGTAGCGATTCATTTTGCCTGGCGTCCTTTTCGAAAGTTACAATGTTGACTGGTGATAAAGAGTGGTGTCAGGATTGATTACAATATTGTTACAAATGATTTGATATAATTCAATGAATAATGCTTTGTTCTGTTAATTTCTTCATGCCAGCTACCATTTTAAGGCTTCCATGTGCAGTTTTCTTACAATCGTATCAAAATTTAAGAAATTGACCGATAGTTTTGAAATCCTTGACCCTCACTTTGACTCACTCGGACTCAGAATGGAGGTGCCTAGTAGATTTCGATATCCCTCTTAAACTACAATTTACAGGGTCGTAATTTTTTGTTGTATATTTTTTCGACTGTGTCCTTTTTGTTGAAAAGCGTTAAGGACGACGACACTTTGGAAATTTGGATTATTGTATTCACATATGAAATTCTATTAAATTCTATTCCCTACATGCATCAGGGTAGGGTGGGTGCAAGAAAATGGATAATTTGGACTGTGTGATAATAATAAAATTGAAATAACAATAAAACTTTGCCAAATTGTTACCTTTTCCCACAACAATAAAACGAAAATAGAATAATCAGCATGAAATTTCAAATAATTGTTGTCGATTTCACTATGCTAATCTTAACTACGGAAAGGTAGAGTTACTGACCCGAATAATTTTTACTACCTCTCGTCTTTACTTACAACTTAAAAATACACGAAAAAATAAGTTAAATTTGACAGTCTAAATTCGTAAATTTCACAGAATAATAAAGTTGATATTAAAGCACACTGTCCATTTTGTCCTAAAATTTGTGACACAGCTTGCAAAAATTAAGGTTTACTGTAATTACTTTCTTTATTCTTCAATTAACCCAAAATGATATTTATTGATAGTTGGTACTTGACCAGGTCAATTTCAAATGGAGTTCATGACATTCTTCATTAAAGTTACGTCCTTTTGCCTCTTCCGTTTGACATACTTCATGTTTGAGCAAAAAATATCTATCCTTAATTTCAAATCTACTACACTTCGACCTAATTACAGTGACTGACAAATGTGTTCAATTTATTATGCTTGGTCACTTCAAGTTTTAAAAACAAAAAACCCGAATAAAGCACCCTTATTTTTACTACTGGAATTTTTTATATTTACGACGGATTGTAAAAATCTTGTTAACAACCCTGTAGGAGAAAAATTCAAATTCAGTAATAATCATTATTGTTGCGCTAGAAATTTTAATTATTCCATTATTCTCTTAGGTAAGAGGCATAATGTTGCCTGTATCTGAGGGAATAGTTGGTGCTGGTGATGCGATGCTTGACCTGTTGACAGGAAGAGAATTATTGACGACCCCAGGAATAGTAACTTCAGACTGAGCTTCTTTGAGAAAGACTGGATTTGGCTCTGGGGTTCCTGTTGGTTGGAACAGATAAGAACAAATCCAATTGGAGCAGCGGAAAAGACCGGAAGTTGGTAACTGGCGTTGGAAGAAAGGAATCTTAGGTCGTTATTATATTTTGATTTTCTATGCCCGTTATTTTCTATAAATCCTATTTTCCAGGCCGTTAATTGACCGCCGTATTTTCTGAGAACGTATTTTCATAGAACCAATCTCTTCCTGGCAATGAATAGAGGAATTGACTGATGTAGCTACAAAACGCATAAACCGCATAATTTTTTACCCATGACCGCATAATCCTGCAGCAATATTTTCCATAATCGGAGTGTCCCTGATTATTACTATAAGAGGCAACATCTATAACTTTAGTAACGACATGTTCAAGTGTTTAGTTCAACAATAGCTTTCTTGACCTTTTTCTTTTTGTCCACAAGTCTACAGACAGAAATTGACATTACCCTCATCACAAAATCATTTGTCAATGAATCTGTATGAATTTAAGCCCTTGACCAATTTTCTTGGAGGCCTAGCGCAACTTTCCTAATGCACGTTTCACAAAAAAAAATTGTGAAAAAAGTCCAGAAAAAGTACTGATGTGACCAAAGCGAAAGAACAAAAATTTAATATATATTAAATTTTGAATAAGTCTATCTACCTTCGGCAAATCTCAATTGATTCATTTGAAATTTTAAAATGAGTGTTTAGTTTTCTAAAAATTTAGGAAAAAATAATAATAAACAATATCATAATTTGATTAATTTTTAGTTAAGAAGATTTGGTAGAAGAGGATAGCTTGTCATTCTCTGGTACTTTCTGTTCCACTTGACCCTTACCATCACTTACCAATTTCTTGAAGTATCCCATGGACGTCACCTGTGAGAACTGTCCCATGAAAATATCATTTAGGAATTCAAACCCTGAACTCAGTGTATTGGACAAAGTCGTCACAGACTCTGTGTCAAGCGCAGACGCAGGAGTTGGGGTGTAAACAATTTTAGGATTTGAAACCGCTGGAGACGTCGTTTTCACTGGACAAGTGACACCATCGCTAGTAGTACTTTCCGTTTCATTGTAAAAATGAACAGATAGTTTATTCTTCTCCTTCAAACCCGAGTCATACGAAATGATTCCGGTAGTATTGTTAAGATCAAGAGCAGACACCTCAGTGGAAGTGGCAACAATGGGAGCTGATTCAAAATTCTCCTTGATATCAGAAGCAGAAAGAGGAATAGTAATAGTACTGTTCTTGAGACAACTTCTCAGAGATTTTCGACCTTCGTTGGTAGTCTTTGTAACCATGAGCATTGGATCCTTGTTTACATATTTCAGCTCATTGGATTTCAAACAATTATTTGTGAGACTGTTAAAACGTTGAGGTTTATTTGGTGGCAACGGCGGAGGAAGATTCGTCTGCGCATGTACAGGAAGAATAATTTTTGGATGTATTTGAAATGGCTCTCCGGATGTTACACACGAGTTCATTTGAGTTCCTGATGGTTGCTTTTGTATCTCAGTAAGAATACTATACATACAATTAATTCATCACATAAATTTCAATTCATTTTATAATCATTCTTTCAAAAACATTCTATTACAAGGTGTTGTTTTAAGTCTGGTTAATTTTATAAAAATTATGAAAATTTCAGCGCCTTTAATGGTTTCGGATTCATAAGACTCGTTTTTCTACCTTGTTAGCATTTACTCTCTCTCTCTCTCTCTTTGGCATTGTTTAGTTTTCTTTTTCTTTTTTTGTAAAATTATGAAAATTTTTATTGCCAAACTTAAAATATCGCTCTGTATTTTTAAGTTGTGCAAAGTTTACATGTTCAACAGTGTTGCAGCTCCACTTGGTTTTTTTAACGGTATTGATGGATTTTCAATCTGTTGTGTTGAGCCGGATTGAAGAATTTCCTTAAAATGGTCAACAATGGAGTCCATTGATTTGTTGAGTTTATCTTTATCCAATCCATTAATTTTGCGCTGCAAAAATATGTTTTTGTCTATTTTTACCTTTCCTTCTTCCATTTTGGAATAATTATTTTAATTTTTATGATCTATTTTCTAAAAACTAAACTCCTTTCAAAATCAATTTATCAAATAGAAAACAAAATAATGAACAAAAAAATTATTCAGTGATGTTTCCATGGAAATACTTATTTTATTTTATTTCTACACTTTGTTTTTGTCTCAAAGATTTTTTTTTTCACATTATTTTGTAAATTTTGTTTCATTTATTTAAATTTCCAAAGAATTTCTTAATTTTTGTTTTAATATCGTCGATAATCATAACCTCGGTTTCTAATATCATATCCTCGGTTCCTTGGGAATTGTTCTCCACGGAAAACTACTCCTGTGCTACGCGGGAATGGAGACCTTGGAAATCTTTGGTCTAAATTAAAAATTATTAATTTTCTCACCTTTCCAAAATAAAAATTTATTTATTGTTTGTTTTTATAACAAAACTTACAAGAAAAACTTTCTTCGAATAACTTGTCTTCTTCATTTACAATCATTTCACTTTTTGCTACTTGGATAATGACTGCTGCCAATATCACCACAAATTCAAATATAGTAAAGTTCGGCTAAAATGACTCCGGCTATAATAGAACTTCGGCTATAGCAAACCACACTGTCCGGTCCCTGCCAAGCAAATGGGTAATTATGTGTTAAGTAGTCCGGCTATAATGATATCGGCTATATTGAACTTCCGGCCTTAGTGAACCAAACCTACCGGTCCCGAGAGTCATTTTGTCCGGTTATAGTGAAATGTCTGAATTCCATAATGAGACCATTTGCTACTACTGTTCCTTATACTTTTATGCCTGCCCATGCACCGGACTTGCATGTTGGTGGATACTCTGATAAATCAGAGTACAATTCCTTCCTTTCTTAAGGTTGGGGTTATCGTGTCCTGTGGCGTGAGGTCACTAAACACCAAAGACCACTTCATTTTTGTATATATTTTCTTTAATACAATTAGTTTTAATATTTTTAAATATAATTCTAAATAAAATAAAATTTATTTTTATATATTTTTTGATAATGGAGGAAAGTTGGTCTTTTTTCCGAAGTTTTTTCCTCTCCTTCCCCTCCTCTTCGTGTTGGGAATCAGCGACACAGGAACGGGATGGTGAGGACAAAGAGTAGGGAACTGGGTTCCCTCACATTCCCGGCCCCAAAGGAGCTCCCTCCCCCCGAAGGTTCCGTGGAAATGATGGTGGATGAGTGATATGGGAATAAAGATAAGTTATAAATGACTGAATATCTTAGGTATAAATAATATAATCTAATTTGTTGAATATTTTAATATAAAATATTGAGTGAATGAAGAATTGTATAATATATATTGACTGTAAATAAGTATAAGAATAATTAAATGAATAATGAATGATAATGAATAAGAATTTATAATTGACAAAGTAGGTGTAATTAATCAAGGAAAGGTAACAGTTAATTGTTGAAGGATAAGTAAGGATGTATAAGGAATTAATTTTGGTCTAGGTGAATTGAACTAATTGAATGATTTGAAGTAACTAATTGAACTGATTTGAAATAACTAATTGAATTGATTTGAACTGAATTGAACTGAATTGACAATTTGAACTGAACCACTAAGGACCTAAGATCCCACGAGTGGTTCCTCCGATTTTTCCAATTTCGCTTTCTTGGCTGGTAATTTGGATCTTTTCTTTAATATCAGATGACGAAAATAGTCCGGGAATCTGATTTTTGCCAGACCTCGGTTTTTTAACATTTTCTCTTTTGCTCCAGGGATTTTCCTTTTCTCCGGAGTACCGTACAAGCACTTCCTGTCGTACATCTTATGGATATTTTCCATATCGTAGCATATGAAGCATGGGAAGAAGTGTTGGTCGGTTTTTTGAGGTGCTTGGTTCCGATGTTGTTGCAGGTGCTGTTAGTGTCGANCGGTTTTTTAACATTTTCTCTTTTGCTCCAGGGATTTTCCTTTTCTCCGGAGTACCGTACAAGCACTTCCTGTCATACATCTTATGGATATTTTCCATATCGTAGCATATGACGCATGGGAAGAAGTGTTGGTCGGTTTTTTGAGGTGCTTGGTTCCGATGTTGTTGCAGGTGCTGTTAGTGTCGANCGCATGGGAAGAAGTGTTGGTCGGTTTTTTGAGGTGCTTGGTTCCGATGTTGTTGCAGGTGCTGTTAGTGTCGAAATTTCACTTTTTTGACTACCTTGGGAATTCATCTTTAGGTGAACTGTGGGAGGGTTTTGTGGAGGAACTGGTATGTCCACTGTGTGTTCTTCTAAGTCACTTAACCCTCCTATCTCGTTTTCTGTCACTGCTGTTTTAGTGTTGTCTGGAAAAAGATCTTCCTCTTCTGGGTGTAGTGTTAAAATTTCTTCCCAGTCTTCGTCTGAACCTGGTTTTGTTACACTTTGTTTATTTTGACTTTGTTAGTGACCACTAAAGACCTAAGGTCCCACGAGTGGTCTATCTTGATTAATGTAGTAGGCCTGCTAGAGAACGGTAATTCACTCTAGTATTTTGTCTAAGTCTTCTAGCAGGGATAATATCAATATTTCCATCTGCTGGAGGATTTATTGGCACCATCTGTGTGGTATTTGAAATTTGTCTTTGGTAAAACGGTTTAAGTTGGTTTACATGTCTGTTTCCAATATAACCTTTGTCGGGAAGGGACAAGATTTTGAAGGAAACAGGACTGACAACTTCTCCTAGGTCATACGGACCTATGAACCTTGGGTTTAACTTGTACATTATTCCTTCCTCTTGGTTGGAAATTGCGTGGTTTTGTATGAGAACTAAGTCTCCAGTTTCAAAATTATGATCTCTATGAGATTGGTCATAATAACGTTTGTTTTCAATTTGAGATTGGTTGATATTGTTTCGGACGAACTCAATAACTGATTGTAATTTGGTTGGTAATTCACTCAACCTTTGATAGTCAACAGACGAGATGTTAGTGAGAGAGTCTTGTAGATTCCTATCAAATAGTAAGGGAATTTCTCGACCAAGACTTAAGATAGCCGGTGTTACTTGTGTAATTCTGTTAATTGAAGTCCGTAGGGCTAATGCGAATTGATGTAAGTGTTCATCCCAACTGTGGTGATTACCATTTACAAATGCTTGTAGCATTTTTTTTAAATTGCGGTTTGCTCTTTCTGATTGATTGGTCTGAGGGTGGTAAGCACTAAGGAAAGCGTGATGGATTCTCCAGTCCTTACATAAATTTTTTAAATGATGTGATGTGAACTGGGTACCATTATCACTCACAATCCTTTTTGGAGTACCAAATCGACAAAAAATTTGATTTTCTAAAATTTGTTTAATTTTCTTGGTTGTAACCGTTCTCATGGGGAATACTTCAACCCATTTTGACAATTCGTCGATTACTATTAGTAGATGTTTATTTCATCTTCCACCTGACGTCGCGGGGAAGGGACCCATTAGGTCTATATGTATTGTTTCAAACACCTTTGATGGCGGAGAAACAGTTTGTANAACTGGGTACCATTATCACTCACAATCCTTTTTGGAGTACCAAATCGACAAAAAATTTGATTTTCTAAAATTTGATTAATTTTCTTGGTTCTAACCGTTCTCATGGGGAATACTTCAACCCATTTTGACAATTCGTCGATTACTATTAGTAGATGTTTATTTCATCTTCCACCTGAGGTCGCGGGGAAGGGACCCATTAGGTCTATATGTATTGTTTCAAACACCTTTGATGGCGGAGAAACAGTTTGTAATAATCTGTACGGTAACTGGTTGGTTGGGTTCACTTTTTGACAAGTGACACAACTGTGCACATATTCTCTTATGTCTTTGTTCATATTTGGCCAAAAACATCTAACTTTGATTTTCTCCGAAGTCTTACGCATACCTTGGTGTCCTGCTTCAGGAGAATCATGGAATAATTTTAAAATTTCGTTTCTCATTGTTTGGGGAATGACTGGTACCGGAAACAGTCTTAGTNTTGTTTGGGGAATGACTGGTACCGGAAACAGTCTTAGTTGTATGCACGTGCACTGAATATCTATCTGAGTGTTGGACGGTGTGTTAACTGCACCTATATCCAAACACTTTTGACAAGAGGTTCCTCGATGACCCAAAGGGTCTCCTATCGAGTTGCCACTTTTGTCAAATGGTTTTATTAGTCTCATCAAAACTCCATTTTGCAATATACAGTCTTTGGGTCGCGACTCCTTAGGACGATTTTGCAATTGGGTTATGATCTGGGAGAGTTTACCATCTAGAGCTTGTTCATGAGCTATATCTCTCATAAATGGGGTTGTAAAGGTAAGGGCTGCTATAGGAACATATTGAATTTCATGATCATCTTCAATATCTATATCGTCTGGTTGGATAGGGATTGGACCTCGTCATAGCGCGTCCGCAACCACATTCTCCGCTCCTGGACGAAAAACAATATGAGCATTCCATGAATCAATTTGTTGTGCCCAAATGTTTAACTTTTCCGTCATACCTTTCATCTTTTTCAAATAGCTCACAGCTCTATTATCCGTTTGAATTGTGAATTCATGGTGTCGGATAAATTCAGCGAACTTTTTATAACCAAAAATTATAGCGTAAATTTCTTTCTCATATATATGTGCAGATCTCTCTGATTGTTTGAGAGTCTTACTAGCAAACATGATAGGACGTTCTACTCCCTCAACATTTTGGCAGAGGACTGCACCTAAACCATACTCACTTGCGTCACATTTCATGAGTAAGGGTTGAGAGTAATCTATATTTTGTAGTACTACACACTCACAAATGTCTCGTTTTAATTGTTGAAAAGCATTTTCTTGGTCTTGTGACCATATGAATTTATTTTCCTTCCTAAGTAATTTAAAGAGTGGTTCCAGTTTACTAGCATAATGACAGATAAAACTGGAATACCACTGACACATTCCGTTGAATCTCATGATTCCTTTTTTATCGGTAGGTCTAGGAAATTCTTGTATGGCTTTTATTTTGTCTGGATCTTTTTTAAGTCCTTCTTGAGATGCAATATGGCCTAAAAATTTCACTTCACGTTTTGCGAAAGATGATTTTTCTGTATTAATTGTAAGATTTGCCGTTCTAAGACGATCTAAAACTATCTCAATATGTTGGAGATGTTCTTCTAACGTTCTCGAAAATATAATTGTATCATCCATGTAAACTCTACTGAATGAATCTAATCCTTGAAGAACTGTATTCATCAGATATTGAAAAGTTTTAGGTGCATTTTTCAATCCGAAAGGCATGACTAACATTTCGTAATGTCCGTCTTGCGTAATAAATGCAGATTTTTCAATACTTTCCGGATGTAACGGAATTTGCCAAAATCCGGATTGTAAATCTATCACTGAATACCAATAACCAGATGGGATATGTCGTAACATATTGTGTGTACTTCCCATTGGTGCAGAATTGGTTTTTGTTTGGTCGTTTAATTTTATATAATTAAAGCACATTCGCCATTTGCTATTTTTCTTTTTGTCCATGACGACTGGAGCTGCGTATGGTGATCTCGACTGTCGACACATACCGTTTTTTAAAAGTTCCTGAACTTGTCGGTTTATTTCAGCATTTATTATAGGGGAACAACGATATGGTTTTACAGATGGCGGTTTTCCTTCCGCTTCAATCTCATGCATAGTGATGGTAGTTCTCCCATACTTACCATCACTACGCGAAACCGTTGGAAATTTGTCTAAAATTTTTTGCACTTTGATGACTAAACCTAGACTCTAGTTTCACCTTAAATCAAACTGAAACGACACCAATCCATTCATTAGGTCATTGGCCTCATGAATTGTAGAGGACAACATAATTGGATTATGTTTAGTTGAAGTTGGTAAGTTAAATTTATCTCTGGGTTCGTTACGAAACCAGTATTTACTACCTCGTTGATCCGTGATTATGCCTTGGTTGTATATTATGTCGCAACNTGATCTGATTTGGATCTGAGATCAAAGTGGAATTTAGTTTGACTTTGCTGTCCAATCCATTCATTAGGTCATTGACCTCATGAATTGTAGAGGACAACATAATTGGATTATGTTTAGTTGAAGTTGGTAAGTTAAATTTATCTCTGGGTTCGTTACGAAACCAGTATTTACTACCTCGTTGATCCGTGATTATGCCTTGGTTGTATATTATGTCGCAACCAATGACACACGGGAACGGTAATTGGTTAACAATTAAGAACTCATGATCAATTTGTCTATTTCCTATTTCAATAGTTAGTAGAACTTTCCCAATTGGGCTAGTTTTAAGATTATTTATTGCCGAAAGAATAATTTGTGTTATAGGTGTTATAAACACATTTAATTTTTGAACTAGGTTGTGCTCAACTAAAGAATAGGTGCAACCTGAGTATAACAACGAAGTGCATTTGAAATTTTGAGCTTTTAGAAAAATTGTTGGAACCCCAAAGCATTTTTCTCGTATTGGTTGGGAGCAATTGGGTGGGTTCTGTTCCGAATTGTCCCTTCTTCGTTTAAATCNTTTGAACTAGGTTGTGCTCAACTAAAGAATAGGTGCAACCTGAGTATAACAACGAAGTGCATTTGAAATTTTGAACTTTTAGAAAAATTGTTGGAACCCCAAAGCATTTTTCTCGTATTGGTTGGGAGCAATTGGGTGGGTTCTGTTCCCAATTGTCCCTTCTTCGTTTAAATCTGAATAATCACCATCGTAGTAATTATTAGAATCTAGTTTGGGTTTGTATGTTTTTGGTTTGTGAGGTTTGTTTTGGGAATCTATTGGTTCCTCAAAATATGCGGTCATAGCTAATCCTGATTGTGTTGGACAATGGTTAGCTTGGTGACCGAAACCTCTACACTTCATACACTGGGTTGGTCTATTTTGAAAACCTGAAGTTTTTGGTGGTCTATATTGTGGTCTTTGAGTTTCATATCTAACTCTATTTTCACTGCGTCCACGGCGTGGCCAATTACCGCGATTAGATCCACTTAATTGGGTTTGACCAGTATGACCCAACCCTAATGAGTTTCCTGGGCCGTTCTGGTCAATTCCATGCCTAGGATCTACCGTGTTGGTTCGGTCTTGCCGGTAGTTACTATTCCGGTAGGTCTGTGACCTATAATTATTCCGGTATTGTGGATTTTGATATGAGCGATAACTATTTGGTTGACTGCTATTATAGTTTTGGTTTCCGTTCCCTCTATTAAACTGGGAACGACCACGATAGTATCCTCTGTATGTATTAAATCCACGAAAAGTATTATTTGTCCTAGATGGTTCTTGTGGTTTTTCATGGCGACTGTTATTTATTTTATGGGGAGACATTTGTGTTTTATTTCCGATAAGGCGGTCACTGTTTGTAAGTGGTGGAAGTTTGGACATACGTCCATGGAATTTGTCTTCCGCCATTATACATTGGTGGACTACCCTTGAGGCTTCAAAAAGTTCCTCAGGTATTCTATAAATTGTAGTACCGAGATGAGTTCGAAGTGACGGATGAAGGGAAAGTCTAGCTCTTTGTACTGATTCCTCTGTATTTTCATTTGGGTTACATTGTTTAGCACAACGAACCATATCATATATGAAAAATTCGATTGATTCCGATAACTTTTGTTCTCTAGTATAGAGTAGTTTAACTCTTTCAT
Source organism: Holacanthella duospinosa (assembly GCA_002738285.1). Lineage (NCBI taxonomy): Eukaryota > Metazoa > Arthropoda > Collembola > Poduromorpha > Neanuridae > Holacanthella > Holacanthella duospinosa. The sequence goes on along the minus strand of NIPM01000319.1, from coordinate 113,319 downwards.
TAACATCCATCCAACTGTCATACCTCTGTGCAAATCCTTCTTTAAATTCTTCCCAAGTTTCGAAGTCTGTTTGATGATGGTCAAACCAGGCTTTGGCATCTTGGGGCAAAATTGAATTGACCAAGTCTAAAAACTGGTCTTCTTTATGGCCTTGTGCTCTAAAGTAACGCTCTACTTCTAATAGATATGCTGTAGCTGATGAGATCTTTGGTCTAAATCGAGGAATCTGCACAGTAGGTGTAACGGCGGTAACTTTGATGTTTTGTATAGCTGTAGCTAGTAAATTTATAGTATCCACTGAAACTTGTGAATTTTCCGTTGCTTTAATAGGCTTGTAAATTTCTGCTTCAGTTTGTGAAATTATTGGTAACTGTGTATTTATTTGTGGTAATTTTGGTGGCTGTGCATGTGTTTGTATCTGGTTAGTTACAAAAACTTGCATTTGTTGAAAAAATTGAGCTTGTTGCTCAGCCATTTGTTTTTGCATTAACTGCATAGAGTTTTGATGCGCTATTTGCATTTGTATCATTTGTTCCTGTATTATTTGTAATGCCTGATTTTGACTTGTTAAGTCTATTTGGGTGGATTGTTTGTCGCTAGGTTCTCCACGGTTTGTTGTTTCAATTTCTATGGTTGGAAGTGTAGACCTGTGGATCAAACTATGAACTTTGAAAGTATCGTTTGTCTCAGGTGTTTTAATTTTAACCTCCTTTCCATCGTTTACTCCGTGTCCCACGCTGCCAGAGGCAGAAAGACTAGGATCCACGATGAAAAGGTGTTGGGTTCCCGGATGGGTTTTTGGATCAAAAACTTCCTCATCTCCTGAGTAAGCGCTAGGGTTTTCAATTTTTTCTGAACTAATTGAAGTTTCAGATGAGAAGCTGTTCCCACTTCTTGTTCTGGTTTGAAATGGGACATGTTCTGTTAAGGAGTTTTGTTTATTAGAGTTAGTCTCTGTTGCTGCTTTAGCAGAACTAGTTGACTTTGTTTGTTTAGTATGAATATTACTGGGTGCTTTAGACATTTTGCTTTGTTTTTTTTTTTTTTTTTTTTGAAAATTTTATTGTGATTCATTAAGGTGCATTATGGTCTTTATATTGGAAAATAACTTTTCAAAAAATCGGATTCTGATTGGTTGGTTTTTGGAAAAATAGGCGTGGTTTCCACTTTTTAATTTTTAATCATCTTACGGTTTGCCCGTATCTTTTTGTTATTTTAATTAGCGTCTAGTCTAACCGGCGTAAGCCTATCCCTACTTTTTCTAAAAGCTGAATTTTTTTATTAGCTATACTAAAAAAAAATTGGCGTGTCGTAATGTGAATTATTGGCGGTACGATAGCTCGTATTTGTTATTCGGTTCGTTGGTTTCAGCTTCAATTAAGGAGCTTCCTGAAACAAACGAACTCTATTTATGCTTTATTTACCCTTGATGGTACTAATCATGAGATCCGTTGTGGTCAATTTCGATGGTGTTGATGTGACCAAGTCCGCCTGTGATCGCCACGTGGTGGATACTGATAAATCAGAGTACAATTCCTTCCTTTCTTAAGGTTGGGGTTATCGTGTCCTGTGGCGCGAGGTCACTAAACACCAAAGACCACTTCATTTTTGTATATATTTTCTTTAATACAATTAGTTTTAATATTTTTAAATATAATTCTAAATAAAATAAAATTTATTTTTATACATTTGTTGATAATGGAGGACAGTTGGTCTTTTTTTTCGAAGTTTTTTCCTCTCCTTCCCCTCCTCTTCGTGTTGGGAATCAGCGACACAGGAACGGGATGGTGAGGACAAAGAGTAGGGAACTGGGTTCCCTCAAGAAAAAGGGGCTCGTTCTTCCTGAGCAGAAAATGGTTTTTTCTTCCCAGGAAGAATTTTTTTTTACTTTTCTGCTCTGATTTTGCCTCGACCTGAGTACCAAAATTTTCTTCCAAGCTCTAATTTAAAAAAAGTCGATTCTTCTCACTTTTTTCCCCACATGAGTACTATACTTAAGGGTGTGTACAACAAAAAAATTTTTAAATCCTATATGACCGATAAAATGACCTAAACAAACGTTGTGCAGCATGTTAAGCTGAGTAATATTTCCCTTTTGTGATTTTTTCTGTGATTACCCATCCAGGTCACAAGTCAAGGTCAAACCTGAGCCATGAAATAACACAAATAAAGTTGTTCAGCATGTTGAACTGAGTAACTGTTTGTTCTCTGTCAAATTTTTTCTTGTGGTGACCCACCGTCAAGGTCAAACTAAATTAAGAAAAAGGTAATGCCTACCTACTAAAGCTGGATTCCCATTGGGAATATAAGCAGAAAAAGTTACTCAGTTTAACAAAGTTTACTAAGTTTAATTCTGAACAACTTTTATTTAGGTCATTTCATCTCTTGTGAAACACGACGTTTGACCTTGACCAGTGACTTCGATAGGTCATTACAGGAAAAAATTTGAGAGGGAAAGGTTACTCAGTTTGACATTCTGAACAACTTTGATTTGTGTTATTTCACCTGGATAAGTCATCACAGAAAAAATCACCATAAGTAAATATACTCAGCTTAACATGCTGCACAAGTTTTGTTTAGGTCATTTTATCGGTCATATAGGACTTTAAAATTTTTTTGTTGTACACACCCTTATCGAGAAAAATTTACTGCAGCACCTTTGGTGGAATCTAACCATATTAAAAAATTGGTGGCTGAACTATGCTGTGTAAGCTAGTTGTCACCTTCGGCAGTGAAAGTGAACCAGAAGCAGACATTTCCACACCTGAAGAAAAAGTTTAATGTTTTAGTTGCGGTAAGGAGTTCGGTCAACCTTACCGGGAAGTTTTTAAGCAGTCCGGGAAAATTTACTCACATTTAAAGTTTAGTTGGTTATATAATAGTACAGTCTTGAAGAAACGCTACAGAAATTAAAGAATTTGGTAGAAAACTAAAAAAATTAAGAGGAAAATTGTTAATACTGGGAAGGATATACCAATAATGGGATGAAAATTAATGGCCAGAAAATTTTCGAATTAGAATTACAAAATTATGGAAGCTGGATAGAAAACTATCGAAAATAACTAACATTGTTAAATTTGCAAAAAAAAGTTAGTAATCAGAGATACAAAAAAAACTAAATAATGAAAAAATCCAAAATTTGTCTATAAATAAAAATGCGAAAAATTCTAAAATTTTGGCAAATATCTGCCTTGATTGAATTGAGCTTACAATAATTTGCGATGAAATTAATACATCGCAATGTACTAAATTCTTGTTAAAAAACAAATATGAGCTGATGGCGTTTTAATTTTGAATTACTGGTAGCTGCATACTGTCGAATGTATTCATTGGAAATTTCAATTTAAAAAAATGTTATCGAACATAAGTCTAAAATAAGTCTAAAATCAAAACCATATTTTGATTTAACTGATCATGGATTTTATTTAATATTTTTCAGGCAAGAAGCTTATGAAATGGCATTATGTGATCAACCGAAGAAGGGAAACGCTATATATTGGATTTTGGCTATCAATTTTACCAGTACTAATTTGTGTTATAATTCAAACAATTATTGTAAATATTGAACCATATGATTCACCATTTTTGTTGAGTGCTTATACATGGACGCTCAGCTGGGTTTACCTTAGCGTGTATTGCGACGTCTGCTTGGTTATGATGAGTTTCTTGTCTTCAATTCTAACAATCAAATTTTGGTTAACAAAAGCAAGGTATAGTGTCTACATTACCTAAATGTATTTCGTACAATATTCTCGAGAAATGCGCGCTAACCTGCCGCTATATTTTCTCCCCTAATTATTTGCTCGACGACTTATAATGTGCTCAAATAATTTAATGCACTTCTCTCGTTCGCTTTGATATACAAGGCTAAAAATATATTCAGCTTATCGATTAGTCGTTACAACTTAGCGAAAATATAACCAAACATTACGCATATAATGAATGTCAACATGTATTTGGTGTCATTAATTGATAAGTAACACTATACATTAAGTGTTGTTACTGATTAAAATGTAGTGCAATTAAAAATTGCGATACAGAACATAAACGTTGCCGATAAGGAAACTTGTGAAGTTAAAATTTAAATAATGAAGAAGTCTCCCAGGCACACAATTAGCCATTCCATAGACAATGGATACTGTTTGATTAATCATTGTTTAGTAATTTTTAATTTTTAAAACAATTGTATTCGGGTATATAACATTTGATTCAGAATAAAGGAACATTTGGAGAATACCCACACTCGACAATTCAATTCATTCGATTAGGAATTGACAGTGAAATACAAATATGACAGTCATTGTTGGGGTTCCGGAAATTTGAAATTAAACTAAAAAATATCGTTGGTTGAAACCTAACTAATACTATTTTTCTGCGACCAATATTTCGGCACCATTATAAATTAAATGGATCAACCTACCTTACCACTCAGAGTTTGGAATCGTTCGCCAATTTCAAAATAATACTTTTGGTTACACTTCTTTTACTAATTTGGAAATTAAAATTCTTGGTATGTTCAAAATGTCATTCCAAATTAGGTAAGCAGCATACTACATATTAATCCATAATATTCATTCACTTTCAGACTAATAAACTATGTACGTTCTAAAAAGTATTATCCATGAGTCTCACTTTGACACTCACCTCATAACTCTGAATTTCACAGCTCGTTTGGAGTTCGGAGTTAATTAAAGACATTGACTCTGTTGCAAAAACAGATACAACTTCATGTTAGTTCAAAGTTCCTTTAGTTTTGCTAAGTTGCTACTGAATGTTAGCTAAAAGCAATTAGTCTCATTAGTCATTACTTATGAGATATTCTTCAGTTACTGATTTAAAAAAGTTTATTTGCCAAATTTTAACACCTTTTATGTGCATAGGACCATGCTTTTTAGCACCTTTTAGGTGCCTAAAACAATGCTTTTTAGCACCTAAAGCTCCTCATTCTAGCCATAAATCTTGTTTCAGCATGTGGAAGAGAGTATACGAGATTTATTTTACTTATTATTTCTCAAGACTAGACGTGCACTACAATTAAATGGAAAATTATTTATTTTTTAAATAATATTATCAATATTTTATATTACGTTAATCAGAGTAGGCTTGATTCTGACTCATAGTTCACTCATAGTGTCAGTCATGCCTTCCAAAGTCAGTGACTTTGACAAACACCAAAGTTTGAATCATGGAGAGCAATAGACCTTCTAGTTTATAATTTCGAAATTTGTGATTAATGTCCAATTCTGATATTGGTAGTGATAGTCCTTTTAATTTATAGAGTATCTAAAATGTTGGTGGCAGAAAATATAGTTTATAATGTCGATAGATACGATCAGGTTTTATTAAGTCCACGAGCTTTCTACGCATCCTCGAAATATGTATCAAAACTGTAAATTTTAAGTCTTTATTTTGCAGCTCTGCCGCACCATTTCCAAATTGGCGAATGGGAGTTTAACAGGCAAAAAATGGGTTTGAATTAATAACTTTTATTTCGTCAAAACTTTTCGGATTAATTTGAACTTTTGCTTGGGTGTGCAGATACTCATTTTGAGAATGTATTTTTAATGGTTTTCGAAAATATTCATAAAAACATTTTTGACTGAATAAAAAAAATTTTTTTTTGTATCATTTTGTAAATTAGGATTCGGCATTCCGTCATATATTCTTGGATTAATTTGAAATTTAGGAAGTATGTGCTTGAACTCATTTTGGAAACGTATTTTGTAAAATATGCACAAATACCTTCTGAAAATACTGTTGTTAAGTCAATCCAACAGTAGAAATTGAATCGACGTCAAATTACGCAATGCGAGTGTGAATTCATGACACCAATGTGTAAAATAAATTGAGATAAATGTTTTTAAAGTCTTAAAAAATTTAATTTTGAAACAAGTTCGAAAACATGCAAAAATACCTTCCAAAAATGAGTTCAAGCACATACTTCCTAAATTTCAATTAATCCGAGAATGTTTGATGGATTAGATGAGTGCTAATTTAATTCTCCACCATTAGAAAATATATTAAAAAATTTTTTTTTCAAACAGTTAAAAACATTTTTATAAACATTTTTGAAAACCATAAAAACACATTCTCAAAATGTGTTTTTACACACACTAGGAAAAGCTCTAATTGATCCGAAATGTTTTAACGAAACGAAAGTTATTATTTGAAACCAATTCTTTAAGAGTCATTAGCCAATTTGAAAGTGGTGAAGCAAAATAAATACTCAAAATTCACAGTTTTGATCTATATTTGGAGGATGCGTAGAAAGCTCGTGGACTTAATAAAACCTGATCGGTATATGGGAAAAATAATTTTGTGAATCATTTTAATTTTCATCTGCCATTTTCGCATTCCCCCGCTCAGTCGAAGTAACAGTATTTAATTATATTCTTAAAGATGAGAATCCTCATTTTGTGACATAAGATATCGAGGTAGTGACTCATTAGTGTAAAAAAAGCAGCAACTTGATAGAAAAAGTTTGCTATGTATTTAGGTCTACAAATGTTTAAAAAAATTTGGCTAAGTGCGAAAACCATGAATGTCATATATGACATTAGTAAGAATATATTCTTACTCTGCGCTAAACTTCCAATCGATAATATCAAAAAGCCAAAGTTTAGTAAGTGTTCTAATATTTCGTACATAAGTCTATTTTTCCCTAGATACTATCAAATTTTTTAATTTTAAAGTACATCGAACGTTCGCGCGCAAATTCTTATATATTACTTGATATCTAGTTGTAGAAAGATATTAATGTTTCCTCCATATAACGTTGAATATTTTCTAATCACATTATATTTTGTTTCAGCATTGATTGGCAAAGACCCATCACTACTCAGCTCCACCCTTACAAAATTGATTTGAATATATGTGGACAGATATTTACAGTTTACAGGAGTTCGATTATTCTTGTAAATTTACACAACGACTTGTACGGATTGATATTGTTACCAGTTCTCAAACTTGGTACAGTGCTTGCGACTTTTACAACAGCATACTGTACCGTAAAAATTAGAGAAAAGCTAGGTTTTATTTTCTCGTTTATTTTTACTGTTTACTTTGCAATATTCGTCGTCCTAACAGCGCCTGGATCCATACTAATGTCATCAATATTTAATATATCTTCTAAGTTTCATAGAAATATGAGAAACAACTTAACATTTTTAAATAGCAATCAAAATTCTACTTTGCTAAAAATGCAAATAAGAAGTCTTCCTGTATTGAAATGCAAAATTGGTAAATTTTATCACATGGAAGAAAAAGCTAAACTCACATTAGCTGACAATATTATGCGGGGAATTGCTTTTGTTCTTCTATCCTTGTAACATTAAAAAAAGTGAAAAATTATGTTAACTATGTAATTGCTAAATGTGTCTAATTATAATTGTGTTAATAGGATTAATTTGCTTAAAAGGTTTTATTACAGAAACTTGACGTTTGAGAATATATATTTAGCGGACAAAAATTCGGTCTTTTTGAAAAATTCAAACCTAAAAATTCTCCTTCATCATCAACCGCTAGCAGCGAAACTGCAAGGGGTTTTGTAAATAGTTGTGTATTTCTGTGTTTCCAACTGATGTCTGTTCCTGTCATTCTAGTTTTAGGTATTCTGTACATGTTGCATACTGCTACATGATGCTCGTCTATGAATTTTGCAGCCAGCTGCAACAAGTACAAAAAAGCGACTCAAAATAAATTCTACTATTTGTATTAAAAAATAATTTTCGTTTGATTTGCTAGTGTAGAAGTAAAATATCATAAATTCAACTATGTCCCTACGTTATGTTGGTTCAATAAACTACCCGAAAACGATTGAAGTACATTTCTACAAACAATGTGCGTATTCTTGTAATTTTAAAATGAATCTTTAGGTTGATTTATTGGAAAGTGGTTGCATCTATACCAAAGATGTCATACCTATTCTGTTTTATTTCATTATTACGTAGAGACAAAAATCCATTGGATAATATTTAAATTAATTTAAGTATATTTACAGCGGAACCAAACTAATGGATTGATATAATTCTGACTAAAAATGCTAGAATCGATGGTTTGTCTTCAATGAATATTTTGATGCTAAATATAATCGTTCAGTCACGTTGTTTAATAAATATTCGTCTGATAAACTGATTAACGAAGTGTGTATTTTTGTTTAACGTCAACTTGTTTTTCTAAACTCATGGTCGGAATAAAAGTCGCATTAACCAACTTTTTTTTAAACCTGACCTTCAAATCCTTGTTAATAAAATTTAAGATTTCGTACACTGGCCTTCCAAAACTGTTTTAATTTTGAGAAACTAAATTTCCATTTATATTAAAACTATTTGAACCCTAAAATTGTTGAATTAACTCGCACATCCCAGCTCGTCAAACTTTGCCGTTTGGAAAATTTCCAATTTGCCCTTATATTATCCTTATTCTAAGATTAATTTTATACCAACGTGAAGATAGAATTACTGATAAAATATGAATTAGGCTCCGCGAAAGCACACAAACACCGACAAAATATATATCTCCTACATTAAAAATGAAATTTCCCAATTTCTATATCTATCCAAATTCTTTCAAGACATACCAAAAATGAATCACGTCCAGCACCTTTAGAGCTCCTTATTTATTATGCAGTTTCTAATATACATTTGAGGGGAATTAGGTAAAGAAGTATTTTTGATGCTATGATACATCCCAAAGTTCAATAATAACACTAAACCTCTCCAATGAGAAATCTGCAGGGAGGCGATACAGCGGGAGACGTTTATCTGCGTTGTATCTCAGTTTCAGCAGCCCGTCAACCAAAACTAAAATAGAACTAGACTTTCTTTAACACATCATCTCAAAATTAAAATGTTCTTTACATTATTTTTAAGACTGGTTATGTCAAACTGAACCCAACTCTAATTGATCAAATAGTGTCATGTTTGTCACTAAAGTTATTAATATTGGAGTGTGGTATGATCACATATTAAGCTAGTTATTTTTAGCTATATAGTTTTTATAATTTTCAAATCATTCTGACGAAGGTGTTTGTTTGTGCTTTGAGCTGACAACCTGGAAACTACGTTGTATCCATTGGACTTCTTCATATTTTGTTAAAGAAGTTTTGCCTTGAAACAAAATAAAACATGGCGATGCATTTCAAGAAAAGACCTTCATGATGACAATTGAATCTTTTTCAAGAATTATCCTATCTTTTCCATTTATTCCGACTCATATAAAAACTTTCAATTAAATTGAAAGTATGTCAAACTATTCTAAGCCATTTTACACTAATCCATTTTAAATCAGCACAACAGCTCGTTTCAAGTCATTTTAATTTCATTTAGAACAAATTCAAGCCATCCAATGAATTTTATTCCTTCATACGCCATTCAAACTAATTGAACTTATTTGAAGCCATCTCAGCCCATGTCATGCCACTTCAATGTAATATAAGCCATTTAAATAACTTATGCGTTTAAAAATCGAATCAAAACATTCCAAGTCATATCCAGCAATGTGTAGCAATATTCTTTATCTTGCGGTTAGTTCTTCTTATCCCTTATTATTTATTTATTTTTCATTAGATTTTCGGAATCATTAATGAAATTTTGATTCCCGAAAGAAAGGTTGATCACAAATAGAATTGAACTAAGTAGATCAGAACGGTTTTCACTAACATTGGATCTAGCATTCTAGGTGGCATGCTAAACAATGGTGAGAATTACTTAAACCCTCTTTTGGATATCCAATAAAGGTTCTGATATCTTGCCTAACTGTAATTCTAGTTTCGAAGCAATTAATGAATTCAATGTAACCATAATTTACCTTGAGTTGATGCAAACAGATTTTCCAGTTTTGGACATATTTGCCAAATTCGTACTGAAATCGTCCGTTGCGACAAAATCTGGCAATGCAATGTGGTAAATAACTTTCCTTTTACGATTGGTGTCTTCCCCACTTGCTAAAGACAATCGTTTGTGTAAGTAGTATTGGTGTTTTGAGAGTATATTATTGCCAATTGTTCTCCTCTTAAGTAACTCGGAGCAATATTTTAGCTCCATTTCCTTATGAACAACGAACAATGTTCTAAATGGAATAAAAGTTCAACTAGCATCGGCTATTTAGAACATTATTTCAGAAAAATTATATCTTTATATACGCACTTGCTTGAATGTTAACTGTAATAAACAAGCTTTTGAATCCAAATAGGATAGGTATTTAGAAGCCACCATATAGAAAATGTAACTGCAGTGGACCTCGGCTATAACGTATTTTAGGGCCCAGGAAATTCGGTTCATAACATCCGATGTTCATTACAGCCGAATAATGAACAAATGTTAAATTTAACGTTATGTTCATAAGATCTGATGTTTTTGATTTTCCTTATTTCAGTTATTTCTCTTTTCTGGAGTCTGCTACCTCACCACTCAAATCAACCAAGAATTTACTTGAGCAGAAAAAAACATCGAAAAAGCAGTGTAGAAAGTTTTCAATATTTTTATTTAGAATTTAGAAATCCTATAACAGAGGATATATATAATAATATAAATTTTAAATCTTGGGAACTGTCTTATTTTCTTAAGTGATTAATAGCACGTACCACGGATTAATAGCAAAAATGTTCGTCCAATGATTGAAATCTTCATTCGCAAAGCATCTTATTAGATTGGCTTTACTTTTTCAACAAAATAGGGTCTGGCTCATCTCTCACAATGGTGAAATGAAAGGCTAAATTACAAGATACAGTCCATTACACCCGAGTGTGTATTTCAAACGAGTTTATTATTACCGAGGATTTTAACATTAACGGATCTATCTTTAGGCAAGGACCGTCAGTTCATATTCAATATAACCTTGGTTCTATTACACCCGAATTCATAATAGACGAGGTCCACAATATTACTACGCCCGATGCTTGCATTAACTTTCATTGCACTCTCCGTTGCTCTATATCACACATAGGCATTTTGAGCCGAACCCGAACCTAGTACAAAAAATTTTTGCCGCACCGTACCCGAACCAAACCTCGACTCTATCCAACCGAGCCGAACCCCAACCAACTTCAAATTTTACATTAGCGCACCGAACCCGCACCGAACCTCGACTTTGTCGAACCGAACCGAACCCGACTCTACTTTAATATTTTACCCTCTCGAACTGAACCCGCACCGAACCAGCACCGAACCGAACCCGAACCTTGCCCCAATTAATATCCAAACATTCAGGTTCGCCGAACTTCCCGAACCGAACCGAACCAGGTTCAGCTACGAACCGAACCGAACCGATTCCTAAATACAAAAATTTAAAGCCGCACCGAACCCGAACCAAATCTAGACGCTGTCGAACCGAGCNCAGCTACGAACCGAACCGAACCGATTCCTAAATACAAAAATTTAAAGCCGCACCGAACCCGAACCGAATCTAGACGCTGTCGAACCGAGCCGAACCCGTAACTAATTAAAAAATATACAACCCGAGCCGAACCCGTATCGAACAATGTTCGGTTCGGTTCGGGATTCGATGAAAATTTTCCGAACCTCAAGGTTCGCCGAACCTCATGTGTGCTCTATATCAACTTTTGACTCAAAATATTATGAACAAATTTTCTCAGATATCAAAACACTCTCATCACCTTCGCCTGTTTTCAAAATCTTAGTAACAAGTGTTCTTTATTCATAAATCTTTTGTTTCCAATTTTTTCAAAATACATCTATAATTTGGTAATCTTTAACCTAAACCTTTAATCTAATCTTTAACCTTTGTTTTTCCTTTTATGCATTCTTTAATTTTTGCCAATCTGATATTCTGTTCTTAGATGAAATTGACTGTCTTATATTTTTAGCTGCAGCCTTTCCCCGTAATATAACTCTCTATAAAAATTTGAATAATTTGCCATTTTTTGTAAACATTTCACAATATTTGTTTCCTTACACACTTTTTACGATTTACATTTTACTCCTACCCTTTGCTTTTGCGCATCTCCCCCTTTCTTTCTAAGTTTCGTCGTTCCTCTCCAAATCTTTCTGTGTTTTCTGGCATCCTTATATGCCTAGTTCCTAACCATTTGTCCTTTACTGAAGAATTTTTTTATTTACAATGTCGTTTGATGAATTTTCTTTCTACTGAACTTTCTTAATACTTAGCATTTTATTAGACTTATGTTTTATCTTCTTTCCAACTAAATATCCCCAACCTCCAACTCATTCTATATAAGCGGTTTATACGGTTTACTAGAAATATAAATTTTGATCCGTGATTATTCCGTGCTAGTAAATTATTAACCTACAACAGTATAACTGGATTTGTTTATGGAATTGTATAAACCATTGTTCATTTGTGNTTCTTTCTACTGAACTTTCTTAATACTTAGCATTTTATTAGACTTATGTTTTATCTTCTTTCCAACTAAATATCATCCCCAACCTCCAACTCATTCTATATAAGCGGTTTATACGGTTTACTAGCAATATAAATTTTGATCCGTGATTATTCCGTGCTAGTAAATTATTAACCTACAACAGTATAACTGGATTTGTTTATGGAATTGTATAAACCATTGTTCATTTGTGTGTATGTCTGCATTTTGTATCATCACATTGTTTTGACGCAGCTATTCCTAATCGTGGCAGTCTGCATTTTACAAACACACGAGTATTGAAATACTTCCTTCATACCCTCTAAACAAATTGAAACGTTTAAAATACGCAACTTGGTGTCGCCGAAACACATTCGACATCTCTGCTGTCGGAAACTGTGAAATGCAGCGTTCTAAATGAATGATAGACCAGTTGGTGGTCAAGGTTGTTCTGCTAAATAAATTTGAGAAGTGAATGATTTTGCTGAAAAAATTTTGAGGTATAACAAGATTATGAAGATCCGCTGTTAAATTGGATTGGATCAAGAATGAATTTGAATTTCAAAAATTTATTTCAATCTTTAACCGAGAATATGTTAGCAGCTTCCAACCTCCAAGTAACACTCAATTTAACCTCTGAACACGTTGAAATAAAGTACATCTGCCAATTTTAGTGTATAAAGAGTGGAAAGTATTTTTCTTAAAATTAATTTTAATCTGAGTCACTGAGTCATGACTCTGAGTCACCTGACTTCTATACATCCTTTAGGAGTGATTCGAGAAGAGTCATTGAGTCATGTCATGAGTGATTCTGACTTAGTGTGAAAATGGTAGTGAGTGAGTCATGACTCTGAGTCCCTTGACTGACTCAGAAGGAAGTGAGAGCCATTCGAAACCCTATATCGAACCTTGGATTCTATCTTGTTTAATCTGTCGTTGTCGCACTTATTTGAAATATTTCTAAATTCCATGTGACGTTAACCATCATGATTGGTACATAATCAACGTAATTTTAGAAGTGAATACATACGCGTCTGTACCTGACAAAGACTGGACATATTTTTTACTCTACTTTGAACTAGTTTAAGGAATCTCTTCAAGTTGAATAGGGAAACTCTTCCTTATTCAACTACAGAATCTTTTACCATGCTCAGGAAGTTAGAAATGTTGCCACTCTACGCATAATAAATATCCTCCGAAACTGTAATTTATAATTTATGTAATTTGTAATTTAGTTTTCCCAAAGCTTCATCTAGACAACTTATATCAAAGCTTACTTCAAATTACAGCTACAGCGCACTCCCTTCAAATTTGATAAAACTAAGGATACAGATGAGCACTTAGGGAATACTATTCCTGCTTTGGGAAAACGTTGATGGGATGCTCAACTTTTTCTCAATTGAGAAAAGCCTGGTTATTTAAATTCCCGTTAAAAAAATAGTTTCATAGTTTGAAGTATACGTCAAGAATTATCATGAAACATATCGAATAGCCTTAAAGCTAATTGTTCAGGGGTTCACAGAATCCGCAGTGTTGTGGGTTAACGTTAAATGAGGGAGAAATTATTGACTAATGTTTGTTTTGAAAATGATGCTCTGAATAAAGACAACGTCGAGGCTACTAGTGTTATTATTGTATAAGTAATGTTTTGAAACTTTTTAGTTGATGCTATAACAAGAGAAATTAAATTATTCCTTTGTCTGTGTGAGTTATTGATACAATTTTAATTATGTTTGCTTATAATATAAACCGAAATATGAGGTGATTCGTGGTATTGGTTTGTACGTTTTATTCCAATTGTGTTTAAATATTAGGCAGTGTTTCATAATAATTTGACAAACTTTGGTTCGTATAACGTATTCCTTGTTGATGGAGCGAAATTTCTTATCCTGTTTAGCTCTTCCCAATCATCGTTTCTCCGCTATTAATAATATAAGTAGTAGTAACTTTATTTCATTAATGAAACCAAACACCAATCCGTGCTTTCGACCATACTACAAACTAATTCATTTTAGTTGATTACTCTGAAGTATTCCTTGCTATTATTCCAAACTTGCTGTCCTGTCTTCTTAAACAAGTGTTTTCTTATAAACTACTATTACCTACGTAAGAATCACATTTTCACTAACGGAATTTAAACTTTTCAATACTCTGATTTTATGTAATCTATGGTTTGCAATCTAATTTTACTACAAAAAATATTAATTCTGTTCTACACTTTAGTTGATTGCTACAGTGGTTTTAGCTTAATGTTACCTCCGAGGGAGCCGAAAAATCTGTTGACACTAAACGGAGTTGACAATAGACGATAATGTCAACTGAGTGATAACTTAAAGATTTGGTGACAATAACCAAAGTTCCTGGTTTTAGCGGCACATTTTTTTGTACAATATATTTTTCAATTTATTTTACAGTTTTTAAAGGTTATTACCTGGGTTTGGAATACTTTAAAAGCAAATAACTTCTCAAAGTAATCACTCTTTTTTCGCAAATTCCACTTGAATTTGTCTGTAGTCGTTCTTGTAACAAATGTTAAAAGACGCAATAGAATTAGTTCATGTGGTACGTCACTCAATCAGCAATTAGAGGCAAACTATGAATCTGACATGCATTATTGACATTCAAGTCAAATTTTGCAAACAAAATTTGGGAAATTTATAGAATTATTTTTGGAGAATTTGACTTGACCGCCACAAATAGTTGCAAGATTTGTATTAGACGTGAATTTTCTGTTCAGTTGAAATACTTCTAGTCAAATTTCAGTGCGTTATTTCAAGATTTGTTTTAAAAATAAAAAAAAAATCCAGTGAAATTCGCAAAGATTTTGAAAAACTCGTGTATGCACTAATAATAGATGTATTCTTAATCTAGAAAAATTTACAATCGATTGACATATCTTTCAATGCATTTCGCGATTAGAAACTTTGCTACAATTTTACTAAAAGTGGTATGGGAAAGTTATTTTAGTGTGCCCATCTAAGTTTCGCATACTCACGGTCGGAGGTTGTTGCACTTAAATACAACAAATAGGTTAATGAAACTGTTTCTAAAAGCGTCACTGATCGCCCAAACGATTTAAATAAACATGAGTTTATANAAGTTTCGCATACTCACGGTCGGAGGTTGTTGCACTTAAATACAACAAATAGGTTAATGAAACTGTTTCTAAAAGTGTCACTGATCGCCCAAACGATTTAAATAAACATGAGTTTATATCTGCCCTTGAGAACCGAAAGTTTCCTATAAAGTGTGTTTATCTGCCATAAAGGTAGTTCAAATGAGGTGACAATAGGAGGTGGTTGACATTAGGCGGTGTGACAATAGGCAGAGTATTTACTATATGGGAACATGGAGTCTCGCCGGGGGAAAGCCAACCGGTTGACATAAAGCGAAGTGTGGCATTAAGGGGTAGCAACATTAAGCTAAAACCACTGTATTTCCATTAGAATAGTAATTAAAAAATAATTTATCAAACCTTCGCAATTACTTTTAATTATTTTGCAACCCTTAATATTGTGTCAATTCATAACATCAAGGTTAGTTTAATTCAGTTGTGTGCTTCAGTTGATTTTAAATCATAATGACAGTTCTACACTATTAAAGAGATGTTGCTTTTAAGCACAACTTCCAACCTGGTCAAAGATTTTGTGCTTATTGCTGTAAGGTTTATGTTACCTGTGGTTAGACTTTGGAATGTGCTTCCATGCATTGATGATTATAGTAATTTTTATTATTATGATTATTGATATAGAAATATGGTAATTATGTTAATTATGGACAACAAAAGTTTATCAATAGAATTTGTTTGAATTAAAATTTGAATCAATAGTTTCTCTCCTTCAAAGAAGAAAAACGAGCAAACCGAGAACAGGGCCAGCAAGAATTGACCATTATATAAGATAATTTTTGTAAACAAACCAAACAAAAACGTTTGTAATTATTTTTAATTATATTAAAGTCCGTTAGATTGTATGAACCTTGTAGAACGGAGGTACGGTATTCGTTGTTCCTCGACGAAAAGGTTGAGCAGTAACGGGCTTGCTGTTTCTCCTTGATTGACAGTTTTCTATTTGAAAATTTTTGGGACGACCCATTCCTCCAATGCCACTTGCTTTAGTTTGTGCGTAGATACTGCGAAAAAGTTAAATTTTGCTGACACACCAGCTTCGTGAAGAACTTTCCACATGAGTATATGGTTGGGAGTACCAAATGCTTGAGCCAAGTTCACAAAGCAATCACAGGTTTTCGTGTCTTTAGGAGTTGTATTTGGATCATTGCGGTAAGTGGGAATATGTGATCCAGTGTACTCCTTCCTTTGTAGAAACCTGCTTGATTATCGGAGGTTATATTGTTTCGCGCCACCCAGATCATTAATATTCTGTTCATTATCGTATTGAATAACTTCAGTATGGTGTTGAGCAGAGATATTGGTCTATAATTTTCAGGGAGTTTTGGATCTTCTTTGTTGACAATAGGAATTATGAGTACTGTACTCCAGTCAGTCGGCGTTTGTCCTCTGTGGTAGATTTAATTAACTTTTTCAGTTAATCTGCTGAGCCATTTTGAATTGAGAAGTTTCCATATTTCATTGGGAATTCCGCCAGGGCCAGGGGCTTTGTTTGATGTCAGTTTTTTTACTGCTATTTTTATCTCAAAAATATTACACTCACTATCCAAGAGTTGGGCCGTGATCTCTGGTTCTTGTAGATGCGACGTCGCAACACTTAGCTGTATTTTTTGTTTGAATATGTTACTAAACTGACAGTAGCAGTCTTCTTGTTCTATTTTGTTATCTGTGATCATTTTCGGTTTCATTGCTTTAATGGCATTCCAAAATTTCGAAAGACATTTAAGATTTAGAAAATATTTTCGATTCGTAGCCCATTGACTTGTTTACACAAACCTCCCTATAAGACTTTTTAGTCCGATACACCTTCTAAGTATTGCAGTTTATTATTTATAGCCGAGGTGTTTAGAAATTTCCTTAGTGACTGATTTATAAGATATCGAGCTAAGTGGAATTCCTTGTCAAATCAATTAGGTTGGAAAATTTCTTCGTTATTCTGTTGTATGGTGTTTCTGTCTGAGCTAGCTTCTTCTATGGTGCTGGTGAAGTGATTTTAAAAAGTTGTGATGTCACACTCTTCTGGAATTTTGTCTATTCCTGAGTTCAACTTTTCTTTCAATAACCTTAGCTGTTCTGGCATGACTAGAATGTTAATTAATTCTCTACGATGGGGTATTTCCAGTGGATAATTTTTCCAAATAGTTTTAAAAGTATTGAGAAGTGTGTTGAGT
Organism: Holacanthella duospinosa; assembly: GCA_002738285.1. NCBI lineage: Eukaryota > Metazoa > Arthropoda > Collembola > Poduromorpha > Neanuridae > Holacanthella > Holacanthella duospinosa. The sequence continues at coordinate 95,684 of NIPM01000319.1, read as the reverse complement.
GTGTCGATGGTAATACTTCGAGAGAGATGATATGGTGTTAAGTTGGAGGTGTGTAAAAATACAGTTGCTCTTTCTCATGTTTGCATCGTTGAAAATGATTATTTTCCCTTCGCAATCACCTGGGAGGTGTCCATTCCAAACTGCTAGTGCAGGTTCTCAGCAGAGAGATAATAATAGTTTTCAATTCTGATTATTTTCGGATTTTCTATTTTCGCCGACTTGAATTTCCTTTTCCCAATCTTGAGTTCATGTCACCCATTACCATTATATTTTTTTGACAACCCTTGGATGGTTCTGAAGGTGCTTTTTAAGTCCATTTTGTAACCGCTATTGGGTGAAATGTGGGCGAACACAATTAAAAGTCAGTTAACGTTTGATTATTTGTTGACTACTTGGGTGAGAATTTTACAAAGATAGGCCTCTCTGTCTTTTGGTTTATTAGAATTTTATGGCTGTTTTCCTTTTCCATTAAAAGATCATTCTTCCAAGCTGGGATTATTTCTGTGTCGTATTCTTTTAGTAGGCTGAAAGCGAACGGATTATTAGTATTCATTGTTCAATGATACAGAATTTTGATGGATTTGCATTGGCAAATTCTGAGTAGTACATTGAGTTTTTGTTTTTTATTCCTGTATTGCTATAGTACAGAATTGGAAATAATGAATTATTGTAGTATTATTGATTGAAGTTATGTACATGTTTGGGTTTTGGTGATTGGGCTGCCAAATTCTCAGGAAGTCATTGGTCGTGGTGTTCCCACTCTGCGATATTCCCTCCGTTAATTTTCTTCAGCTCGGATTGAGACTGGTAGGTTTTTTTGGATGAAAATATTTGTTCCTTTGAGATTTTTTGCAGTACCGAATATGAGGTTGCAATCTGAAAGAAGTGGTATGTAGACTTCGATGGGTCTGGAAGCACTACCTGGTTTTCTGAGTCTTACTGGTTCATCGCGTTGAACATCTATCTTCAACTTCTCTGTGAACAATTGGGATACTTCCTCGCTTATTAGGATTGGGTCTGAATTTGCTTGTTTGGTGAGACTATGAATTATAATATTCCCTCGTTGGTTCGGGCTAAAAAGTAATTTTTAGCTTTTTGAATTTCTGCTATCAGTGATGCATTTGAGGGTTGTGACACACAGACCTATTTCACCTTACGCTGCATTTCCCTTACTTCTTCATGGAGTATAGTTTGTTCCCCTTTAATTTTGGAACGTACCACTTCTTCAAGTTGACAACTTTTTTCGAGCCTACAGACGGCAACTTCTGGGTGGAAAACTTGGTCCTTCAATTCTGCCAATGAGTTGTTAATTCTTGCAATTTGTGTGAAGGTTTCTTCCTGTTTGTAAAGCATTATCTTGGTGTTTATTGTGTTTGTTTCCTGACTTGCAGCTATTGTCTTTAGGAGTGTCATCATATTTCTTTCTGTCTGTCAGAGACACTTCCTCTGTTCTTTTTATATTCGGCGTGAGCGAGTTAAAAAATCCATCCATCGTAGGTTTAGTAAATCTTCTGGGTGAATGGGCCGTTGTCAGTTTAGCTTTTTGTTGAGCTGTCAGAGACACTGCTGGTGAGACGTCTCAACCGAGATAAATATCACAAAGTTGGTAGTTAGTATTTTCTTGTTTTAATGCTAGTTCAAATAGTAATCTTGGTCTATTCATATACTAAGCAAAATGTAACCTAGCTTGACATGATTTGTGATTTGACTTCTCAGGTTCCTCTGTTATGCTCCAACTTTATGTATGTGCAGTTTCCAGTGTCTCCTACCTTTTCCGACCTTAATTTATGGTATTTGGTGAGACGTCTCAGCCTTGGTATTTTCTGGAGTTTCCCGTGTGAGCATGCATCCTTTGGCTATTTCCGGTTCTTCTTTTGTATCCTCTTAGCAATTTTGGTTTATTTCAGCACTGGTGGTCCGGCTGATATTATATCTTCCCTTTGGCTTTATATTAAGACCAATGAGAAGTCTCAATTTAGATAAAACAGCGGTGCTAGTATCTTTGACTTCTTTTGGTAAAGATGGGCGTGGTAGTCACCTTGGTCATATCTTATATTAAATTAAATACTCACTTAGTTTGTTAGCCTAGGTTTATGCAATTCATGTCAGCTGTGACAGGTGCTTCATAGCAAAGGCATGTAAGATGTTCCAAATTAGTAGTGTTTCGTTTGAATGTGGTTAGTCTTTGAATAACAAGGTCCAATTGGTAAGTTAGAAAAATTTAATATTAAAATTTTTAAGATTAATGTGTAAATTAATTAAAAATTAAAAAGTTAAACCTTTATGTCACGCTACTCGTGTGCTGCAGATGGCCAGATCAAAAATAACTTAAAATTTTTTTTTAATTAATAACGTATTTTTTTGAAAACATATTGTTCCCAACCGCAAGCTTAAGAGAGTTAAATATGTTTTTAGTTATGCTGTTTGCCAGCTTATTTCTATTGCTTTTAAAACAATAATTTAAAAAATTCTCAATCTCAAAATTTTTTTCAGTCTTTCACCTCGCAAATTCAAATTTTGAATTCCTGGATTGAAAACAATCTTTCATTTTTAGGTAAAAATTGAAATTAAAATTCAATTATTACAATTCTTAATTTCTCTTCGCATGTTTCAACAACAATAAGTCTCATTTATGTTGCCCAAGTTGGGCTATTAAGAGTGTATCTTTGCCGGAGCCATTCCCTTCCATTACAAAGGGTGGATACTATTTTATTTGGCCAGGGAATATTCTCATTTCCTTCGACCCCGCGCGCTCCAAATTTTTTATATTAGAGTTTCTTTCTCTTTATCTATTTGTTGACTTACAAAAAATATTTCTTTAGTTTTAATTTCCAAAATGCCAAAGAAAATTGATTTAGAAGTTGACAATCTGGGTAGAGGGATTTCCAGCCAAGCCTCTCATCTAGGTCTATTGTAGAAAGGCTTCAAAAGTCGGGAATAACCGTATCAAAGTCCACAGTGTCCAACATTCTCAACTCTATTGAAAACCGTCGTAACCACAGAGCTGTTGGACTTTTTTCACCCAAAGCCGTACATAAACCACACGTGCGTAAAATTTGAAATAAATTATTGATCAGGCAAATTGACTTCTTAACAAAAAAAATCCTCCAAGCCAAATTCAAATTGCCAGAAAGTTGAATGTGTCGACGCGTACTGGTTGGAAAACAATTCACGAACATTTGAAAAGGAAAGTTAAAAAGAAGATGTTCGTACACGTACTCAAACCATCACACATTGGAAATCGGAGAACAAACTCTCGGAAGCTGTATGAAGGTCACGTGTCCGGTCAAAAGTCATAATTTGCTGTCAAAATTGATGAAACCTTCTTCTATCTTCAAGATTGAGATGAGGTAGGACTAATTTATTATACCAATCCGAAGAAACACGACCCTGAATATTTTTCTCAAAAAAGTGAAAAGTTTGGTGATAAGTTCACGGTGGTTAGAGCTATGACTGGAAGAGGAACGGTCCCGTTGTTCAAAGTTCCAGCAAAGGTCAAGACTAATGCTCAGTATTATATTTAGCATGTTTTAAGACCTTTACTTGAAGTCTCTGTAGCGTTAATGTACTCTGGAGAACTGGATAAAGTTTTTATCCATCATGACGCTGCTCCTTTTCATACTTCCAACAAAACGATGGCTTACGCCGTGGATTTTAAAGAAAGACTTGTAATGACACTCATTCCCAAATCAGAAATTTCTGTGAAAAGTCCAGACACCAATCCGATTGATTTTTTTGATTTCTGTTACTTGAAACAGAGGCTTCATTTACGAAAAGCAAAAACAATGAACGGGGTCTGGAAAAAAGAGGAATGGAATGGAGTTCCGAAGGTAATTGTATAAAAAGTGTACAAATCTTGGAAACGCTATTTGCTATTGGTTATGGCATTTCATGGTGAACAAATTGAACAAACAAAAGCGTTACATCGTCGTAAGATTACCTTCTAGAAATTGTTTTTATTTGGCTAAATAAAATAGTATCCACCCTCTGTAAAGTAAATTCTTGGCATTTGTGAATTTACATATTCACAACACCGACCTTACATACCCGACAAATTTGCCAATTCAGTGTCCCTGTTTGTTCTCCAAATACCAATAGGGTTAACTCTCGTATCCCTACCTAGTAACTACACAGATAAAATGTATGAAATCAGTTACCAAATCGTTTGATTATGTGATATCTTGTTCAGTCCAAATCAACTTTCTTTACTACAGTTGCATAGGAATATGAAATGCTGAACGTAATCATTGAAAATCCACATCGCAAAAATTATATCACCTATCATTGTGTAAGACAGCAGGGTGCCTTACGGGGGAAATTGGGGACAAATTAGGGACTTAATAAATTATTTGGGAATGGGAAGGGTATTTTTGGGGTTTCGGGGAAGGGTCGGGACACAATAGGGGTCAGGTAGGGAATTGGTTGGGTTTTTGGGGATATCTCTTACTTTAGTTTAATTAATTAATTAAGGGGGAAAATAAGGGGAAAATTAATGGAAAAGGGGATTCAGAGGTCAAGGGGTCACTCACCAACCCTTTAAGCATTACTTTGTGCCTTATTTCAGCATTGATTCGCAAAGAATCGTCGGTACTTCGCTCCAGCCTGGCAAAAATGGATCTAGTGCGTGTGANCGCCACGTGAGGTGAGACGGGGTTGAGTTATCTGGTTTCGGAAATAGAGGTTTTCCTGTATTACCAGCGGCAAAACTTTGTACACTTCTTGCAACTTTTACATCTGTATATTGTGTCGTTAAATTAAGAGAGAACCTGGGATTTATTTGCTCATCTATTTTCGTTGTGTATTTACTAGTAGTTATTTTCCTAATGGTGCCTGGATCTATCCTGATGTCGTCAATATTTAAAATATCTTCTAAGTTTCATAGGAATATGAGAAAGAATTTAGCATATTTGAGATGCAATGAAAATTTCACTTTGTTGAAAAAAGAGTTAAGTAGCCTCCCTGTATTGAAATGCAAAATTGGTGAATTCTACAACATGGAAGAAAAGGCTCAGCTAACATTGGCCGATAACGTTTTGCGAGGAATTGCATTTGTTCTACTCACCGCATAATAGTAAACAAACGAATCAATTATATTCACCCAAAATTTGTTTTTAGTTTGTCAAACATGTTTATTCAAACATTTTAAATGCACTGATTATATTTTTGTGTAGTGGAGTACTGCGGGAATAGAAAATAAAAATTGAAATCACCTTTACTTTTTTTAAATGTATTGTGATGCGTACTTAACTCTATTTTTATCATTTAGAAGAAGTAAGTCGATTTTAAGTGATAACTTTATTAACTCAAATTTTTGTTCATTATCAGCAAAATTTGATTACTTTTGAGACATATGTTATCGCTTATAATTTATGTTTCTTTAATATTAAAAAACATACTTTTTTACCTGGGTTATTGCTATGGTTCAATTGGGCAAATTACGAATAAAAAATTGGAAAGATTGAGACGTGTTTTGAATGCTTTCAAATGTCGTAATATTTGGTCTAGTCCTAGTCTGGGTCACAAGTCACTTATATAATTAATTAACAACAAATAAACTCAACGTTTGGATAAAAGTTATTACTTTATTACATGTTGAAATGAATAAACGTAAATTTTTTATTGACTCGATTCAGCTTTCAGCACTAAAAGTTAATCAAGTATTTGCGCAGTTAGTTAATTATATTNTTGGATAAAAGTTATTACTTTATTACATGTTGAAATGAATAAACGTAAATTTTTTATTGACTCGATTCAGCTTTCCAGCACTAAAAGTTAATCAAGTATTTGCGCAGTTAGTTAATTATATTGTAGTAGTTGTGTTTGGCTTAAGTAAAAATTAAACAACTAAACTCATAATATCCACAACCAGTTAGCAATAGTGTTATTTATGACTATGACTCCGAAGGCATGCCCCTGCATTTAACTCTCATGAGTCTGACTCCGTGGATTTTGTGAACAGAGAGTAATTTCACTCTGCCTCCTGGACATGTCGAAACCCTCATGAGGAAGTGAACCTCATCTGTTGTTTTCGTTATCCCGTGTACATCGAAACTTCCGTTTGAACGCCCACAATAACTCCGCTGCTTCCATCAATACATCCAACGCCTTCACTGTTAGTGAATTCTCTTACCTTACCTTTAGTACAGGAAACAAATCATTCACCGACTCCTTTTTCATAATCCTTGGATTGATCCACCTGATCGAGCTGGGAATGGAGTATTTTGAAAAACACAGCATCATTGTGGATTACGAAAACGAAGCAAAAGCTCAAGGCTCCATAACAACTCTACCAGAATCATAGGCCCTGCCACCAAATCAGTTTACCGGAAGCAAACTAATAACAGTCCAGGTTGCAGACGTTTAGACCACGGCAGTCCAACCCCTACCCACATCCGGAAATAATCTAAAACTGAATCTTTCATGCTTTGATATTGTTGGAATCATCAGCTAATCTCATGACTTTTCCCGATGACGATTCCGTCACTAGTACCATCATATCGACAGTTATTCTCAAGACAACCGTTCTAGTAAGACCCCGAACATGTAAAAGGATAAATTGAAGATCTCCTCCCAATCCACCGGCGATATTGTAATCGTTCTCGGTAGTCAAGTAGTACATACCAGTCACCTCGAGCTTGGCAAATATGTTGTGTCTGTTTCGCAAGGCAGGGACACACATTTGTCACAAACTTGAGTAGTTTTGGCCGTACAGGCAGAAATCTCTAAATGCTACTAAAAAATGATAAACACTAAGGTCATCACTCCATCCTATTCTTCCTGAGGTGCTCCAGTCGTTTTAGTCAAGAAGCCTGACGGTAGCTGGAGCTTCTGCGTAGACTACATAAGATTGTACACAGATACTCGTACCGAAAGTTACTCCTTTTGCCGAATGGACGATGCCCTTCTCCGTCTCAGTCGATTAAAAATTTTCTAAGATTATAATCAATAAGCCAAACTAAAAAACCACACTGATCGGGCACTTTGTCCATGGTGTCCCTTTAAAGCCACGTTGGGCAGGGCCCAATGGTTCCTCAGGTACCCAAATGTATAAATTTATATTTTAGCCGGAGTATTTTGTACTTAAATGTTCTTGACTGTAGATTAAAAATCTACTCAAGCACAACAAATTGGAATAATAGAACTGTTTGCCAATATATCAGCCTTCTAGTATGGCGATATGAAAATAGTGTGGCTTTAACGCAACACAGGCAGGAGTACAAGAGATGTAACGTTAAATTCACACTTCAAAATAACAAACCACTTCATTTACATCATGCGGATTCTAGGAAAACTAGCAAACCGATTCTTTTGAAAATGGATTCCGAGCATTAAAGTATACGGAAATAACATAATCTTATGGCTAGGTGCACCATGGTCGGTAAGTCTTAACCGGCGGTTAGAAAAAATTTAATCATCGTTTATATTTTAATGGGAGAAAATCGAGGAATTAACTTTAACCACAGATTAATTGTCAGATGAATACTTGACACTTTCAATCAGCTAGATCGATCAGTCACCGCGATAATTAAATTTAAAGTTGGAACTAGTTGGCATTTTAACTGACGGTTAACTAACCGTCTATGGGGCACCTACCCATTGGTCTAGATGTGTCTAAATGAACACATCATCGAGGTGTAATGAAGCGTAGTATTAGTCTCTTAATACAATATTTGCATTTCGCTTTAGTTGATTATGAATCACAGGAGCATAGTTATTAAAAAAAAATCTATTATACTTTCGCAATTACTTTTAATTATTTTGGAACTTATAAAATTGTGCAAAACTAGAACCATATCAAGACTTAGTAGAATTCTGTTTTGTACTTAAGTTGTTTTTAACATGTAGAAATCCAATGGTGCATTTATTAACTGTAGACCAGCTCTAGCTGTAATTCAACGTTACACTTGTGTCGTCTGTCTTTTCTAATATACTAGTTGTTCTCTTGAAATTGCTTTGAAGGCTTCAACTTTCCACTTTATAAATTTAAATGCACAATATGTCAATCCAATATTTGTATTCTGGTACAATACTTACATATAAAATTTACCAATTAGGCACCAACACAACTACAGTTGCTTTAGAGAGAATTTATATAATAGCTGGGGGTTTAGCTGGTTTGTTACTAGTTATAATATCTTTTGGCTGCACCTTTTCTTCCTTTACCTTAGTAAATATTACTTAGTACGTACAGGCTCAAATTGGCCAGAGTTATAAGCATTGACTGAGCACCTAACGTGACGTTGCTCAAAGCTACATCACACATTCAAGTCTGTTTTCATCTAATCGCAGGCTGCAATATGACCCCAATAAACCGTGTGAATATCCGTACGCGGATGGTGAAAATTTTAGGAAAATAAGTTTTTGTGAAGTTTTTAAAGTTGTATTATTGTTTCCATGTTGAACTCCGAAATTTTTTTTTATAGTTCACAAAGACTTAAAGCTATAAAAACTTACGTGCAAGTTGTGTAGATGTTTAAGAAAGCTGAGAAAGTTTTTATTTCTATTATAACCAATGCAGCAATTAATTTTAGTGTCACAACTTGCGTAGTACTTTGTTGACAGTCAATGTCGTGATGAACTTTTTATTAATGGGATTCTTGTTATTTAAGCTGTGTTTCTTACGCCATTGGTTTAAAAAAGAAACAGCATCCATGCGCCATAGTGTCGGAAGGCCAGGTATTGCATTTAAATTTAATATTGAAACAAATTTCTGCGAGATTTAACCTTCTGCTCCCTTTTGACCATATTTTTACCTCTGAAACCGGGGTAATAAAATTTGCGTAAAGCACTATCGTTTTGCAATAGTTTTGCTCCAAAGACTGTCTTCATAAACTGATGTATTTTGTATGCGTAGATTTCTACCGTCAGGGAACAGCAGTTCCCTCCTCTACGTCTTCACCATCCCGTTCCTGGGTAGCTGTTTCCCTCACCTCAAGAAGCAGCACCAGGAGCAGGAAACCATCCAACAACTATATACAACTAAGTACAACTACGAGACAAGCGTTGAAAATGACCACGCTCAGTTGAAGAATAGAAGTAGAGAAAAATAGAAATAAAAAGAGTAGCATCCTCTCAGCCATTTTGGAAAAAATCCTATTTTTCAATTTAATAATTATTTATTCATTATTATCATTTTTTAATATTATTATATTAATACTAATAATTTATTAATATATTTTACTTAGCTTTAGGTGAATTGTTGACCTCACTCCACAGGATTCGTCTTCTTCTTCAAAATCACCCTCTTCGGAATATTGGATTAGCCTTTAAGGTACAATCGACCTTAGGCTCACTTACAACAACCGTTGCAAAAATTTAGCCTTTATTTTACCATTTAGGTATATAAGTTCTTTATTAACAAATTTAAACCACATCACAATAAGTTTTAATACTAATGAAACACTAACTGCAGTATTAACAATAAAAAAATAACTGATCTTAACCTTAACCTGCAGGTCAGTTCACGTAACTAGATATTAACAATAGAATTAGTGGCCAAGATCGTGTTGATCTTCATGAAAAAGTCAAGGTAACTACTACTTTACTAGTCACGGTTACGATTTGAATTAATAATAGAAATTCCAAACTTCAGATCAATATCACTTTTAAAAATTTAGTTTCTTTTTGTGAACCTCGTAAATAGGTGGTTCAGGATCACACTTTTTATTATTGTTGAAAATTTCTAATTTAAGTAATCAATTATTTATTTCACTAAAAATTGTTTTTAATAAAACATGTCAATGAATCCAAATTCCAACGGTTACATCGACTCAATCAAAGGTTACAAAAACGAAAAGGCATTGCTAGCCTTGTAAGTTTGAAAGACCGAGAAAATTGCATAACTATAAAAATTAATTACTATATCTTTGGCTTATTTGATCTCACTTGTATTATTTTTTACAACAATGGATTTTCAGAATCACTAAACCCAAAGAGAAAAAAGTGAATGATCAACTTCTGTTCGTGGTGTCTCATGATCACTGGCATCTTCCTTNCACTAAACCCAAAGAGAAAAAAGTGAATGATCAACTTCTGTTCGTGGTGTCTCATGATCACTGGCATCTTCCTTTACATTGTTGCCGTTGTTAATACCATAATTTCAATAATTATGACAATCAACTTTTCAAATGTGGTATAATTCTTGCTGTCAGTTCATCCTTTTCTTTCAGACCCACCGTTTTCTGAATTTGAGAGTCATCGTATCCAATGACTTGACTGTGAGCACNTTCATCCTTTTCTTTCAGACCCACCGTTTTCTGAATTTGAGAGTCATCGTATCCAATGACTTGACTGTGAGCACCTCTTCCAAATGTACCTCCATTGTAAAATGCACAGGGTTGTGAATTGTAATTGTTAAAGTACCCTGTATGTCTCCTTGATGACCACAAAAGGTACAAACTCCAAGTCCAAATACTAGTAGTAAAATTATTGGAATAATCGCTGCACCGAATATCTCAATCAAATGATTAACGATATTATAATGACTGAGTAAAAATCCTTTTGTTTTTTCTCTGGTTTTTTAGCTGATTGGTCATGACTTTCAGAAACTTGAGAATGACCATAATTGCACCTCATGGAGTTGTTGACCATTCGACAATTCCTGCTTCCATGAGCTTCTCTACTTTTCCTTTATTCTATTAAGCTTTATAAAATACGCAGATTAAGGATGTCTATCGGTAGGCTTTTTTCCGTACTGAATTTTGCAACTGTTTGTGACCATGGTCGTATTCTATGGCTATGCTATCGGAACACCTCTAAAGTTTATGACACAAATCAGGTTGATGATCAACTATGCCAGCGGCTATATTAAGTTATCAGATAACTGCAACTCACATTTTGGTCACACAATTACAGAACAGCTTGAGATTTTAGATGTCTTCAATTTGACTCTCATCGCAACTTTCGGAAGAGTGCAAAAAATTTCAACTAATGATAAGTTGTAAATTTTATTCTCATTCTGCTGATCGCATACTTAGTCGTTCGGTAGAATTTCATCTATGTACTATTTCGATTTTATGAGTTTGCGGTTTTCTTACCTTGGCCCTTACTTAAACTGCGCTTCGGTGTGCCCATCCGCCCATTTTCAGTTTCCGTCTCAAATATACTTAGCGATGTGGTGCGCTTTTTCCAGCCTTTCCTCAATTGAATAGTCTCTGGAAATTTGAACGTCACATAAGAACCCTTGAGTTACTTTTTCCACTATTTGTATATGTGAACAATAACTCCACATAATCTATGAGCATCGTTCTTCCTGAAGCCGTTCTCATGCACAGCAGAGCTTCTGTGTACTTATTGTGTACACAACTTCCAACTGTTTTAAAAATTCGGGACTAATAGCTGAAATACTAGACCCTTCGTCAACTCTCAAAGCATATGAAATTTCCAAGCACAACGTTTCTCATAATCTTGGGGTTTATACGGCTTTGTCGAAACAAACTCGAGAAATGCTCTCCCTCAACACTTAATTTCATCCTTCTGACGACTTGGCTTAGAGTAGTTAACTGTAAGTCTGTCATAAAAAAGCTTCTTGTTCATCATCCTAGACACAAGTACTAAACAAGAAGGCTTAGTTTCAAATGTAACTTTATTGTTGGAGTGTTGTCTAGAACAAATATTTGATACTAGTTTTAGGAGAGATTTTACATTTTTGGAAGTTCCACATACCCAAGTTGTCAGACTCACGGCAAATGCAACACTATCCAAGGAATTATTGCGTATCTCGCGGGTCTGTTCCTATCTCCTCTCCGAAGGAATTATGTTCAAAGAGAACCTTTGGAATGGTTAGCCGGACCGGCTTCGCCCCTCCACTCTGAGTCGTTAGGAATTACCAGAACTTGGACTGCTGTGAAATCTAGATGTTAAAGGAAAGGAGTCGACAGATACACTGGTAGGTTTTACCTGGGATGCTCTGTATGTCAAATCCATACAATTAGCAGGACTCCTTTTCAAGGTCTTATGCAAGCCTTTGAGGAAGTATGTTCTCCCTACCAGAGAGTTGATAAACACTTTATCGATTCGTTTGTCGCGTCCGATTAAGGTGGCAATAAGTATACCTTGATTTTTGTATATCACTTTACTCGCTATGTTGAGGCACAAGAGGTAAATTTAGCAACGTCTGAGAGTGTTTTACAAAGAATATGGGGTAACATCCTCTTACCTCTTACGACAGTCACTACTTAAACAGTTTGTGATTGATCTAGGATATCAGTTCAATACAAAGCTTGTGCAAAGTGCATGTGCAAGGTCGCGCCATAAGTTGCGCTTTACAGCACATTCGCACCCTCAGAGTAATAGAATTGTTGAGAGGTACAGTCAAACTCTTAAGCAAATGGTTAAGAAATTTACGAGGGCAGACCAATGAAATTGGAGCGTATGCTTGGCAGCTAAAAATAAGGCAACAGTTTTTACTCCATTTTATTTAGTGTATGGACGAGGACCTTGTCTCCAAATAGGCTTAGAATTAGCCTTACGATTCAGTCAGGAAATTGAGACAATTTCCGAAAGACCTGGACGTAGCCAGGTTTCCGGATAGCAAAAGACACTTATGGCTCATGAAAACTCGTTAAATCGAAAAATTGATTTGATAAGAAAAGTTTTATGTTGGAGACAGTTCTCAGAAAAGTGCCAGTGAGAAAGGATGGTCTCACTCAGGCTTTTCTCCCACAAAAGTTGTTCCTTTTGAGGTATTACGGCAAATAGGGCCCGAGGACAATAGGATTAATGGACGCAAAATAAAAATAAAATTTAGCGAATAGGCTACTAGTGTATGTATCTGAGATAATCTTCCCCCCCCCCCCCACGTTAGACACTGTCCATGAGGGGGCATCTGCGCCACTCTTAAACTAACTATGAAGGGGTACTAAGTCGTTAACATGTACGATTAGATGCATCCTCTTCTTTCAGCTAGTGGTTTAATCATTTCTTCATCATTTCTGTTTACCTTTAAACGAAGTCATCATTGTTTGATATTCATTTTACGTGCGTCCCATATTACCCTCTCGTACTTAATTTTTGTAATTCCAAAAGTGTGTGTTATTATCTCAGTTGATTTTAAAGTCAAAGTGTTTAATTACAGAGAACAATTTCCAAAATTTGCATAATTATTATTCGCAAATAGCTTAGCCATAAGGGTTTATGCGGTTGCTGTGAGGATACGCATATATGGTTTGTTTGACCCCGTGCGTTTTGTTGGCAAAAGATTATGCTATTAATATACTATCTTGCGTCCGTTAGCCTAACATCAACATTTTCTTCTAGCTTTCAGTCGCATTTCCATTTGCCGAATTCTGGAACAATTAATACTTTCTCTAGCGCTTGAACAAGCAAGCTTTAGTTGTTACTTAAGGCATGTATCGAGTAGCAAACGCCTCCATGGAACTATTTATAGGAAAACTTATTATATTATCATCCATTCCCTTGTTACCTCCTTGTTAATGTATACTACCTTCTGGTGCCATACTTAATACATTCCAGTTACATGGATATCAGACGTTACTCATTGAAAACATGAATTCACATCCATATACATGGAAGGTACTATGTAATTAGACTCCTCCGTCTCAAGTTAGCATCAGAATCTCAATGAAATTTTATCAAAAGAAAGTTTTGACCTGAACTGCCCGAAATTCTTTATTCTAATTTATTTCCAGTGCACGTGGCTACCAGGCACGAGTATCATAACTCCCCTAATTTGCCCATATGACCTACTATCCCAACCCGTTCCATAGTTAACTACTGTTTATATAGCTACCTCAGGTTCACTTACTACTGCGAATATTAAAAATGATTCTGATTTTATGTCAGTTTGAAAAAGAACTTCGTCAATGATAGTTGAGTAAATGATAGGAATTCAGAGCAAGTTCTGTTGCTTTACTAGTTAAAAATGATTCCCTTAGTTTAAATTCCAAACCATCTAGCTGTTCCATTCTTTTAGTACAAATGTATTATTACAAGTACGTCTTTTCGCTCTCCATCCATGTGGATCTTCATGGCCCTGGCGCTCATGAGAAAATCATATCGCTTACATTTTTTCCTCCTGTCTATTCATGTGACTGAGCTATGTTTTCCATTTCAACCTCTTGAATACTCCTCATGCCAGTTATTCGCGGTCACAAACCTTTACTTTGCAAAACGTAATTAAAATGTTTTTGCTATTTAATACACTTACCTATAACTTTAAACAACAATCAACATCTGGATTGGATTGGTACGTCAATTACGCTTAGATTTGTGTTAGAAGTAAGACGCGCTACGAATAAGTTGTATGTCATTCTGCTAGGAATTACTAATGTGTTGGAAAAACGGGTGAAATTGAACTAAATGAAAATAATATAATGATGATATAAACAAATGGCTTCAACTTACTGCCGAATAATAATACATTGAAGTTACCAAATCTCCCAAATTTATGAATAAATGATTGATAAGATTAGTAACCTGAGTTCTCTCAGTAAAATTATCTAATCACTATTGCATCGTAAGGTAGGGATCAACATAATTACTTTCGATTTATGGTGTAAAACGATGTATTGGGTGCTGGATAATACAATTAGCATGTATTAGATTGAATTTTTACCTAAATTTGCGAATTTGGCAAAATTTGGCTGGATAGCAAAACTTTAAATTATAGACTACAGTGAATTTCAAATTTATTGACGTTTGGTAAAAATTAGTTTAATTTTCAAAGAATTGAGTATTCAAGCCGTTAAGTAATCAATAAGTAAAGTTCTAGAAATCGAAGTTTCTGTACCGCGTGTTGCGTGCATATTTTTCTGTGACTAGATTTATTTACCTGCTTGAATTACACCGAGTTTTTATATAGAGTTGTTGGTTTGTCTTCGTGAAACTCTATTAATTCTTAGTTACCTATTTTAAATGTATGCAGTTGTAGAATTTATTCCTTTGCGTTGATTTTGCTTTATTCTAGATATCATCGCGGGAAGCTGCGTTTGGTGAGGAAGAAATTGTAAACTACAATGCTTTTGGATAGCAATGACGAAAATCCCTCTACTTAGCTTGCCGGTAGAAATGACGTTCATGCTTACAACAAGCTGATTTTAGTGTGAACTGTAACACTATTTTTCCTACTCTTGGTATCTACTATTATAAGTTAAACTTTTACTTCAGCAAGACAAGTAGCAACTCGTCTTATTTTAGTCTAAAGTCGTTTCTACCGTTGAAGCCATTTAATTTAATAGACTCATTAGTTTGACTCCAACATCATTAAACCTTGAAAAAATACATGCATACACTTATCTGTATTTCTAACATCAAGGACACATTTCGTCCTATATATTGCTGTTCCTAGCATCAAATTCCGTTTGGTTTCACATCAGCGTCGAATTAAGGTGAACATTTGAATAATTTGAAAATTAGAGTCTCCCAAATAAAAAATATATATATAATGCTAACCTTAAATGAATACCAGTTTTACATTTTTGGAGTGGAGTTTTTCTCAAGATTAAAATGGATACCAATTGAGTGGCAGAACGGACAGCTGATTCTCAGAATGTCAAGGAAAATTGCGCAAGTAACTTTTGTGGTTACTGCACTCGAAATTCTGAATATATTATTTTCAATTTCTCAGGTCAAATTTCAGCTGGAAACCAAGGAATATTACAAGCTTGTTTTGAACATAATTATTCTACTTGTTTCGCCAGCACAGTTCAGCATGCGCGCTACCTTACACTTCTTAACGATTGAATTTTTGCAGTTGTTTAATCACAACCTGTTGATCAACAACGCACTAGGTTAGTTAAACGTATATTAATTACAAATTTTCATAATGCTCCAACCTGTATTTTTATAGTCTAATTCTGAAATTAGAAAAAATTATTTAGTAGAAGCCACTTACCTATTTTTTAGGACAAATTTTATTTCATAAATGAAGTAGCTAATGCGACAGTGAGGCTGTATGCAGGGTTATAAATATAATCGAATGAGCAGTAACTCATGCAGATCCAAAAGCTCTAAGCCACAAGGAGATACTCGTAGACAAAAAATTTTAAATTAGGGAAAACGAGGAAGTTTAGAAACAATGTCAACCAAGGGACAAAAAAATAGTTTTGACGAATGAAGGATGTCAACCCCTAAAAACGCAACATTGTTAGATTATTACCGAGACATTCGAGTATGAAAAAATTAATAATTTGTCCGTGATGAGCAATGTATAACATAGCTAACGCAGAATAGTACGACATATGAATCTATTCACAACAAATTTAAATAATCTAATTGTTCATTGTAACTATAGAGTAAATTGAATTGGAAATTGTTAAATTCTTGACAATTTGAGCCGCACTTCAGAAATGGCTAGGAGCTTAAAATTATTTGTTTGTATTTTTTGTAAAACTAATTGTAAATTTTTGTAAGTAAACCTTTACAATTAAAGTTTGAATGAATTTATATCATTTTGGACTTTCAAACAAATAATTTTTTTAATTGATTATGATTAAAAACTTATTTTTTAATTTGAAAATTGATCTATCTGTTTTCATTAGTATTTTTTGAACACCAAAGTCCCATTCCTCGTAACGATGATAACGTATATACATCGTTATGTCTACATCACTGTGTCAAAGATTCCCAGTAGCTAAACGTGTTGATGTGCTTTTGGTGTATGGTTCGCGGGTTCTATGTTGTTTCCTTCTATACTACCTCAGAGTTTGCCTAAGGAACGGACTATATTCACTTGTAAAACATAATTTTAAGTATTTATACATGCGTTTAAAATGTGAAAGTAGCAAAAAGTAAGAATTTACTGTTACGAAATGGGACAGACATTAAGTATACACATAATCATTTTGTTCAAGTTAGAACGACGTACAACAGAGACATGCGTAATCAATAGTGATGCCTTGAATAGTGGTATTCGTAAAAATTTCGAATATGAATATTCGTATTCGAAATGAAACCGAATACGAATAGTTCGGACGAATATTCACCGAATATTCGAAAGTACATGCGCGTTGGGTGTCTTTCGACTCGTCTTAAACAGCCCTCAAAAATTAATATACTTTGAGCTATACAAAAAGAATTTAATTTGGAAGTTCAGAAACTTGTGCAAGATATCCCTACACGTTGGAGCTCGTGCTATTATATGCTAAATCGACTTTTGAAACAAAAAACTGCCATCACATATTTTTCAGCGGAAGTGGCAAAGGATTGTGAATTTGACCCAAAATTAGTGGTATTTACTGGACGGAGTGCTTTCTCTTCTTCAACCTTTTCAATAAATAACAAAAATCATCAGTGAGTCAGAATCAATAATTTCAGAAATACTTCTATGTCTTATGACTCTCACAAATTATTTGGAAAAGGATCACCCTAAGCATTTCGGAGTAGGAAATCTGAAAGAAACGTAAAAGTTAGCGTAATAGGTTTAGAAATTTGTTCAAAAATTTAAAATACACTTTGCGCTACATTCTTTGTTCCGCGTTACAAGTTGTTTTTATCGGAGCAGAAGCCCATAAAGATTTGGTGGCTCATCTGGTGGCAGAAATGTCTGAAAACTATAAAAAGCATTTCAATATTCCGACTGCAGAAAATCCGTCTACAAGTAATATCCAAAATCCTCTTGACACCAACGAGACTCATAATTCATTTTGAAAAAATTTCGCAGGAATTTGAAGCATTAAGCGCAAAATATCAAGACGATTGAACAAGTCACTTCATCCCAACAAGTAATCTTCACAAGTGAAATCAGGTCTTATACTGTTATAAAAAATGTAGACAGGTAAGAGTCGATTTTCATGGTGGAAACACAACTAATCGGCTCCAACCATGACTTTATTAGTGCGGAAGTATTTATCAGTTCCTGCCAACACAGTTTTCTGCGAAAGATTATTCTCTGAAGAAGGGTTTATATACAAAGAAAACCGTTCCAGACTTTTCCTGAGCAAGGCGAATTGTTAACCTTCCTCAATCGTAACTTAAAAGTATTAGATTTTGAGTAAAAGTGAAAGATCTAGACTTCTTTAGGCTTTTGGAAGTATCTTGCACAACCAATAAATTTGAATTTTAGATTATTTAGACAATTTAAGATGAGGCGCAGTCCAAATTTCCTTAGGAATTTCCGAATATTCGGGGCATCCCTAGTAATCAATAAAGTTACAACAGTATTTCTTTGAAATAAGTACTTCTTATAATCTTGTTGAGATGCGTACGGCTCCATATCTGACAGATGGACTACCCAAGTATGTTGAGAAATTGAAATTGTCCAGAATATGCAACAGATTGGCCACAAGTGTATGTAAATTAATAGGCAAATGGACGAGTATTCAATATAGTAACAAGTTAAATTTCACATTTCTTGACAAAATTCATTTTCGTCAGGATTAAATTACATGGACAAACTTTCAATGAATTTTACCCATAAGCCTGTTGCGACGCCGGAATTAAACAATTTTTTTAATCCGATAAAAAAATTATGTAATATAAACGTTAAATTGAGCCACTCATGTCAGCTGATAAGGTGGGTGCAATGTTAGTGATTTACGTTACACGTTGCAACTGTCAACTTCATAGATCCTATCAACATAAAAATAAAGTATGAATATTGAAATAACATTTAATTTGTTTTATTTATCATTTCCAGGAAAAAAGTTTCAAAACATGAGCTATGTCGTGAGGGCGAGAAGGGAGAAACTTTTTATTGGCTTTGGCATAACAATTTTGCCTGTGGCCATTTGTCTTCAAATTCAAACAATTTTTGCAAATATTGAAACATTTGATTCATCATTTTCATTCAGTATTTATACACTGATTCTCAGCTGGGTTTACTTTAACATCTATTGCGATGCTTACTTGGTAGTAATGAGCTTTGTGACGTCAGTACTTACTTTGCAATTCTGGTTGAGAAAAGCAAGGTATAAAGTATTTTTTTATTTTCTTTGATTGAATATTGCCCACAGTTAACTCTGCTTCAACTGTTTCGACAACTTCATGCTTCCTAATGCGTTTATATTTTTTTCAGCATTGAATGGCAAATAGTCGTCAAAACATCGGCAGATCCAGAAAAAAAATGTTTGAGTACATTTGAAAAAATATTTACTGTTTACAGGAGTTCGGTGATTCTTGTTAATTTAAATAATGACTTGTATGGTATACTGTTTACACCACTTACAAAACTTAGTACAGTTCTCATGACTATTACATGTGCCTACTGTGTCGCGAAGCGAAGGGAACAGATTGGGTTAATTTTTTCATCAGCATTTATGATTTATTTTCTAGCCCTCATTCTCCTTATAGCGCCTGGGTCTATGATAATGTCATCAATATTTAATATTTCTTCTAAGTTTCACCAAAATATGAAGAATAATTTTATTTATTTAAGTTCTAATCAAAATCTACGTTTGTTCAAAATGCAACTAAGAAGCCTTCCCGTATTGAAATGCGAAATTGGCAAATTCTACCATATGGAGGAAAAGGCGAAGTTAACACTAGCTGACAACATAGTACGAGGAATTGCTTTTGTACTTCTCTGAATGTAAGGTTCGGAATCTGATAAATTAAATTTTTGAATAACCATTGAAAGGAAAATTTGAACTCGACTTTGTTTTACTCATTGTTGCAATCAACACACCATAAACAATACCTAAACTACCATTTGAGTTTTGTATACAGTGTTATATTGTTTCTATGTTTATAGTACATTATACTCAGAAATTTTAATGTAACCAAATTTCTTATTTTATTCAAAGCCAGCAGCAGCATTAATTTGACTTTGTGTAATTTTATTAAAAAATTGGCCCAGGTAAAAAAAAAGTGCAGTTTCTTCTCGCTAAATTGTGAATTAACACTTGTTATCTAGATAATACTACGCTTTGTTAAATCGATATTTTGAAATTGGTAGCTTAGACCTATTTCAAACTTAGTACCTTTTAAAATCTAAAAAGTTGTAAAAACATAAGCTTGTGAGTAATATTAGGATTGTTGCGATTGATGTCATTATTATGTACGCAAACCAATAATGAATAAAATAAACCAATTGACTTATAAATTAAAATATAATTATTAGGAACAACATAAATTTGGATAAACAAACCAGAAGCAGAAAATGCCGACAGATGTGTAAATTGGAACTAAAATGCTAAATATGTGAGATCATAGTCACCTTATGAGATCCGAGCCACCCCACTGTTTTTAAGTATACTAGTATTTTTCAAACCAATTGTAGCGCGATTTTTGAAACAAGATTGCAATAAATGAAAAAATACTGATTATGTGCACCCCAGCGCCTGTAACTAAATAGTTATAAACACGAAACTTTATAAAAATATAAATATCATGCCTGGTTGAGAGTATTGGTGATCTTTAGAATGGAATAGTTTGTTCTTTACAATATAAATTGGGTTACTGTTAACCACTGCAGTGAAATCCTCGGTACATCATTGCCAAAATTTAAACTAGAAGAGTAATATAGAAGACGACAAGCTCGCATAATGAAGGAAACCAAAAACCGACATATGGAAGTGCATCCGCTCNCAAGCTCGCGTAATGAAGGAAACCAAAAACCGACATATGGAAGTGCATCCGCTCAAGTCTGACTCAGTTCACCCGACTTCATCCAGATCACCAGAAAACAAAATTTTAACTAGAAATATTGAAATACAACTACTATATTTATCTTAATGAGCAATGTTTTAACTTGATGAACATAGAAATTAGTGATACTATGAATGAGTGAGTGGAGTTAGCATTGCCGAAAATTGTCTCAGCATAATGAAAAAATTATTAAAAATCAAAAATGTAATATAGTTATTATAAATACTAAACATACACTAGGAATTTAGCTAAGTTTCTCTAAAAATAGCTTTTAATCAGATTATTCTGATTCAAATCTCAATCTGTTTCTAGGACTCAAAGCTACAACACATGTACTTGAACCTCAAATTTTTTCTCAACAGATTGTAACTGCATCCTCTTAGTTTATAACTCATGCAACACACGGTTAAATCATAGGTCAAACACGTACCATAACTACAAATACTTCCATAATAGGAAGAAATGTTAGGTTCAAAATTACTTTATGATGAGAACTAACTAGTAATACTTGACATCAGAAGAAATATCCGAACGAACCGGAAAGAGACGTGAGTCTGTGGAGCCAAATAGAGATGCCTAGAAACAGCATTAGCCGGCAAATTTATGTTCAAAAATATTCTATGATGAAAACTAACTAGAAATTTTTAACATAATAAAAAAATCCAAGAGGAAAAAGGTGAGATGTTAGAGAAAAAATAGATATTGTGGCGTAGAGGAAAATCCGGCAATTATTCAGGCATCCGGGTATTCTTATTCCGAGGAATTTAGCATTTGTTAAGTGGGTGGGGTTTCTATGAGCCTATTTCTTTGTTTTATGGACTGGGGAATAGACTCATACAAATTCTGAGAATGGAGGGAATTGACATCCGCTTTAGTGGTATTGGCGAGTGCTTAAATACGAGATTCGCAAATGTCTCGAGAGGGGGGAAGGTGTTCAGTTCTACTTTAGTCGTAGGAAAGTAATGCTAGTCTAATGTTTATTGTGTAATAATTAGGGTAATCTTTTCTCTATTCTGTAAAAGTGCTTAAAAACATTAAATTTTTCTATTATTCAATAAACCTTTGATTCTTTAAATGGTGAACCCTTTGGACTAGAGCAGTGGACTGTTTATGGCTCGTCTATTGGGCCTATAAGGCCAGTGTCGGGAGCCAGAGAGAGAAAAGGAAAACACCGAGCCAACATTAGGACTTCATAAAACCGTAAGTGTGATTCCATTGTGCGATTCCGTAGGAGACCGTGAACTCGGCGGTTTTCTGCCCCCGCCTAGGGTGATCGGAAAAGACCCGCGTGGCGACTAACATCTAGACGAGCAACAATCTACGGGGGTCACATAGGAACACAAACATCGAAAGGCTTCCCGGATGGTGGCNAATTTATGTTCAAAAATATTCTATGATGAAAACTAACTAGAAATTTTTAACATAATAAAAAAATCCAAGAGGAATAAGGTGAGATGTTAGAGAAAAAATAGATATTGTGGCGTAGAGGAAAATCCGGCAATTATTTAGGCATCCGGGTATTCTTATTCCGAGGAATTTAGCATTTGTTAAGTGGGTGGGGTTTCTATGAGCCTATTTCTTTGTTTTATGGACTGGGGAATAGACTCATACAAATTCTGAGAATGGAGGGAATTGACATCCGCTTTCGTGGTATTGGCGAGTGCTTAAATACGAGATTCGCAAATGTCTCGAGAGGGGNTCGTGGTATTGGCGAGTGCTTAAAGCCGAGATTCGCAAATGTCTCGAGAGGGGGGAAGGTGTTCAGTTCTACTTTAGTCGTAGGAGAGTAATGCTAGTCTAATGTTTATTGTGTAATAATTAGGGTAATCTTTTCTCTATTCCGTAAAAGTGCTTAAAAACATTAAATTTTTCTATTATTCAATAAACCTTTGATTCTTTAAATGGTGAACCCTTTGGACTAGAGCAGTGGACTGTTTATGGCTCGTCTATTGGGCCTATAAGGCCAGTGTCGGGAGCCAGAGAGAGAAAAGGAAAACACCGAGCTAACATTAGGACTTCATAAAACCGTAAGTGTGATTCCATTGTGCGATTCCGTAGGAGACGGTGAACTCGGCGGTTTTCTGCCCCCGCCTAGGGTGATCGGAAAAGACCCGCGTGGCGACGAACATCTAGACGAGCAACAATCTACGGGGGTCACATAGGAACACAAACATCGAAAGGCTTCCCGGATGGTGGCGGTACGAGCCTCGTCTCATCCCATCTCCTTTTGTTTCTATTCGACCAGGAGTTTTGAGTAAATCAGAAAAGATTTACCTGGGTAAGAACCACTAGTACAATCCACCCCTCACCCAGTTGTGTTGGTAGGTTTCCCTGAGTTAAGAATATAACCCAACATTGGTAGATCTGTGGTGTTAGAGATCCGCGGAGTTAGAGATTCGTGAGGTTGAGCTCTATCGAAGACCCAGACCCAACACCGGAGTTGGAGATCCGCGGAATCGTAGATCCGTGGAGTTCGAGATCCACGGGGTTAAAAATCCGTGGTGTTGTGGTACCCAAAGAGATTCAGACCCGGACCCGGAGATAAAGCTGGGAAATAACCCAGCACCAGAGATAGAACTGGTATTGCTGTACTGCAGTCGGGGTACCAGTGCTACTATACCGGACCTAGAGTATCGGTACTAGAGTACTAGCATTGCCCCTACTCCACTCCATCCCAAACCCAGAATTATATAACAGGACATGAAAAGAGCTCGATTGTAATTAAGAAATAACAATAGACAACCCTATCCCCATTCCCGGTTATCATAATCACAGAATCAACGGTGTAAGTGATTCAAGTACTGAAACACGGTATTGCCTCGAAAATAGGGCGTTGACAAGTGAGATTTAGATTAGACTGGAAAAGTTAAGTAATCCGACAACGCGCCACAATATTCCTAGAAACAGCATTACCCGACAAAGATAGGTTCAAAATTACTCTGTGATGAGTAGGGACTAAAAACATTNACAGTACTAGCATTGCCCCTACTCCACTCAATCCCAAACCCAGAATTATATAACAGGACATGAAAAGAGCTCGATTGTAATTAAGAAATAACAATAGACAACCCTATCCCCATTCCCGGTTATCATAATCACAGAATCAACGGTGTAAGTGATTCAAGTACTGAAACACGGTATTGCCTCGAAAATAGGGCGTTGACAAGTGAGATTTAGATTAGACTGGAAAAGTTAAGTAATCCGACAACGCGCCACAATATTCCTAGAAACAGCATTACCCGACAAAGATAGGTTCAAAATTACTCTGTGATGAGTAGGGACTAAAAACATTTGACATAATAGAAAGAAGCCGAAAGAGACGCGAGTTCGTTTAGTCAAACTGAGATGCCTAGAAATAGAATTAGTCACAGATGAAGCTATTTAGATATAAATGATTCCCCTGTGTGAACTTAGTAATGAAATCGTGCAGAATACTCTGGCCAGGAAACTATAGTCGCAGGGAATATATTATTGATCAGCTATCTTTCTATACGTCAGATTACGCTAAGCAAAAATAATAAATGCTGCCATTAGTGCTAGATGAAATGTCCCAAAATTTAGAATATCAAGATGCGATATTTAAACAAATATTGAAATAAAAACAAAGTGAAAGTGGAGAAAGCAGATCAGAAACTATAGACACACTTACGGTTTTCAAATTCAGAAATTTATTCTCTCAAGTAATTTGTCTGAAATTAATACTCATTTCATTATTCAATACACCCTCCTCTGGCAAAAATCAAGTCGTAGATTCTAAACTGATTGACTGAATTGACAGCATTGACTGAACCAGATTGCAAAGCAGTTGAGGCTCGATGGCATTCCATTGAGACAAAACTACTTTTTTGAGTTCCGGAATCGTTGAAATTGCCTTCTATTTGCATAACACGTCTTACTAGGAATCCCTTCCCCAAATATTTTTAATTGGATTCAAATCCGGAGAGTAAGGTGGCCATACCATAAGCGGTATTTCATGCTCCTGGAAAAATTTTATTGTTAACCGTGATGTATGGTACAGGGCGCTAATATGCATATAAATTCCATTGTTTTGACCAAGTTTATGAAAAAATGTTAAATTGACAACTAATTGTTTCTACAGAGGGTTATTTTTGTTTTATTTGATCAGCTAATCTTCTTTGTATCTACCCTCCCACGCGCATTAAAATTCTGAAATTTTTAACTCTCGCTCTTAAACACATTTTACATCCAGCAGAATTGTCACTTTTTGCCCAGCGGGTCAAAATACCAAGAAAATAGACTTGGAAGTTGAGAATAGGGTTTGAGAGTTTTTCAGAGGGAGATTTTCAGCGCAAGACACCGTGCGTAAGTTAGAAAAGTTGGGGACGTCCATTTCAAAGTCCACGGTGTCCAACGTACTGAATTCAATGGGAAACCGGCGAAATCACAAGCAAGTTGGACTTTCTACCTTAATAATTCAGCATAAACGAAACGTCCGTAAAATTCTATCAAAACATCTGATTCGTATAATTAACATTCTAACTGATAGAGAAAATATACCGAGCCAGAATCAATATGCAAAAAAATTGAACGTCTCAACGTACACTGTCTGGAAGACCATTCATGAAGATTTGAATAAAAAAATTAAAAGGAAGCCCTAGTACATGCGCTGAAGCAATCCTACATCGAAAATCAGAAGAGAAACTGCTGACAGCTATATGAGGGTTATCTGACGGGTCAAATATCCGAATATGCAGTAACAATCGACAAAGCACTCTTCTTTTTTCAAGACTCCAAAGGCATCAGACGGATTTACTTCAACAGTTCATCAAAACAAGACCCCAAATATTATTGTCACAAGAAAGAAAAGTTTGGTGACAGATTCATGGTTGTTGGTGCTATGACTGGTAGGAGGACTGTGCCTTTGATCAAAGTTTCAAAACAACGCAAGGTAAACGCTAACNCAAATATTATTGTCACAAGAAAGAAAAGTTTGGTGACAGATTCATGGTTGTTGGTGCTATGACTGGTAGGAGGACTGTGCCTTTGATCAAAGTTTCAAAACAACGCAAGGTAAACGCTAACTGCTATATTGAACATGTTTTGAAACCTTTACTTGAAGAATATGTGGCTTTATTGTACTCTGGCGACTTGACAAAGTGTTTGTCCATCACGACACAGCTTCATCACATACTTCAAAAAGCCACGGCTTACGCAGTAGATTTGAAGACGACACATGGAATGACCAACATTCCGAAATCAGAAATACCTGTAAAANCCACGGCTTACGCAGTAGATTTGAAGACGACACATGGAATGACCAACATTCCGAAATCAGAAATACCTGTAAAAATGTCTGACATTAGTTCCATGAACTTTTTCGGTTTCGGATCCCACAAACGGAGGCTTCGTTTGCAAAGAGCAAGAACCATGGGAGGAGTTTGGAAAATACTACAACAAGAATGGAATAATGTTTACCAGGAAATGGTTCAAAATGTTTACGATTTATGGAAACGGCGCTTATTGTTAGTTAATAAATACTCAGTAACCCTGTTTACCAGCAAGGGAACATTTTTGGGTATGTTTTTATGTTTGGATAAATTNGTTAATAAATACTCAGTAACCCTGTTTACCAGCAAGGGAACATTTTTGGGTATGTTTTTATGTTTGGATAAATTCCTTCGCCTAATTTCTTGTTAGAGAATCAACAGTCTTTGATCAATCAAGAGTCTTTGACAACAGTATTGTCTGTAAACACCTAGCTAATCAAAAAAAAGTTGGGTGTGCCGGGTCAGTTGAGAGGGTCAGTTGACCTGCCCCTGCCACTAATNACCTAGCTAATCAAAAAAAAGTTGGGTGTGCCGGGTCAGTTGAGAGGGTCAGTTGACCTGCCCCTGCCACTAATTTTAAATTAGTTTTTGATAATTCCGGAGAAGCTACGTTCAACAGACTCCGGGTTTCTCCCTATGTATGTTAGTAAATTGCTAGCCTGGTGATTTGGGTAAAGTAGGTAACAGCCTATGATGAGAGGGTGAACAAGCCTACTTTTGATTTTAATACTACAGAGCATGTCGTTTTTCTTACATGTTTCAACTTTTCTTTGATGATCTTGGGTTTAGTTTGCAAAGTTACTCTTATGTTTTGCTTTCACTCGTGATTTATTTTATTATTTATTTTAATTTAAACAAAGATCTATTTTTAAGGAATTATTTGTTATTTGTTCCTTAAATGAAAGCTTAAACAATGTATGNTAATTTAAACAAAGATCTATTTTTAAGGAATTATTTGTTATTTGTTCCTTAAATGAAAGCTTAAACAATGTATGGCAGGGTACTTAGTGCGAAGCTCTAACAAGAACACAAAGTATTTCAAAATTTCTGCTAGGCTTGCGAGAAGTGACAGGCTCAAAATTCCTTAACTTCTTCCATCGGGAAAAGTATAGTAGCTTTGCGATCGCAACTATTATTATCATAAGGGTTGCTAGAGTTGATAGTTTCATATTCTTTTTCTACCAAAATATGTTTTCAACTTTTATTATAACTTTGCAATTCGGTAAATGCAACCGTAAATCCACTGCGCTTTCCAAATTTTTACTTAAATTTTTATTTTCCANGCCAGGGTGCTTAGTGCGAAGCTCTAACAAGAACACAAAGCATTTCAAAATTTCTGCTAGACTTGCGAGAAGTGACAGGCTCAAAATTCCTTAACTTCTTCCATCGGGAAAAGTATAGTAGCTTTGCGATCGCAACTATTATTATCATAAGGGTTGCTAGAGTTGATAGTTTCATATTCTTTTTCTACCAAAATATGTTTTCAACTTTTATTATAACTTTGCAATTCGGTAAATGCAACCGTAAATCCACTGCGCTTTCCAAATTTTTACTTAAATTTTTATTTTCCAAAATTCTAGGACAATTATGTCACTAATTGAAATAGTTTTGTTAGCAACTTGGTTTGCTAGTGGTCGTGTATAGTGAGTGCTACGACGACGGGGCTTTTTAGGATTTGAAATTACAAAGCCATAAAATTTTACAATTAGTTGCAATGCGTGATTTTAGGACCGAAAACAAAGGATCTTTATCGACGAATCGCTACCTAAAGATGTTAGTTGCACTCAGGTAAGAAAAAAGAATTTAAAATTTTCAGGAACAGATCAACCAAATATAGTCATTTGATTTAGATTCCCCTTCTCTGTTTCCAACAGGTCTAGTGAAACTGGTTTGTTTCTCCTTAACTCTTTCATTTGTTCAGATGAAATGTAGAGGTAGTGTACTTGTTTACCTGGAGTCCTGTAATGCATAAAAGTTGGAAGGAGGCTAACTTGTATTTTGGAGAAAACTAGCTTGCAAACATAAGACTGATATAAGTTTAAATTAGTTTTGTTAAGTTAATTTGATTCACTCAATTAATAGATAACGAAACGAGTAAATTAGTGTTTTTCTGAAAAAAAAAAAAGATTCCATTCTGCAAATTATAATTAATGTGAAGGAGTTTTTGTAGGGTGTAAAACAAAATGAATTTCTTATTCAGATTAGCAATTTCTTTCGCAAGCTCGTACTGCGTTAGTGTTTGTACAGTAAAACGAGAAGTATCCAAATGATTCGACCAAATGGGGCAGTGAAAGTTTCAAGTATTTGTTCATTAGATTTCATATTAATTTTTCCATATTTTTTAGGATCTTTTCTCATTTTAAGGAACAACATGACCTCTACAAAAGTTGTTCCAAATAATAATTTCAACAACTTTTCGTTGTAACACTTTCCTCTTTGGTTAACTGTTCACATTGACGGCAAAATTTGACTTTTCACAAAACTTTCCACCGTTGTATAAAGTTTTTTTCCTCGTGTATAATAGCATCAGAAAATAAAATTTCCGTGGTAGAGTGAGATCTTTAACAGTGCAAATCCCACTGCTAAAATACACATCTTGGTGAAGTTTTTCCTACCCTTTTCTGTGAAATTATTTTACTATCATTACCCCAAGAGTCTATATCTCATTTGCATATTTTACAATCAGCTTTGACTTGTTTACTACATTCTCTTCGTTTTTACTGAATCATCAGTTTTACTTACTTATTTAACTTGAATCGGATAGCATTCACTTGTAGCCAAGTGTTGTAATTGCCATAGATTGCTTTGTTTTTTTGTTAAAATTTCCATCTCAAAGTGTATAATTACGAGAACAAGTGACAAAAATTTACATAATTATTAACCGCGAATAGCAAAGCTTGACGTGTATTGCGGTGAATTTGTGCACCTGGCCGTACCCCCGTCTGTCTCATTGCGTTATATTTGACCATGCAATTATACTCTCTTCCCTAACACTAGGCTAGAATAGCAATAATAAGTTGTACAATCTTGAAACCGGATTGTATTTATCGATGTGGCGAAGCATCAATTAATCCATCCCATATCACAAGTAACAGACTATCTTTTACTTATTATTTAAGTGAGTATCTATCAACAAATATTGAGATGAATTTGGAACTTGTTAAATAGTTTCGTGGAAAAATGTCTTTGTCGTGGTTTTGCACATATATCTTTATACGGTGAANAACAGACTATCTTTTACTTATTATTTAAGTGAGTATCTATCAACAAATATTGAGATGAGTTTGGAACTTGTTAAATAGTTTCGTGGAAAAATGTCTTTGTCGTGGTTTTGCACATATATCTTTATACGGTGAACACCAAGAGGGCTGGGACCAAGCGCATCCGATTCAGCATCAAACTTCCAATAGAAATCACTTATGATTTATTAATTTAGGTGATTCTCTATCAACTTATATTGAGATAAGTCTGGAACTTGTTAAATTATTTTGTGGAAAAATTTTTTTGTCGTGGTTTGGGGCATGTTTTTTTATACGGTGACCACCTAGAGGACTGGGACCTACGCATTCGACTCAACATTAAATTTCTAATAGGAATCACTTATCAATGATAAGTTATCATTTACCAAGTTAGGTGACTCTCTATCAACTTATCGAGATGAGTCTGGAACTTGTTACCTAATTTCGTGGAAAAAGGTCTTTCTCGTGGTTTTGGTCGTTTAGCTTTATATGGTGACCACTTACAGGGCTGGAATATAGCGCATTCGATTCAGCATCAAATTTCCAATAGGAATCAATTATGATTTACCAATTCAAAACATTCGTCGAACAGCAAGTTTCACCATAAACCTATTCAAGGAAACCCCTTCTTATATGTCTATCCGTCTCTATGTTAAATTCTTTCTAACCTACTACATGTAAACTTCTTGCTAGCATTGTGGCTTCACAAAAATTAATGGCAGGCAATGCTACTCATAAGCAATATACAATCTGTATTCTTGTCCACATCCATGGATGGTACTAGTTAAACTTCTTTACCTCTAGTTAGCATCATTATTTGAGATAAATCTTAGAATAGTTTTCTCTGCTCTCAAGAAATCGACACTACATTCGCAGGTATATCCACTACAATTGGTTATAAGATCACTTCCTATTACTATCCAAATTGTCATTATGCCCTTCCGTGCCAGGCTTTTCTCCTATTTACTGGCCTAACAAACTTTTTCAGATCTTTTTGTTTCAAAGCCTAACTCGAACCAAACTTTTATTCCTAATAGCATTTACTCAAAGGAACAGCTTTTCTTTATCACTGACCATTCTTGTCTTAAATTCAAACCATCTAATTTCCGCCTTCTCATCCAAAATCAGATTGTAAGTACGACTTTATCTTCTTTTCAGCGTCTATTCCTGTAAGTGTTCCAATTAAACAATGTAACTATGCTTAGGAAATTCAGAAATTTATTGGTATCAGTTTCAATATGACGTGCAAACTACAAACTCAACCATATGTCAATTACGAATTAGGCTGTATAATCTACCACAAGAAATTGTTTTTCGGAAGAATCTTGCGACGTATTATGGGCGATGATGACTCATTGAATAGATTCACAAAAACTGTATATTCTTTATCTTAACAAATTTTTACGTCTCAACACGTTTATACCTTCACAATGCTTCATAGAACTACTAACGTCAACTAAGCCAAGCATGGCTTCACAGGAATTTACTTAAGCAGTTTGAATTAATTTAGGTTGTTCTTATTTATGTAAAGGTTGACATTTTTGCAATTGGTTTTGTCGTCTAAGAAAAATTCCCAATTGATTGTCGTTTAAGATGTATTCGTGTCGAGAGTTAAAAGACAGATTTAATGAGGTAAGTTCCCATGAAGTCTTGCTTTTTGATGTTGCGTTTGAGGTGGCGAGTTGTCGTTGCCGGGTTTTCGTTTTCAGAGTTTTTATATGGGTTTTATCAGTGGAAAGATTTTATACTGTAGTTACTCATTTGAATCTAATTAGTTTGGAGATAAATTTCTTTGCATGGACAATGCTTTATTAGGGGTATCGTCGTGTGAACTTATGTCAAGTGTCAAAGTCATCACAACTTAATGCTTTTGGACTCGACGATAAACTTCCGCTGGTTAGGATGCTGTTAGAAAAGTTGTTCATACTCATTCCCGATGATCCCTAATATGAATGGTAGCGACAAGTTTTGATTTAGTCTACAGGAGATTCTATCGTTGATGCCATTCAACTTAATAGACCTATTAGTTTGAATACACCATCATTAATTTTCAAAAAATGCAAGGTTACAAGTATCTATATTTCTATCTCAAGTTGTATTCCACTCGTCGTCTATGTTTATGCCGTTAAGGTTTCTTTCATTCGACATAAAACATCATAGAATACAGGTTAACATTTAAATAAGCTTTGACAAGTTAGTCTCTCTAAATAAATATTAAATAAGCTTTGACAAGTTAGTCTCCCTAAATAAATATTAATAAAATGTTAACTCGAAATGAATATCAATTTTATATTTTTGGAACAAAGTGCTTCTCAAAATTGAAATGGATTCCAATTGACTGGGTAAATGGGCAGCTCGTGCACAGAATGTCAAGGAATATCGCCAGAATAACCTTTCTAGTGACTGCGCTCATAATTCTGAATATGCTTTTTTCATTTTCTCGAGTGAAATTTCGAGTAGAAGGCAAGGAATCTTACAAGATTGTTTTGAACGTAATTGTTCTGCTTGCCTCTCCAGCCCAGCTTGGCATGCGAGTAACTTTACACTGCTTGACAGCTCAATTTTTGGAGTTGCTTAATCACAATTTATTGCTCAACAAAGTACTGGGTTAGTTATACTTATTCTAGTAAGAGGTATTCCTAATGCCCTGTTCTGTTCATTTGTAATATAATTCTATAATTGAAAAAAATTATAGTTAAGTTGAAACCACTAATAGATTTTTAAGGATAAATTCTGGTGCGTATTTTGAGCAATTATTTAGACACTGTGCAGTGCCCCGAAGCAATTAAGCAGAAACCGGTAAACAGCCGACGACTGTAGAACTAACAAGTGGATTATTCGAGGACAGAAGGGCTAAAAGAGAAGAAAGTACCAAAGAACAATGATTTTTTGAACGATGCCAACAGAAGATTGACAAAATTTTTATATGGATTAAAGTTAGCAAGATCGAATAGAAAAGAAACTATAGAATGAAAAATATAAATGAGACAATTTGGTAAATACTTTCAATCCATAGTTCGGTATATATTAAAGATACCTTAGGTTCAATCCAACAATACCTTTGGTAAGTACAGTAGTCGACGGATATAAGACCATTGTTTTCGCAGCAAAAATTTCGGATCTTATAACCAATATGGTCTTATAAAGAAAGGTATTATGTCCGTCGACTACTGTACTTGTAACTATACGGCATCAAAATTGTGAAAGATAAAAATGTTCAGAATGTCGATTTTAGATAAATTAGTTCTACGACCAAATTCAATAGGTACTTCACTATAAAATAAATATACATCAACGTGCGCAAAAACATTGAAAAACATAGAAAATTTTTTTGTAGAGTGTCAAATTCCATAATATGAGGAAAGCACATACAATGACATATATGTCCATACAAATTTATAAACCAAACGCTTAATAATCATATGAACATCCACGGTTTCACGGAGCATGTAAAAGAAACAGCTATATTAGTAAACAGATAATTAATACATGGGGCTTTGTGTCTGTGTTATAGAGCACATTTCTATTCATAGCTTGATCTCCAACATCAATAATCTTAAAGACAAAAATGCTAATGTTCTAGTTATATATTGACTCATTTTTATATTTTGGGTATTTTGCTGTTTATGTGATACCATCTATCTGTAACTGTGCCTGGAAGTCCAATGAACCCTGCTTTCGTGTAGGAAATGCCAATGGAAATGGCAATGCCTTCCATAGCAGCTGAAAACAGCTTACAACGTGATGCAACATTTTCACCTGTATGGTTTTTTCTTACGCAAATCATACCATTGTGATACGAAATCATATGGAACTTGTTTTCAATACTCCACACTACGTTGTGTTATTCGATGTCTGCCCAGGACCTATTGTAGTCGTGCATGTTTTTATGAATATGCAAAAATAAATTTGAAATTTTATTTGTAAATTTTTTGTCTATCATGACTGAAAGAGCTCTTTTATCAGTGTAAGATGAAGCATTTAGTTGCAAACTCGTTTAACTTCGACCGAATAGACTGATTTGTGGCACGCTTCCTTCAAAATCAAGAGCCTTTCTTCACTAGAAAGTATTAGTTTGGAATGGAATATCTGATTTTTCGGAAATTTTCCCGTAATTATTGGATGATTTTTACCGAGAACTCCTTCTTCCAATTGACTACGCCATTTGCCTATTAGAATAATTAAGTCCGTGAAATTTATTGATTTGGTACTTTTTAAATTCTATGAACCACTTTCTCTTCCCAGTTATGTAAACAAAAATAAATTCCTAATGAAAANTTTGGTACTTTTTAAATTCTATGAACCACTTTCTCTTCCCAGTTATGTAAACAAAAATAAATTCCTAATGAAAATAAAATAATTTAGCTGATGTCGCAGACAATATAATATGAATTTATTATTTAATTAGAAAATCTCTACTTACCCTATCAGAAAAATGAGTAATTTAATNATATGAATTTATTATTTAATTAGAAAATCTCTACTTACCCTATCAGAAAAATGAGTAATTTAATTTTATAACAGAAAAATGAGTAATTTTATTTACATTAAATTAATGTCAAATTTGAACAACCCTTTACTTTATCTGAAAAGAACTTTTAAGATTTGCTGATTTTGAAAACTTTAGTTAGACAAGTAAAAGTGTACAATTAAAACAAATTAGGATAAATGTTCTACTAATAATTAACACATCTTATTTAATATTTCCAGGGAAACTTTATCAGAAAACGCAATATATAGTGCGCACAAGAAGGGAGAAACTTTTTATTGGGTTTGGTTTAACAATATTGCCAGTTGCCGNGACGCAATATATAGTGCGCACAAGAAGGGAGAAACTTTTTATTGGGTTTGGTTTAACAATATTGCCAGTTGCCGTTTGTCTTGAAATTCAAACAATTTTTGCAAATATTGAAGCATTTGAGTCATCAATTTCGGCAATTATTTATACAGTGATGCTCAGTTGGATTTACTTTAACATCTACTGCGATTCCTGCTTGGTCGTGATGAGCTTCGTGACATCGGTGCTTACTCTGCAATTTTGGTTAAGAAAAACAAGGTGATTTTTTGCATATTTGATGAAAAATTAGTGTCTGCATATCTCTATTGCTTTCGCAATTTATATTTTAAGACGTGTCTATATTATCTTGCAGCATTGATTGGCAAAAAATAATCAAAACATCGCCCGACCCAAGAAAAATGTGTTTGAATTCATTTGAAAAAATATTTGCGGTTTACAGGAGTTTAGTGATTCTTGTGAATTTACACAACGACTTATACGGTCTAGTATTTACACCACTCACAAAATTAAGCACAGTTATGACGACTTGGATGTGTGCATACTGTGTCGTTAAACGAAGGGAGGAGATAGGGTTCATTTTCTCATCAGTTTTTCTGATTTATTTTCTTGCATTCATTTTTCTCATAGCTCCCGGGTCTATGATAATGTCTTCTATATTTAACATTTCATCCAAATTTCACAGAAACATGGAAAATAATTTTATTTATTTAACCAGTAATGAAAATCTACCGATGTTTCAAATGCAGCTAAAAAGTATTCCTGTATTGAAATGTGAAATAGGCAAATTTTACCACATGGAAGAAAAAGCAAAGTTAACACTAGCCGACAACATCGTGCGAGGAATTGCTTTCGTACTTCTATAAACGTAAACTACAGATTCTTCTAATATTTGAAAAATATTTAAGGTTTACGAGAGTTTGGTGGTGCTTGTTAATTTATACAACTACTTGCACAGTTTTATATTTACATCACTTAAAGAACTTAGCAAAATTCTGATGAATTTTACTTGTGTCTACTCTGTTTTCAAGTGTAGGGAACAAGAATGGTTCATTTTTTTTATCAGGTTTCATGATTTAGTTTCCATCTCACATTCTTGTTATAGCTTCTGGTAATGCTTCGAAATGATAATGTCTGACCAATATTTAATATTTATTCCAAGTTTTACCAAAAAATATGATGTGATTTTATTTACATAAGTTTTAATCAAAATTTAATTTTGTTAAAAATGCCACTTTGAAGCCTTCCTTCTACGAAAGTAGAAAATTTCAAATATTGCCATATTGAGGAAAAGGAGAAGGTAACATTAGCTGGAAAAATTGTGGGAAGAATAATTTTTTGATTTTGTCTGAATGTAATATAAGAAATCTCATTAATTAAATTTATTTCTTATTGCAAATTTATAAAGACAAATTACTAGAAGCAAAATTTAGATTTTACTTAGCATTACTCATTATCTTAAGTTAATATGCAGTATGTAATCGCGGATAATNCATTACTCATTATCTTAAGTTAATATGCAGTATGTAATCGCGGATAATATAAATTAGCAATAAATTTATTAATAAGCGTTATGCAGTTGCTGCGATTGTACATGATACCCTCAAACATCAAAAGATTTCAGTAGAATATGATCAAACAATATATGATAGAATGTAATAAAGTNCACATGATACCCTCAAACATCAAAAGATTTCAGTAGAATATGATCAAACAATATATGATAGAATGTAATAAAGTCGTAAGGCTAGATTAGTGTCAAAATATAAATTTTAGTCATTTCGACATTTCATATTCTCTTCAGTTCATTAATTTTGCTTTCAATCAACATGTAAGCCACCTTATCGTATCCGATGGTAATGTTGTCCGAATATATTGTTCTCCAGCTTTTTTTAAGCATGTCACCTGACGATTGCTCCCAACCTTCATTACTATTTCAGTTTTGTAGGCCCTTGCATTACATTTATTCTTTATTGGGCAAACATTGATAACATACACCAGAATAAACCAGTATTGTTCCTGTACTTACAGCTCTAATTCTTCTCTGAGCTATAGTCGATGTAAACGCAATCACAGATTTTCTATCGTCCATTTTGACAGCGGCATTTAGAATGATTAATTTGTTCTTTCCGGACTTTAAAAAGTTGGCACAGGGAAACAAAAAGGTCGTATCCTCTAGCCAAGTTGTACTGGTTGAACCGGTACTGTTTATTTAGAAAATGTCTCACCATGTTAAAGCAAATTTGAAAATTATTAGGTTTAACATGGCGAACCACAACTTTGCACGTTTATCGGTAATTTTATGTGAAATTAAAGAAACAATAGACTAGCATAAAGTTTTANCGAACCACAACTTTGCACGTTTATCGGTAATTTTATGTGAAATTAAAGAAACAATAGACTAGCATAAAGTTTTAGTATTTATTTTTGTTTGGTTTGTATTTTCAATGGAAGGAATGCCCTAAGAAGACCTTTGTATCTGATTTTCCAAAAACATTTCTTGCAGGCATGTTCCAAAACATTTTCCTACTTAATGCGCTACTTCAATTCAAATTTTGTTCCAAATAAGTTTAAATTCCTCTTCAAGAATGAAGAACGCCTGAGGCTGAGTTATTAGACAAATTTGAGTAATTTTTGAGGTAACTAAGATTATCTACACTTGACAAGCGGATTAATTGAACAGTAAAAGAGATTCAAATTTGTAGTATTAAGTATAAAGGAGTCAATTTCAATATAAATGAATTCTGAATATTCAATTGTCTTACCCGCACAGACAGTGTGTATGACAATACTTATACGAACAATATGTAATTCGAACGTAAACGTAATCTGCGTACAAATTTTTTTTACTTGCAAGCTTACTTCGCAAATAATCGTCCACTGAATGAGTAAGTATAACTTCACTCCTTAAGTACAATGTTTACTTACTGCGCAGCAAGATGCATGGGCTTTAAACTAATAAAAGCCATCCGTTACTTCTCCAAATTTTCTATTTATGATTTAATTGTTGAATTTATTTATACCATTGCTGTCAGTATCAACTTTTCTCAACAAGTCAACAGCTTCATTGAACGAAGAGGAACATTTAAGACTAATTTTATAAGTGTAGTTCTTCGAATAAAAAGTAAAATGTTAACACAAAATGAATACCAGTTTTATACTTTTGGAGTTCGATTTCTGTCAAAATTAAGAATAATTCCAATGAAATGGTCAAACGGGCATTTGGAATATCGAATGTCGAAGAGTCTCACACAATTTTCACTTGCAGTTACAGCACTACAAATCCTCAATTCAATTTTTACATTTTTTCCGATAAAATCTCAACTGGAAAATAATTCATACACACTCCTATACATTACAATTTATCCAATTGTTTAACCACATCTTACTAATCAACAATGTTTAAGATTAGTTATGTCGATATTGAGGGTATTTCAGATAAGTGGTGGGCAAAATTACCGGAGTGAATTTCAATATCATTATACACATTCTTTATTACACTTCTCCATGAGTCCCAGTTTGGCCTGAGTCAGCAACTACCACAGGGAGTTAAAAGAAAATTCATATTCTAGGTTAACAAACCAACCCTTGTGCCATCCACGCAACATAAGCAAAGGAGGTTATATGAAAATTATTTAGAGGACCTAGCGATATACCTATTGATTAGAACATAGGCCAACCAAGCCAACAGGGTTATTGCGAACTCTCCATAATACAAGATTAATGTGCGAATTTGCTCCACATGCTGATTTCTTTGCAACCTCTTCGTTCTACACTAGAATTTAAAGAGAAGTTGCACGGAAATATTCAATAAATTCTCGGGTTCCAACAATGGTATTTAAATGACCTATCTAAGCTGTTGGCAGATAGTCTCACAGTGACAAAGAAAGTGACTCTCAACTTCCACTTCATTCCCCCAAAAGGGCCAAAGTCTATCTGAACCACTTGCTTTGGTGGCGAACGCCGCCAACCTTCTATAACCTTTGACAACCCGTACAAGTTATCGATGGGACTCTCGCCAAAAGCTTCTACATTACCTGTTTTTCCCTTAGAAAGCTAAATCAGAACCTCATTGATCATTTTACTTAGTCCAGTGAGCACCCACTTACTGAAATAGTGACTCCTCGTTAAGTCATATGGGTGAAATCATACGAATTAAACAAAAGGCCTGCGCACCATAATTTCGGAATTTTAAATAAGCTAGATTGAATGATACTAAAGCGATGCTGATTTCGGAGTTATGATTTTTTTTACAATAAAAATTTTGAAATTGAAAATTTCATTTTTTGAAAATATGACTTAATGGCGGAGAGCAGGTAACTTAACATGTGAACAAATGGGGGGTGAATAGAGTTTCCCACGCTCACCCAATAGCTTTCCTTAACGAAGAACCTAATGATTCCTGTACCACAAGAAATAGCATTCAATGGAGGATGCAATGGTACAAGTCCCATTATGCTCTTGGCTAAGAAAGATATTTTAAAATTAAAAACAAAGTATCGGTTTGAATAAACATTAAAAAATTACACTGATATACTGAGCACTACCGGGCGGTTACGTTCGCGTACACTAATAATGATAAATGAGTATATCAGTAATAAAATACAAATGTAATCCTTGCACGTTATAGCAAAATCCTAATAGAAAATGCACTTGCTATACAGATGCGGTAGGTAAATTTCTTCCATTTAAAACGGATTTCTCAAATTCTGAAAATTATTAATTTAAAAAAATAATCCTTTTTCTGAAAAACTGCTATTGAGGTAACGTGGAGCGACTACGCTGAGCTTGGAAATTTAATTCGGCTTAGCTGCATCGCCATTAGCTCACTTATCATCAATAATTTGTTTTATTTTTCTAATTTTGATAGGGGTTTAGATTTATCATTTAGATCGTTGCATCGATTTCATTGTTTCGAAAATGCTCAACATTGCAAACTTGCTATAAAAAATCCAACCAATCTTAGCTTCAAATGCCAATAGCAATATAGCACTGTAATTCCTCAGCTAAAGTTCCCCATGTATATTATGCAGATCTGTCTGGATCCAACAATTGATGGAGATGCCATGTTAAATTTGGGGTGGGCCCAAAAATCGGCGTTGCTGTGAAATGCGTATTAGGATAAAGTATATGGAACAGCAAACAGCGTAACTACTGACTCAATAGATTTTGTCGATAATTAATTTTATAATTAATTATATTATGACTCAGAGAAATGCTTGAACGAGTATTGAGTTAATTGAAATAGGTAAAACCCATTTCTATCCTCGAAACCCCTTATGCACTATTTGCCCGACTATGCATATCAACCGAGGTGGGTGTTTTGAAAACATAACTGAAACCTCAACTGCCGGAAAAAGGAAGTTCAAATGATCAAAGAAATATCAATTTCAGTGGGTACCGTCAATTTTTGAATTTATNGCTGCCGGAAAAAGGAAGTTCAAATGATCAAAGAAATATCAATTTCAGTGGGTACCGTCAATTTTTGAATTTATCATGGTAATATTGCCTTCATTGTTGAAAAATTGGTGCACAGTATGATGCACGAGTACTTTTCTCGTACAGCTTATAAATTTCAATCAACAAAGTAACAGTCGTAAATCTATTGAACATAATATAAGATGATACCTTTGAACTAGTACATTTGAGCATAAAAATATAGTAAATATGACGAAACTTATGTATAAGACAGTAAAACTATGTTTGAACTAATTCGATAGATGGAAATTTTTTGCTAAATTTGTAATTCATATGNTGTATAAGACAGTAAAACTATGTTTGAACTAATTCGATAGATGGAAATTTTTTGCTAAATTTGTAATTCATATGATCTATGTTTTGCTCGTATTCAAAGTGAAGACAAAGTGACTTTTATAAAGATATTTATACACAGAACAGAGAATAAGGCTTGAGATAGATTCAGTAACGGATACCACAGGAACAATTTTTTTTACTAGGAAAGGATTCAGAAACAGTGGTCAGGAACAGGAATAGATCAAAAACAGTGCTTAATAATGATGTTAGAAACAGTAGTCAGGAATAGATCAGAAACACGACAAGTCAGGAATAGTGATTACAGGCACAAAGGTTTGACAAAAACAAGAGTTAACAGGAACACAACTGATAACAGATGAATTTGTTCAAGTATTATCCAGACAATAGATGCACTAAGGTGATAATAAAACTTGAAAAACAATAAAAACTGTTAAAAGAATAATTACAATTGAATATGTAATAGTGAGTGTAATTTAAATTAAGAGAGCTAAAATGCGAACAATCTTCCTCTTTGAATTCTAATTTTTTTTTCAAGTTTATTTGACTTATTGGCTTTCGCCCAATCAAGAGGGTAGGGACTTTATCTGGAAATCCCCCAGACTCGCTTTTTCGGTATTTCTGCTGCCTTGAACCAGGCCCCGCTCCTTTTCCGTGCACGTGTACACAACCTTTTTTGGCGTGCGGTAGCGTGGATCTACTACTACGCATACTTTACCTACTTTACATAAAAACGGGGGAGCAATTCACATTTATTTTACTTTACTGCAAAACCTTACCGGCATCTTTACATATCATGGCTTGGGTCCAGACTCCTTATCACGAAAATACAGGCAGTCTGGCACCATTCCTTGTCAAAGTGCTTAAGGACTGAAAACCCAACAGAAACAGCTCTTGTACCAGTGCTAGATTGTTAGTCTAGCTCAAGAAATGGCACCGATCAAAGATCGGCAACCATAGCACACTGCTTAGCCCGAACAACACAATAGGAAAATGTGTCCTCGGGCCACCCTAAGCTGGTTTTTTGAATTCTAATCGAACACTGATTTAATTGAAAGGAAAATGGGCGCATTTATGAAATGCATAAATAATATTTATGAAATGCATAAATAATATTTATAAAAGAATAAATAAGTTTCAATAGGTAGCAAAATTGTTTTGTTGGAAACGCGAACTGAAGTTTATTTATACATAAAGGCGGGATATCAGGGTCTCTAGATATAACTTATAGGTTTCCAACCCAAATTTTGCAAAACAAAATATATGAAAAAACAACGATTTAAAAACTAATCAATATGTCCGTTTTGGTAAATACTTTCAGGGAAGAAGTTCCAGAAAATACAATATAATGTTAACCCGACAAGAGAGCTTATTTGGATTTGGCTTAGCACTTCTACCTGCAGCTGTTTGCTTTGTAGCACAAGAAGGTTTTGCAAACGCAGAAGCATTTTATTCATTAATTTCATTGAATGTTTATATTCTGACGCTGGGTTGCCTGTATATTAACTACTATTTTGATGCCTATATGGTTATCATGAGCTGCGTGACTTCGATTCTTACAATTCAATTTTGGCTTACAGAAGCAAGGTATGGCGTTTGTGTTATGATTTACTTTGCTGAACTCAGCTGATTTTCCATTCTCTCTTATTTTACACAAGTGAATATTTTCTAATGTTAAAAATTTTTTATAGTAATACCTGGGAAAAACTAATTAAATCTTCGTTGGGGCCTCGAAAAGTTTGTTTTGGTACATTTCAACAAATATTTACGGTTTACAAGAGTATGGTAATATTATTGTATAGGAATTCAGTTGCCGCTAGTTGTGCATGAATAGTAGTGATGTTTTCTAAACCCAAATTGACCATTGTAGAGTAAATTTTTAGATTGCATAAATATTGTTAGCTGATTATGAACAATTTTTTCAATAAGTTTTCCTATGACTGGTTGAACAGAAATTCGTCCTGTATCTGACGCATGTGATGCATTTTTTACTTTTGGTATAGGAATCACTATTGATGTATGAAGGCACTCTGGAAACTTGGACTCATGCAATGATAGATTTATAATTTTGACTAGCTGTTCCATTATATTAGGTGCGCCGATGGAAAGTTGTAAAATCCAGTTGGACATATCTAGTATATCCAACGTTTTTGATGATTTCTTGTTAAATTTTTTCCATGCATTTTGAAGTAGCGGAAAATCTTACAAAGAACCATTTAGCAGTAAATGGCCCAAAAAAGTGGTTTTTAATAGCAGCATCATACATTATTTATCTGTAGCATTTAATCATTCAATCATGTTAGCTGGACCATTTCAATTGCTTCTAAAAACCCAAAATATGTAACTTGCACAAATGCTGCTAATTANGACCATTTCAATTGCTTCTAAAAACCCAAAATATGTAACTTGCACAAATGCTGCTAATTATAGACATTCGGGACAGACAGACAGATACGATAATCACAATATCCTTCTACTACTAAATTAGTTTAGTGGTAGTAACAGGGAAAGAGCAGTAATGAGTATTGTCTCAAATCCAGTTTAATCGTATTTATTCGAATGTAATACCACTTTCAAGNGGGAAAGAGCAGTAATGAGTATTGTCTCAAATCCAGTTTAATCGTATTTATTCGAATGTAATACCACTTTCAAGATCTTTCAAACCACATTGGAATATCAATTTTGGAGAATCCAACCTCTGATTAAATCCTCACCGCCATATGTCATACACTGCTGTCTTATATTAACCCATAATATTGAAAATTATTAGTTGAAGAAAATTATTCTTACGGCAACCATCAAAGTATTAATGCAGTAAATGAAACTATAAATGGAGAGCTCAGTCGAACATCGATAAAATTGAATTAAATCAACAGTGTAAACAGACACTTGAAATTGCCAAATTTTTCTGTGGTAGTGTATGGGTCTAGTAAGTGGAGGTAACACTAATCTTGCGAAGTGGACATTGAATAAAGAAAGAATATAAGCGAATAGGAAATTAAGTTATTAATACCCATAGTGTTAACAAAAAAGAGTACGAGTTATTATTTGTCTTGTCGGAATCCTTTCACGATTGAAACTTATGCCAGTTGNTTTTCTGTGGTAGTGTATGGGTCTAGTAAGTGGAGGTAACACTAATCTTGCGAAGTGGACATTGAATAAAGAAACAATATAAGCGAATAGGAAATTAAGTTATTAATACCCATAATGTTAACAAAAAAGAGTACGAGTTATTATTTGTCTTGTCGGAATCCTTTCACGATTGAAACTTATGCCAGTTGAGTTGCTACATAGAAGACTACAACCAGTAATGTCAAAAAGATCAGTTGTCATTCCATACGCAGTAAGTCTGTTGTTAATTCTACATAGCGGTTTCCTACTTACTCAAATTAAGTTTCAAATAGAAACCACAGTATCATACAAACAAGTTTCGAACATTTTTGTGTTACTCACTTGTTTATATCATTTCTCCATACGTGTTACCTTACATAATTTTTCCTTCGAATTGTTACAGCTGTTTAAACATCCATAACTTGTAAACAACATCACTCAATAATCACAAAGAAACATTCTAATAGAATATCCAGATTTGAATTTAATGAAGAATACAAGCGAAAATAATTAAACCTTTATATACATCAAAGCTAAACAAATCATCACTTAAAATTAAGCCATACCTACGAAGTTCAACACATTTTTATGTTAAATAACCTAACAACCTAACGTTACGTAACAACCTAACATAATCTAACATTCAAACATTAGTTTTGCACTGTGCAAGAAAAGTTACAGCATAGTGCAATTTTCAATTTGACTAAATTTCTGTATCAATATTATATTACATTATTTCATCGCCCAGCACCAAATCAGAGCAACCATTTTTCAAGTTGACAATTAATGTTTATAAAACAATAGCGTTGTAGTTTTCATCATTCTTATACAAAATCTACTCTGAAATGGGAGAAAAGGATTATAATATAAATAGTTTGAAAAATTTAGGTTATTTGTTATACACCTGCTCAATACACATTTTACGATCTGCAAGACATTGACAAAATTGAAAAGTTTCGCATCACTAAGGATTTTATCCTATACCCTTACAAATTGAGAGTTTAAGCGTTTACACATCCAATTTTTGGTTGCTGATAGTCGAGATATAAAAGTGCATTTCTTGCCCTGAACTTTTCAATTGAAAAAAAAAAAAAATTAACTCCTTTACTTGGAAGGCCTTACGATTTTATATTTTAATGTATTATTAACATATACCACGGAAGCCTATTATTCTTATTAACATACATTATTATAATTTTATCTGGTTGTTTCCCATAAAACTGTCAGTAAACTTTCAAAATTAATGAAGTTTTCAAAAATTTCAAATAGATTTAGGATGTAATTTAAAACAAATGGTTAATATCGTAAAAGACAGACGATATTTTGTCATCCGAGGT
This sequence comes from Holacanthella duospinosa, assembly GCA_002738285.1. Taxonomy (NCBI): domain Eukaryota; kingdom Metazoa; phylum Arthropoda; class Collembola; order Poduromorpha; family Neanuridae; genus Holacanthella; species Holacanthella duospinosa. The sequence continues at coordinate 51,598 of NIPM01000319.1, read as the reverse complement.
ACAAAAATATCGAAATGAAGATAATTTGTTTTAACTCCTTAAGCAAAATTATTCGAATAATTCGTTGAGATATTTACGTGAATCGACTTTAAAATAGACTGACTTTTATTCAATGTAGAGTTCTTGAATATATAGANAAATCATCACTTAAAATTAAGCCATACCTACGAAGTTCAACACATTTTTATGTTAAATAACCTAACAACCTAACGTTACGTAACAACCTAACATAATCTAACATTCAAACATGAGTTTTGCACTGTGCAAGAAAAGTTACAGCATAATGCAATTTTCAATTTGACTAAATTTCTGTATCAATATTATATTACATTATTTCATCGCCCAGCACCAAATCAGAGCAACCATTTTTCAAGTTGACAATTAATGTTTATAAAACAATAGCGTTGTAGTTTTCATCATTCTTATGCAAAATCTACTCTGAAATGGGAGAAAAGGATATAATATAAATAGTTTGAAAAATTTAGGTTATTTGTTATACACCTGCTCAATACACATTTTACGATCTGCAAGAGATTGACAAAATTGAAAAGTTTCGCATCACTAAGGATTTTATCCTATACCCTTACAAATTGAGAGTTTAAGCGTTTACACATGCAATTTTTGGTTGCTGATAGTGGAGATATAAAAGTGCATTTCTTGCCCTGAACTCTTCAATTAAAAAAAAAAAAAAAAGTAACTTCTTTACTTGGAAGGCCTTACGATTTTATATTTAATGTATTATTAACTTATACCACGGAAGCCTATTATTCTTATTAACATACATTATTATAATTTTATCTGGTTGTTTCCCATAAAACTGTCAGTAAACTTTCAAAATTAATGAAGTTTTCAAAAATTTCAAATAGATTTAGGATGTAATTTAAAACAAATGGTTAATATCGTAAAAGACAGACGATATTTTGTCATCCGAGGTACAAAAATATCGAAATCAAGATAATTTGTTTTAACTCCTTAAGCAAAATTATTTGAATAATTCGTGAATAATATAAATAATTCGAATAATTCGAATAATTCGAATAATTCGAATAATTCCGAAAAATATGAAATTTTTCGGACCCTGCATATAAGCAATGTTACATATAAGAAGTATAAAGTATAAGATTATAAGACTTCAAGATAAATTATAAGACTATAAGAAGTGTAAGACTTTACACTACGTATACATAAAGTGTAAAGTTGCTCCATTATATTAGGACATATTGGTATTTCAAAAGTTGCTGCATCTTCTCATAACGACAATTGTTTACCTTCACCTTGGAAATGATCATGGAAGTATTATGTTTAATAGGAATTTTAGATAGCATGCTATGCTACTTCCGATTGCTTGAACTAAATTTACATAACATAATTGAAATTAAAATCTCATGCTATGATAGATATGATATTAATATCATTATTGACAAGAAGGTACTATTGCTGATATATTTACAATATCGTGCTTCAATTGTTAACTAAGATAGTTGAATGATTTTTTCTTCCTAGCTTAGCCAAACAATAGCATCACATGAACAATATGTTTGACTTTTATATAAACTCCAATCTATCTCTAGATTTGATTCTACGAATATAATTACGTTATTTTATATTATCCAAAGGCTTGCTACAAAGCTGAATATGAGTCATAGAAACCTATTTGTCTGCATTATAATTTTCTGCACATTTCACTGTTACGAAAAAGTTGCAGCAAAGAAATGGTGAGTAAAATTAAGCAATAATTAAGAAATAATAAAATTAAGCAATAAAACTAAGCAATTGTTAAAGTAAGCAATAATTAATATTTATACTACTTCCAGTGATATTACGTACTCACCTGAGACGATTAAAAATCCAACATTACGTGAACTGGAGAAGGTAATACTCACAGTCATTAAAGCAAGTGAACGTGATTGTGTTTTTGACAAATTAGTTTTATAATATGTTCTGATTTACTAGTCGGAAGCGTTATTCACTCAATTTCATATAAATTATAAAGATTTGAGTAGTTTGTACTGTACATTATTTGGTATCGGTTGGTACCACTCTCGACAAGAATATTTTAAGTCCAATCGCTTTAGAGCAAATGGTGCAACAATCTATACACAAGTATGGTTAAAATAAATATCCTATATCTTAGNGTCCAATCGCTTTAGAGCAAATGGTGCAACAATCTATACACAAGTATGGTTAAAATAAATATCCTATATCTTAGAAAATACTTAGACCTGGTATAGTTTTTATCCTTCAACTACGCATACACTGAAAGTTGTGACATGCCGCCATTTATGATCCATGTTGATCCTCTAGTTGTATATTATACCAAGAGAGTGTTCCATCACTTTCTGTTGACGATTCGCAATGAGACTTTTTAATTTTATTACAGCACTATCCGTTCTCNGTCCAATCGCTTTAGAGCAAATGGTGCAACAATCTATACACAAGTATGGTTAAAATAAATATCCTATATCTTAGGAAATACTTAGACCTAGTATAGGTTTTATCCTTCAACTACGCATACACTGAAAGTTGTGACATGCCACCATTTATGATCCATGTTGATCCTCTAGTTGTATATTATACCAAGAGTGTTCCATCACTTTCTGTTGACGATTCGCAATGAGACTTTTTAATTTTATTACAGCACTATCCGTTCTCCCTCTCTAAAAAGTCAAGGGAGTTCACACTGCTGAAATTTCTTTTCTTAAAAGTTATATTTTTGCATACTGTTATAACTGTGTACCATCACATGCATATCTTGTTAGATTGCTGTCTCTCACTTACTATCGAATTTTGTTTACAGAAAAAGTAAATAATTGCTTACTCAAATCATCGTTTGTTGACTCTCGTCGAATGAAATGAAAAATTTGACTAAAAGATATGGGTAGTCATAGGTTGAAACTCATTATAAAATTTCATCCGTATATATCATAAGCCTGTTGCACCAATCGAGGATAAGTTATTTTGAGACAAGTGTAAAAGTAGTTCTTTCAAAAACCATGAATTTCTCAAAAATTTTGCAAAATTTTAAAATAAATTTTTTTCTGTTGATGTATTCCTCCGCTTACCTATNCTCATCTTACCTATGTCGAGATAAATGTTATCCCTCGTCGGGATTAGGGATAACTTTTTATCTCGGGAAAAAGTTAAAGTTATCCAAAGAATAGTGCTTATCTCTTGTTGATGCAATAGGCTGAGAGATACAATTAAGTTCTGAATAAATTTGACAATACAGAAAGATAACGAAAGTGAAACAACGCATCATGACGTCATGTTTTTGGATATTTTTTGNCTTTCAAAAACCATGAATTTCTCAAAAATTTTGCAAAATTTTAAAATAAATTTTTTTCTGTTGATGTATTCCTCCGCTTACCTATCTCGAGATAAATGTTATCCCTCGCCGGGATTAGGGATAACTTTTTATCTCGGGAAAAAGTTAAAGTTATCCAAAGAATAGTGCTTATCTAAATTTGACAATACAGAAAGATAACGAAAGTGAAACAACGCATCATGACGTCATGTTTTTGGATATTTTTTGNCTAAATTTGACAATACAGAAAGATAACGAAAGTGAAACAACGCATCATGACGTCATGTTTTTGGATATTTTTTGTTAAATATATTTAGTCAACCAAATCTTTTTCTGCAGACCTTGTTTGAATATTGTCAGTTTGTGACCCTGCTAAGATCAGTGTCTCACCAGAAACAAATTTTTTCAAAAAATTTTATCAGTTACTAAATAAAGGATGAGAAATATTTTGAAAAATGAATTTATATACAGCCATATCAAGTTAATTTATATTTTTTAATTTGACAAATTGTCCAAAAAGAATGTATTAACCAATTATGATAAAGCATGAATTTAGTGATTTGTACTGCTATCAAATTCATTATGAGACTATANGAATGTATTAACCAATTATGATAAAGCATGAATTTAGTGATTTGTACTGCTATCAAATTCATTATGAGACTATAAATTTTTAGCTTTATTAGAAGTCTAACTCTTTAATTAGCTAGAAGTACATATCAGTTGCAATGTCGGCGAAACTACTAATTTTGAATGTTTAGGATATTATTTGAAAATTTAATGCTCGGNGAATGTATTAACCAATTATGATAAAGCATGAATTTAGTGATTTGTACTGCTATCAAATTCATTATGAGACTATAGATTTTTAGCTTTATTAGAAGTCTAACTCTTTAATTAGCTAGAAGTGCATATCAGTTGCAATGTCGGCGAAACTACTAATTTTGAATGTTTAGGATATTATTTGAAAATTTAATGCTCGGATAAGAATTTATTAAAACTTAATTAAACATGTCTTCTTGAATTGTACGGAACCTGGCCATTATGGAAAACCTTCAGGTTCTCTAACTCTGGTGACTGTTCTCAAAGTCACCACTGTGTTATGCCACTGAATGAGTCAATTTAAAACATGACTACTACGAAAATGAGAGTCAGTGAGTCATGACTATGAGTCATCTGACAATGATTCAGCAAAAAATGTGAGTCATTCGCCACCGTAATTAAAACCAACTCTTCACAAATCACTGCTAAAGGTTGAATCAGGTTCAGGTGACTCAGTCATTATTCACTGCCTCCCACTTTCGTTGAGTCTTAAATTGACTCAGTGGCAGGACTCAGTGACTCCTCTCAAATTACCTCATTTTATGTTTAACATAATTTAAAATATTTAGATTTTACATAAAGTTTCCCAGTTTTCAACAAAAGGTCGCATCTTAGTTTCAATTTGTTTTAATTAACTAATAGAACTGTAACACTTTTAATATTATACATAAAATATGACAAACTAAAATATTAAAAAATATTACTTTATATATATAATACAAGCAGAACTTGTAAAATTGACGTAATTTTTTGTTTCAACATTACAAAAACATTAAAAATAAAAAATTTAGGCTGGTCAGGACCTGAATTAAATTTTAAAGGAAATGCTATCTGTTTTTAGCAAAAGATACTCTTGTTTACGAATTCTTGTTTAACAATCATCATCTACGGCTAATAGTAATAATAAGGTAATGTCAACTTTTGTCATTCAAAAGTAAAAATCAAATGTCAACTAAGCCTTTCTATCCGTGTACGATACTTCCAGCACTGACAACCTAATCAAACTCTTTTTACAATTCCTAGGGTTTTACTACAAAATTCGAAAATAAAAAAATTAAGAATTGAACAATAATTTATAAATTTTCAGATGTCAACTTCTTTAAAAGTCGTCTTTTCCCTCGCCAACAGAAATATGCCAGCAGCAAATAAATACTGGCTTGAGATTGAATGTTTGGAATCCCAGATAAAGAATACTGAAGTCTCATTGGCAGAACGATTACTTCCTTCTATTCAAAAGATTATCAGAGACTTTCTTGCGGTATCCAAAGACTATGAAGTCAAGTTCTACATGCTCAAATTTCTCAACAATATTAAAAAAATTTCACCCGAGCCATACGAGTTTTTGTCAAAGGAGGTACAAGACACCACAACAGCCACAAGCAGTATAAACTATTTTGTTTTTGATTTGGCCATTTCAATTGCTAATATTGCTGGTGGCAAAGATTCACATCTTTTTAAAAAATTACCCAGTGTTGTCCAACTTATCACATCAAAGACGCCAGTAACTTTTAAGAATATGGCGTCAGAGAACTACCTTACCTACGAATCATTAACAACCAACTTGGCGGTTAGCGGTAAAACTTCTAACAAAACAACACCAGATACATGGACACTTCAAGCACATGAAGTAAATGGCAGCCGATACGAGGACTTCTGCTACAAAGTATGCACCACATTCATATTCTACGTTAAGAATTTGAAAAGTTCGAAATATCTTGAATATTATACATCGGAAAGCTCCTATGACCTTGACAGTTACAACTACCACAAGAGTGAAGTGAAAAAAACAGAACTCAAATTGGCCCAACAGTTCATTCTTACTTTAGAATCTGATGACACAGTTTCTATCTTTAAAGCTTCGGACACAAAAGCTTATTATGGATTTTTGATGTCAGAACAAAATGGAAATCTTCAATTTATACGAAGAGACTGGTATAAAGAAAATTCTGAAAAAGAAATCAACAAAAGTAAATGGATTGTGGAACAAGGTTAACTATTGCAAACTGTGTTTATAATGCTTCATGATAAATAAATTCAATCATTATAAAATAATTTTAAATGGATTATTAAATGTTTGACCGGGAATAAAGTCAGAGTTAAAATCCTTATTTAGTCAAAGTTACCTTATATTAATAGCTTCCAAAGGTTTAAATTATCTAGCCTACCTTCAATTTATTCTTTACCAAATATTAATTAATTAAATTAGTAATAACGTAAAAGTGAGACACTTCGGTTCGAATTGAAAACAAAACCAATTAAATTGTTGCAATAAGTTTTGAATGTTTCGAACACAATAGTGGACAACTTCCATGACTCAGTCTCAAAAATCTCCCAATAGTGTAGGAGTAGCCTATTAACCTCCCCTGTTCTGGTCGTGTGTGTGTTGACGATTGTCCTTTTTCAGATTATTTGGCTTTCAATAATTCTGATTGTACAGTGTGGTGATAATCTTAAAATGAATCCTCGAATTTTTTAAGAAATTCAATTTTTTAAAACGATCGAAACTGGAATATGTTTGCAACCTTATTTAATATTACTACGCCAAGTTTGAGACTTTTAGATAAACTAGTTAGCGAAATACAGGGAAAATTAAAAAATTAATAAGGAGAAAGTTGGTTATAACTCTTATATGCACTTGACCCCTTCACCTCTGAATCCAATTTCACCGACTTCTCCCCCTTCTTTGATTTTCTCAGCCTAACATTCCACACATCTGACATTTCCCCATATCATTCCTGTTGTTTCTCCAAATTTCCCCATTGACCCCGTAACTCCCACTGTGAGACCGAAATCCGTCACACAAGCTTTCTTCCATTCCCAACAAAAATATTCTAAAACAATTTCCTTCAAAAAACTAAAAGGGGCAACAATGCACATATAAGTATAATGTAAACACACCTACCTCCTAGAAAAATACGTACACTCGATATAGTTGTTACCATCCAGGGGTACTTTATTACAATGTTACAAAATATTATAATTATGGTTTGCTCGAATAGTATACCAAGAGAATTTCAACCCATTCTGTTGACTATGCGAAATAAAAACTTTTGATTTTATCTGATTACTTTTCTTTCTACCTCTTTAGAAATGAAGGGAGTTTACACCGGCGTAGAATGTATTCTGTTTAAGAGTGACCTATTTGAGGAGCGTTATAAATTTACATTTTCAGTTGCATATCTTGTTAGTTGTTGTTTCTCTCACTTTCTGCCCATTTATGTTCGAAGGATACAAATGTTAACTCAAATTTTAGTGGTGATTCTCCTGGAAAAGGAGCAGAAATCACAAATTGAACCTAGCAAAGGCACCTCGCAACATACTCATTTCGGTACTCTTTATTTTCTAATTTATGGCGCCATTTGCTTTTGGCTCCTTTCGGGTGTGGCTTCAATTGGTTTGCTGCATTTTTCCTTCACTCCTTTGCTGGGGCTCTTTTTTGGAGTAAGCTTATCTATTCAGATAAAATCATCTACAGCCTATATCACTTGCGAAGAAGCCGACTTTGATTTTGACCCTTGATTTGTATATTATATACGTAATAAATTGCAGTATAAATTCTGGTCCGTTGTCAACACACAGCCTTGAAAGATACATCTTTGAAATTGTTTTCCGAATTCTCAATTACTCAGAATAGTATGTCCATCTCTGCATACTGATACTGGCTGATTAAAAGTCACTATCCGAGGACATGCATTTCAGTCGGAGTATAATGTTGTTCTCAGATGTAGCACTGTAACCTTTAGTAGCATTTGTTTGTACAAGAGCTCCTCTCACTGTTCTGCTAGACTGGAGATGAATGTACTGCCCCCTAATGATACCGCATAAGTTTGATATTCCAAGCGTAGCAACATGAGACCTAGAGCTCCATTTTCAGCGGCGATATAATATTCGTATCGTCAACAAAATCAGGTTATCCCAAATGAACTCATACTAAAAGTGTACCATACCAAATAGAGCCACTCAAAGGGAACCCAAAGCAAAAAGCGCCAAAGCAAACAGTCAAATTTAAAGAATTGATTTGCTAATGTAGTGAATTAAATTGTACACATATTCTACGTTCTAAGTGTCAGCCAAATTGTTTGAAGATATGATAACAGAATTTTAAAGCATTTATATTCCGTATTCTGGTAACGATTATTTTGTTATAAATCATATTTCAATTCAATTTGTATTTTGATTTTGTATTTCTGTGTGGTATTTTACACATTGGACAATAGTTGTAGCTCTGAAATAGAATATTTCACAATTTACTCATTTCACTCCAAAATTTTTTCAATGTGGGTTTACACGTAGCGCCATTTGCTTTTGGCTCCTTTTTGACATGGCTTATATTGGTTTGCTGCATATTGCCTTCAAACATTTTACTGGTGATCTTTTCTTGGGGTAAGCTATTCAAAGTCAATACCTTTGATATTTAGAAATATGTTGTCTTAGATTCCTTCTAGTTTACTCAGAAGGTCCAATGTAACATGAAATTAGAATTAAAGTATTTATTTGTATTATTCCCAATTAGGTTTTTTAAAGTTTTCCAAAAAATTTTCTTATGCTACTCTAAGATTGTACTTCTCGTTGGTTGTCAACAAAATAGTTTTGTGTTTCTTTATATTTGCCTGTATTATTTCAAGTATTTCTCATTAGTTCTAAGTATACAGTAATTTTGTATCTAAAATTGCTTTTAATTTTATAGTACTTGTTGAATTGTGATTTGTCTCAACTCGGTCCTACTCATACCTTTATTAACCGCGATACTCGAAATAGACCGGGTTAATGCCATAGCAGTTATATGTGTCAGTCTGTCATTTAACTCATCAACACTGTCTTCAACTATTCGATGTCTATTGCATAAAATTGTTACATTTAAATATCTATCATTATGCTTTATCGATACTATAGGTAGGTAGACTTCCATTGCCTCCATCACAACACCAATACTTGTTTTAGATTGATTTCAAAGGCACCTATTTGTATGTTACCAAGTAAATAATGCTATTCTACTCTAAAAGATTTTTTATATAATACCAAACAAACTATTTGTTGATTCATTGATAAAATAGCATTTACCTTCGATTTCCTACAGTTGAACTTTCGTTACTATTCGAAGGATATATTACAATGATTTCAAATTAAGTTTTTTCATGTTTTGAAATTTTTATATGGAAATCTAATAATGTGTTTATAATTTGTCAACAAAGTAATTTTGAATTTCTTATTGGTTGTGATCAAAGTAATTTTGCTTTGTATATTTAGGTTTATAATGTTATCAAATTTATTCTAACGTTAAGAATGTTTTCCCCCTATTCAAACCAAACATTTTTGAAAATAGTGCTCCTCAGATAAAAAGGGAAGATTTCACTGCTATTTAGTAATATGATAATCTTTTATCTCTAATCAGAATTTCAGATATGAAATATATGTATTCAGCGCCAAGTACCTTATGTGTCTTTGTTTGGCTCTTAATACCTATATCTATTTACGTTTGCTTCTATCATATCAAGCACTTTTCATTGGCTCCCAACACGAACCAATTTGGCATGTACAATTGCTTCCAATTTTTTTGACAAGTTGACAAGTTTACTTCATTCAAAGGTTTTCGTTATTACTAAGTAATTTTTTATCACAGTAAGCCATGTATTGTTCGTGATGGTAGTTTAATACCACCATACCAACAACACATGGATTTGGTTAGGACCACAAGGAAATATTCTTTGAATGACATAAAGAAGTAAAGCGGTGTGAAAAAAATATATCACAGATCCTTAAATTGTAGAAACAAAGCAATGTGTTTATGAGAATACAAAGGAAATATGTTATGGCTAAAAGTGAGTTAGGGTGAAATTACCAGCTTCATTAATCTTAGCGTGAAGCCATAGTTTGGTTGGCATATTTGGGATATGTGCTGATTTACAAATGGATGGGCACATTTGCAACTACCACAAATATTGATAAATGAATTGAAATAAAGATAACATGTGGAACAATTGTAGAATTTTGCAAATTGTCTATTCTCTATTGCTACATTTGATATATAGTTACGCCCGTTGTACACCTAACTCTAACGTCTCTTTCCTCCGAATGATTCTTCTGATGATGTTTAAAATTTCAATTTATACCTAACGTCACTGTAACTCTATGGTTGCTCGAGTGATGCGTCGAGTGATATTTCACTTTAGAGAATCAATTCACAGTTGCCGTAAGGCCTCACTTCCTCCATCACTTTCTCTAACTTAAACAATAGTAGATAGCCAATCAATTTTACGACAGCGCACGGATAATTTAGAGCTCCTCTAAAAAAATCTTTAACAAATAGGTTAGCGTTAAGATAAACGTGATCAAATAACCTCTAAATGCGCTAAGAGTGACGCTTGACGTTATGCTAACGTAAAGAGAGAGGAGAGTTAGGATAAAGTTACGTCTACAACAGGCGTTAGCAATGACAGGAAAAAGTAAGCAATATGCGTTATGATGCCTAAATAATGGATGCAGAATACGAAATCTACAATTATTTACTAATGGATCTAATTTTATATATTGCAAAAAAGAAGAACGTAAACATGGGAAGACAAACTGACGTGTCGATCATGTAACCTGCATCTACGTTGATCGCAATTAGCACTTGGAAAATATTAGTTCATTTTTCTTTGGAATTCTTGTTAATTTTTTACATAGTACATAATTATGAGCACCAATAGAGACCAATTAACATTATTTCTCAATTATTTCTTCAGAATGTAGTTAACTTTATTTGCAATTTTAATCCACCCATATAATTTAATATAAGATAATTACTCTAAACTGGAATTGTGCGTTACAACTCGCGACGTGTTTTGGGAGTAATAGAAGACTATATTTGTTTCGTATGTCATACAATATGTTTGTGCAAAAATGAAAATCTAATTACATGAACTCTAATATGCAAACCAGGGATTTAATACGCTTAAAATAAGTATAAATTTTCTTGAGCATAATCTCCACAAATGTAGTTGGTAGTGGGGATGTTGGCCGGTGGATACTTCTTCTAAACCATTGAGGCAACATCAACCAAGAAAGTTGCTAAAAAAATTGGAAAATAAATTCATAAAAATTTACGAGTTTTGGATCCCTCACGGATAATCTGACAAAAATTATCACAAAATCCAAATGATGGGGTGTCGCTTGCCTAAGGAGTGGTGGCGGTCTGACACCTGCATCCACCGTGCGATGTTTTTCTAGAAATAAATATATAATTTTCGAAAACGAAGCACGAATTCCTATAAAAGAAATTGCTCGCCAACAGCTGTTGAAGCGAAATTAATGTTTAGGTGGGGACAATGGGTACTCTTAGACATGTAGTTAGTAGTGGTGATGATGGCTGGTCTCTCCATTATCTAGGCCGGTGGGATAACACAAAACACTAGACCTTCAAAGGACACAAAAAAAAACAAATAACTGAAGTGGTACCGGGGACTTCAACAAACACAAACAATTGAATAATATAATTTTTTATAAACTAATTGGCAATACCCAATTACTAACAACAACACAAAGAAAATGGCCTACAATAAAATATAAAAATAATATTGTAGATGGAAAATGAGCGAGGAGACAAGGTCATTTCCCAAATTACTATCAGGAATACTGAAGACTCGATTCATGTTATCCCTTCATCCATCACTTCGAATCCACCTTGGAACCAATACCTATAGAACATCTTAAGAGCTCTCTGAAGCTTCTTTGTCATCAGTATTTTATAGTTGACGATTAATTTATAGGATGTTAGTCTAAACTCCAGCCCCTCATTAATATCCATCGTCCAATTCGACGAGTTTATTCGGCAAAATAAGTTTACAATCGAAGCGGATGACTGAGCAGTGAGTATCTTGAAAATGATGAAGTGAATGAAAGAAAGATTGAAAATTTGGGCGCAATAAACAGACTCATAAAAAGCTCATATCGTCCAAAAGCAGAGAACCTGGTTCCGGAAGCGCTGTGACGGACTCTAATCCCAATCCAAATAGGCGATATCTATATGGATCTCGATCATGACATACAATATGCTGTTAAAGCAGCACTAACTTTAAGAATCCCTTCTCTTTGAAATATAACTCAACAAGTCCAATATAGCAAACTTGTCCCAATCGTCTCACCTTGCAAAATGGCTCTATGTGGTCAACACCGGAATATTCATGAGATTTATTATTGAACTGTTTGAAAATAAAAGTAATATGATATGCAACTGGAATAGCAATCTGCTGTGTCATTGACGTGACTTATATCCATAGTGTTTATAATAAAATGCAGTTAGAACACCCGTCGACACTTCCTAAAATACTGTTTCTGTACAACGGTTTCACTATGTGAACAATTGCTTAATTGCCAAAAAGTTAAACCAACCAATCGATTATCTTACGGATTATTACCTACAATATATCGTACGCTTTTTACGTCATCATCCACTTAACTCTTTCAACTTTTTCCTTTTTGCTGCTTTTTATTTACTCACACACAAGAACCATCATGTGATACACATCTGGGCAAATATGTTCGAATCAGTTTTTAAAACTGAAATTGAGTGACCTAGGTAAAACAGATTTGACTTATTTGTAAAACACCCATCTCGCGAATTCGTGTAAGTAATTTGTGCCAAAAAAATATTTTTTTTTGATATCACTTACCAATGGTACCGCTCTGGATTTCAGTGAGTCATACGTCAACCAATCAAGCATCCTGTCTAAATTACGGATCTGACATCCATTGTTGGTTCTTAGGTCAACTTTTACGAAAATTTTGAAGATTTATAGTGGAATTATTCTATTTAATATGCATGCATAACCAGATTGTATAACGCAATATGGACTAACATTTGGAGGTGGCTAAGCACAAGGTGTATCGTATAAGTTCAGCATTTCTAGAGTTCGCGAAGCCGAAAATTCCTATTCTTATTTCTTTTTTAGCTGCTGAGCAGTGTCGAAGTTTAATAAAAATAAAGTTGGCTGCTTTACAATATTAGCTGTGATTAGTCGCAAGAGTGGTACTTGTAACGAAAAAAATACCTATATTTTTTTTCTAATGTTTTGCACAAATTGACTTGATAGCCAACAATAGATGTCATACCCTTAATCTACGCTGTAATCTTACCGATTGTCATGACTAATCCATACCCGCAAAGGGGATAATGTACAAATAAGCGAAATCAGCTATTTTGACTCACCATGTGGTTTAGTTTAAAAATAGATACGAACAAATTCGTCCATATATGTCTCACTTAGTGGTTCTTGTGTGTGAGCATAAATATACGGCAACAATGAGGAGAAAGTTGAAAGAGAAAAGTGTATGATGACTTAAAAATCAGACGATATATATCCACCGTCAAATATTATTCAGACTTTACAGATTTTTAGATTTAGTTGGCATTTTTCTGGTATATATGTATTTAAAACAATGACTAAGTGATGTGAGTTTATTTCGTAAAGTATTATATGAATTTCAAAAAAAATGTCGCGGGCCAAATTAATCCGCCATTAATTTTGGCATTTTCCTGGTATCGGATATATATTTACATTCTGACCAAGTGATATGAGTTTATTTCGTAAAGTGTTTTAGAAATTTCAAAAATAATGATGTGAGGCCAAATTAATCCGACTAATTTTGGCATTTTCCAGGTACCAAATATGTATTTAAAACTCTAAACAAGTGATATGAGTTCATTTCGTAAAATATTTAACGATTTTCAAAAAAAAATTTTTTTTTGTGTGACCAAATTAATTCGTGTCTCATTTTGGCATTTTTTCCTGGTATCAAATATGAAATTAAACTAAAAAACATGTGATATTAGTTCATTTCGTAAAGTATTTTGTAATTTTCAAAAAATATATTTGTGGTGGCAAATTAATTCGCGACTAATTTTGGTATTTTCCTGGTACTAAATTGTAAACGAGAAGATACATGATCCTGTTTTAAACAATTTTTGTAAATAAAATATTATGCTTCAAAGGAATATAAATCCGGGATCGATAAAGGTAATTAGGAAATTGTTGTTAAGATCAGTGATCGCAAGACAAAATGCCAATATGACAAAACAAAATGTCAAAATAGCTGAAATACCAAATTGTTTGAGCAGAAAAAATGACGAAATAAAAACCAGCCAAAATAAAGTGTCTTACTTTCCCCCTATTCAATTAATTCTACAAATTAACAAATATGGGGAGATAGTGACGGAGAATATGGTACTGAATGCTATTTATATTAAATGTTATAAAAACCATTGTATCAAAAGGTAAACTCAATCCAAAATTCGAATTCGAATTAGAAGTACAAAGCATTTTGAATTGAAAATTACTAACTACCCTTTCCAATTTTCAGTTTCATTAAACAAAATAGATCATAACATTCTTGCTTATTTTTGACATGCCTAATCTTACCACATACAGGCTCAATACAATGTTATGTTATTAAATGTGTCAAGTAATTTTGTCATTTTGTAATTTGACATTTTGGCATGCTCTTTTGTAAAAATACAAAATAAATTTTTTTGACAACAAACTTGCGAACACTGGTTAAGATGTCAAGTTAACTTATTAGGACAAAAGATAAATTTTGCAAGGCAGTATTTGACGAATAACCCCTAATGTTGTGGAGTTTAGAGTTTTTTTCAGGCTCCCTACACCTTAAAGTCAATCTCTTGTTTTTTTTCAGATTGAGATCAAGGTGTCGGGAATAACGAATGTTACATTAGAATATTTATAATAAAAAATAAAAAAAATTCAAAATTTGTCATCTAACTTCACGTCTATTATTCACTATTTGTTTAGCAGCTGTCTCAAGCCGATTTTGGTGAAAGAGGAGACAGAAGGGTTTATTTGGCTGTCCTTGTACCTCACTCCTCGACTTATTATTTCTTTCAATTAACCACCTTTCACCATTACAGAATGACGTTCGTTCAAAAAAAATTCTTTCAAAATCCGTCTTGATTAGACATGTTGCAATGCAATAGATGAAACCAGAGAGGCAAAGACAGGGGTCGGCAGGTTTTATGTTGATTGAGGTGGAGTAGTTGCCAAGGAACCATATATCTCATTCCTCGACTTTGAGTTTATTCTTATTGTATTTGAGTATGCCAAAGAAATATGGGAGGGGGGGGGGATGGAAAGGAAAGGACTTGGACGGGAGCGACTTGGGAGTAAGTGATGTGCGAGTGAGGAAAGGGACGTTGGCAGAAGGTCTACCGTTATAAAATCTAAATAAATGGCAACGGCTTACCTCGCGCCTGGACGAAATGCCGTGTTGTCAGGGTACAAAAATCAGAGGTGGATATATTGGCGTGGCGTCAAGAAGATAGTGTCCAATTTTTGACCAAGGGAAAGGAGCTAGCTGATTTTGGAGAAAATAGTTTTCTCCGTGATCCAAAAGTTATGATAACTATATATATCTTTTCGGATAAACGCTAACTTCAATTCCAACTTTTGGATTTCACGCTGTTTATTTGTTGCCTCAAATTATTTTTGGTGAAAGCGACTTGTTCCCTGTATATTCCACTTTAAGGTCTCTGTCCCTTCTTCAAATTTCCCCAGAAATAATCAAGGTGAATTAATATGCTCGTAGAAAAAAAATGGAGTGTACTTAGCCAACAGGCAACAAATCAACCACAGCTGAGAAGATTAGGTATCAGGCTTTGGCAACCAGTAACTATTTCATTTAACTGTGACCTCACCCATTAGGACATCGGGAGCCTGCCACTCACTCACTTCTTGTCAATTCCTACCTTTCGTTATCAAGCTTATTTGTAAGTTCCTAAAATTTAACGTTATGGATAAATGCGTAATCTGAGAAGTGAAACTAAATGTTTGACATTTGTTGTAGCTTTGCTCAGTATAGTTGTTACTTTAATGACAAACCTGATGTCATAATTTTATCAAAATTTGGGCTTTAGTGTAACTTGTGTACATGTTTTATATTTTGTGTATTTGGGTGTTGATGTATTGATTAGAGAAACCACTCTTACTATTGCTTCCTATGTTTGGATGGAGATTAATTCTGAGGGTTTATTAAATAATTTGGTTTTATTTAGATTTTTTGTTTTAGACAATCGATATTACTGATATTATATTGTAGTTATATCGTTGCAATTTGATTTGTATTGGAATGATATTATATGCTTATACTGTGCCCAATTACCACTATCAAACTGGTGCTATTGAAACAGAATTTGTGATAAATTTTTCATGCTGTGAAATCTTTTTGGGAAAATCTTTAATACGTACGTCAACTACCTATGAAATATTGGCATCCGCTACCTCTAATATATTCTGTAGCTGAAGCATATAGTTTCCCCTGTATTATGAGGCATTAGGACATTTGTATTCTGCGCGTGTTTCTATCGTTTCAGGTATTTAACTACAATAAGACAATTAGCTAGACGGCATTACTTATAAGTCTTGAAAAAGCAAATGCAAACACACTTGTGCTGAAACCGTTAATTTATTTATACCTTTGCTATTATTGTCTAACTTTCCCAACAAACCAGCAACTTCGTTGAATGAAGACGGACATTTAAGAATTTTAACAGTAGAGTTGTTTAAATTAAAATTAAAATGTTAACACGAAATGAATACCAATTTTATATTTTTGGAGTCGTATTCCTGTCAAAATTAAGAATCATTCTAGTTGAATGGTCAAACGGACATTTGACGAATAGAATCTCACATTGGTCGAAGGATCTCAAACAAATTTCAATCGCAGTTACAGCACTACAAATCCTGAATGCAATTTTTACATTTTATCGGATCAAAACTCAACTGGCAAATAAGGAGTCTTACAAAATTGTTTTGAACATAATTTTTCAATTATGTTTACCAGCACACTTAGCAATGCGCATTACCCTGCACTGCTGTACATTGCAATTTGTCCAACTGTTTAACCACATCTTGTTAATCAACAATGTTTTGGGTGAGTTATATGCATATTGAAGGTATTCCAGCCTTCTAGGGTAAATGCAAAATTTTTGTGTTATTTTTTAATAAGCGACGTAAACAGGTGATCAGATAGGGTTAAGCTTTACAGCTACTTTTGAAATTAATTTTGACTTGGAATTTCAAATGTTAACTTTATCTTTCTATAAATGTTGTTGAGGTAATTCATGATATGGGTGAACCGGTGCAAGCTAGTCAAAGTGAAGCAACCTAACAAAGTAGTTTCAACCAGAGTTCAAAGTCGGATTTAAATCCAAGAATTAAAATGAATGATTTTTTCGATTTTTATTTTTAGCCATTAAGACAAACTTGAAGCTAAATTTCAGCACTAACACTGCATCCAAATTCATATTCCTAGCTTCAATTTCGTTGAAGGTCAAATCAAGTACTTTAACACTTTTACATTTGGAATTCAAAAAAAAAAATTCAGAAAAACTTGTAATCTGCAATCCAAAAAATCGGATTTAAATCCAAAAAATTGGATTTTTTGGATTTTTATATAAAAATTCGATTTTTTCGAATTCTGGTTTCAACAAGAAAAATTGTGAGCATACTCGTATTTTCTTCCTAAGCTAACGGACTCATCTGGATTAAGAAAAACAGGATGCCTCTGCACTTATTTAACTATAACAAAAAGAGAAAATAATCGAGCCAAATAGAAGTATTTAAAATGATGTTATCTTATTATAAAATAACAAATCCTTACATTTAACAAATCTTTTATCTTTCAAAGAAAGTCGGAAATTGCCGGCTTATTAACAAAATCTCATAATGCTCAATAACGAGCAATCTCAATAAATGTTAGTTGAGTTAGAAAACATGCATTTTTGAAATTAAAGTGCTCTGGCTAAAAAGAGCAGAATTTTTTAATTTGGCAGAATTATCGAACCTGAAAATATGAGGTACAAACAAAGTTATTGAAGTTTCTACCATTCGCAGAAAAATTTAATTTTATATTCGTGCGAGATTTACGCCCGTTGTTACGAATCAATTCATGGTTGTTATAACGCCTCACTTCCATCGTCACTTTCTCTAACTTCAACAAAGTTAAAGTTGATAGCCAACCAACGTGCGTGGTCGTAAAGACCACGCACGGAAGAGAGACGCGAGAGTTAGGAAAGAGTTACGTCTATATCGGGCGTTAGAATTGTAATAATAAATAGTGTTCCACCGCAAATTTCACCTTTCCTGAAGAGCCGAAGCGTCATACATACTCAACTTCGATTGCATATGTCAACAGATTAGGCTTGCTAGCACATGAGTTAACCATATCATGATTCATTATTACCCGATGTCAAACCTTGAAAGAAGAATTGTACTGAAGCATGATATTTTATTGCTGTCTTTCCTTCGCCAATTCGGTTTACGTATATTGATTCTACAATATATTGTTTGTCGATAAAACTTTTGTTGTCCAATGAAACTTTTTTTTCCTTCATCTGTTCTTTGGAGAATCCTCCTGTGTCGAACTGTCATGACCTATAGGTTGATAATTTTTAATGAAATAATTTGTATTTCAGTTATTTACTTCTTGTTAGACTACCCTGTCTAATTAATCAAACTCGAAACTTGTGGAAGTCATAGCCAGACAGATGTACATTTTGAACTTTTTAACAAGCTGTAAACAATAGGAACCAATTCACCACATTTGAGAGAACGAAACATATATAATTTTTGAATAATTGAGTAATTTGCTTAAAGTCTTCAAACTAGTTATTGTAAAAAAAATATATTGTTTTGATTCTCGGCCTAAAGGCTAAGTCAATGCAATGTATTGGACGAGAAGTTCCGTTTCAAGTAGTCATGGGTACAAGTACTTAGCAATTTGCCAAAACTGGGCCGAGTACTCGTGGCAACTCTAAATATATTTATCAATCTTACCAAGTCTTCACTGACTCTTTTCTGTGACAAGCTAGAATGGATATTATGGGATACCACTGAAGTGGAAAGAAACTTTAAGGCTCTGTAGAATGCCCATGTTGGATTTGTGTATGTTATAAGCCCTGTCTTTTTGTTCTTTCATAAAATAGACGCCACTCATTTATCAAAGCTACAATGACGTCTTGCCATTCCTTGTCAGAGAAGTTACTCTTTACAAGCTCAATTAGACGAAACTTCGTCTTTGTATCCACATTTTGTCGAATTAAAAATTGTTACGTTTTTTATGTGAAAATCTTTAAAACAAAATAGTTAAATATTTTAACAGTAAAATTTGAAGTACCGAATTTTTGGATTCTTTAATCGAATGATGCAGAAATTGTCAAACTCAAAATTTGCCTTGACAATACCTCAGCATATTTGTCGGATATACCCTCCAGCATATTTGCCGGATATACTATCCGGCATATTTGGAGCATATTTGGCGGATATACTACAGGCATATTTGGCGGATATACTATCCGGCATATTTGCCGGATATACTATCCGGCATCTTTTCTGGATACAGTATCCGGCATTTTTGCAAGAAATACTATCCGGCATTTCTGCCGGATATACTATCCGGCATTTCTGCCGGATATACTATCCGGCGTATTTGCCGAATATTCTATCCGGCATTTTTTCAGGAAATACTGTCCGGCATTTTTGTCGGAAATGGTATTCACAACATTTTCATACTGCCGCCATGGATACACCGCATCCCCACCGCACCCTTAATAAAGCGCACTTACCGCATCCCCCTCCCCCGGAGGGGGTGGGGTTGTGAGCCTCTTGCCCACAACCCCATCCCCTCCCCGCCATCTTAATACCCCAGTTTTTAAGCATATATGCTTGAAAACCTTTACTTGCATTGAATGTGAAACTTGCGAGTCCGAGGCAACGTCGGAATTTGGTGTGGCTAAAAAGCCATACAGATCGGCCACTTTGACCTTGGTGTGACTTTAAAGCCACATTAGGCAGGTCCCAATGGGTTTTCATGTATTCAATTAGAATGGTCTTGCCCAATGGGTTTTCATGTATCCAACTTTGTGAATTTTTATTTTAGCCGGCGTGTTTTGTACTTACTTGTTCTTAACTGTAGATTAAAGGTCTACTCAAACAGAACAAATTGCAAAAACAGAGCTGTTGGTCAATATCGCAATCTCCAATAAGGGGATATCAAAATGGTGTGGCTTTAAAGCCACACAGGCAGGAGTACAAGAGTTGTTTTCATTCATACTTTTTATTTTGTAATTCGATTGACAAAAATAAATAAAACGTTGTCTACAAGCTTCATAGAAAAATAGTTCTATTGTGTATTGATCACTATTTGTTGATTTAGTAAATATTATCCTAAGCTTTTTACCTAAATTATCATTTGTATGTATAATTTCATGTTTGAATACAAACTTTGAAAGTACTAAAGTTCTACAATTGATCTAACAAGCAATTCAGCCTAAGAATCTCAATTTGAATGCAGAGTCAGTCCTAAAATATAGCATTTAATGTTGGCCTTACTGGACAAAACTGAAAATCAAAAACCTTGTCTACAAAGGCGTCGAAACTCTGTCTGAACTAATTTGATAGAAGCAAACTTTTTGCGAAATGTGTAATTCAAGTCAAAAGTGTGATGCCGTGAGAACAAATTTTATAGAGATGCCCCGAGTACTCGGCAATACTCGGCCTCATTGCCGAGTACTCGTACTCGGCAATATTCGAAAATGGTACTCGTCTACTACTCGGCCAAATGCACCGAGTATTTCTAAAACATTTTGAAAGTAAAAACAAAACTCACTTGGAAATTTTACAGCATTTTTTAATTAGAATATATGGCAAGAATATATTTTATACTTTTTTGAAGTTAATTTTACAATTTACTGAAAAAATTCAGTCCAATTCAGTTCAGTACTATTACTTTCCAGTAGTTTTCCTGTTCACTTCAGTTAAATTCAGTACTTCATTACATTCAAAATATTCCCAGTACAGTTCAGCCCAGTATTTCACTATTTTCTAATCACTTCCAGTTTAGTTCAATATTTTTCATTTCAGTTCAGTTTTACCTATTATTGAAATCCTTTCCAGTTTAGTTCAGACCAGTCCAAAACTAGAAAGGACTGAACTGAAATGAATTCCCAACACAATCTCTAGTGTTATTTAAATTAAAAATTAAAAATCAGCAGGTGTGCAGCGGCATCAAATTTGAGATAAGAAAATGACGCTTAAACGTCACAGATTTACTGTAAATGTTGAGCCGCATCGAATGACACTCCATATGCTTAGGAAACCGAGTACTCGGCCGATTACTCGGCCGAGTACTCACTACAGCCATCTCCAATACACCGAGTACTCGTACTCGGTAATTGGCCGAGTATTGCTACTCGGGGCATCTCTAATATTTTACAATATGTACAGATGTAATTCTTTATTAAATAATAAATTTTATTATCTGATATGATCTATTCTTTTTATAACATAAGGGCGGCATATAATATTTTCTAAATGTCATGTTTCTAAAGCAAATTTTTCTAAACAGAACATCAGAAAGACAAAACGATTTGAATACTAAACAACGTGTTTGTTTTTTAAATACTTTCAGAGAAGAAGTTTCAGAAAATACATTGTTATGTGAACCCGAGAAGAGAAAAACTATTCATTGGATTTGGTTTAGCGCTCCTAGCTGTAGCTGTTTGCTTGGTTGCTCAAGCAGTTTTCGCAAACATTGAGGCGTTTGTTTCATCATTTGCATTGACTGTTTATATACTGACGCTGATCTGCGTGTATCTTAACTACTGTTGCGATGGTTTTATGGTTATAATGAGCTGCGTAGTATCAATGCTTACAATTCAATTTTGGCTTACCGAGGCAAGGTATGGTGTTTATAGGTACAATTAAAATTAAAGGAAACGCATTTCTCACGGAATTGGGTAATTGATACCTCAATCGATCAGAAATTTCAAGTAGATTACGAATCTGGCATCCTATTGTTAGCGGTAGTAAATTTTTCAAAAATTTTGCAAATTGATGTAAAAAAAGTATTTTTATTTTTCTGCAGTGTCTTACCCAAATGTATTGGTTCGAATTTTAGCAAGGTTTATCGACCAGAAATTACACAAAGGTTACGAATCTGACATAAATCATTGGCGGTCGAGTCCAATTAAAAAAAAATCTACATAACTTGATTTTATCTATTTTTTAAATATTCGAGTAATGAACGAATTTGATGGTAAGATAGGTGTCATTATAGGAATGGTAAAATATGCTTATTTCGTTGGGAATTAGTTAAGTTATGTTATTTTTATTTATAGTTTTGTTTTAGGTTTCCTTTATGTTTTGTTTTAGGTTTTCTTTAGGTTTTGTTTTAGGGTTTCGTTAGGTTTTATTTTAGGGTTTCGTTAGGTTTTATTTTAGGTTTTGTTTTGGTTTTGTTTTGTTTTTTTATGTTTTGTTTTAGGTTTTCTTTAGGTTTTGTTTTAACTATTTTTTAGTTTTTTTTTCAGGTTTTATTTTCATTCATCTGTACATTTGCTCCTTTATGCGGACGATCTAGTTCTCGTTGCTCAGTCACCAGAATTCTTTTAACAGAACATGAATCTCACTGCTAACTTCTTTCACTTACTTGGTCTCAAGGTAAATTTTTCTATAACAAAAGTACTTGTGATACGGCGTTCTGGAACGATGAGAAAAGAAAAGTTCTCCTAGATAAGTAACCCAGTACAAACTACAAAATCTTATATCTACATTGGTATAATTGTTACAATCTAAAAGGTCGTTCAACCTCCAGTCTAAATCTGCTATTAGGAACGGTGTTACCGCACAAGGCATTGTATTTCGCACACTAGGCAGGATGAAAATCCTCGCCTTGCGAACCAATAAATTTATTTTCAATTCCAGTGTCAAATCAACTTCCTTGTACGGTTGAGGAATGTGGGAATTACAACACAAATGAAATAGAAAGGCTTCAACAGCAATACTTTAACTGACTCCTTTACCGTTTTTTTCAGCACCCCCCGATATTTGTTCGTTTAGAGACTGGCTTCCTTTGATGAAGCTTCGATGTAACTAGGTTTACTATTTTTCTATGACCAACGATTCGAACCTTCCTCTAAATGCGTATATAGATCTCCGAAAAACCTCGTGTATACGTCCAATCGAAAAATACAGTTGGTGTTTTCAGCTGGGAAGTATGCTGAAATCTATAGATATACAAAGTTTATATGAAAGAGGCTCAGCGAAAGAGGTCAAATTTGTTCAGAAATATCCACTCGCTGGGTTCAAAGGCTACTTGAGAAAACTTAACGTTCATTTCGCACAGCAATATTCCACTATTCCACACTATCATCAAATAAAATTCTTTGAAATTCCCGAAACATTTCTATTGAACAAAATTTTCGCTTCGATGCATCCTACAAGTCAGGCAAAATTTTAATCTGTCTACAATAAAGGGAAATGGTTTAACATGGGGCTTTTTGAAAAGATACAGTGCAAATACTGTGGAGATCAACCTGCTTTCCATCATGCTATTTGAGAATGCACTGGCACTTCCCACATCCGACTGAATAACTTTCAACGAATGCCAAAGCGCCCAATTCGATTTATCAAGGACGTCAGAAGGTGCCACAGATCCAACCTTTACATTTTATTTATCACTTAACTCAAATATTTTAAAACATTTCAAGTAATTTTAGCACTCATAATTTTTTTAATTTAAATTTACTCATTCGTGTAATTTCTTCATTGATATGGCGATGGCTAAAGTCAAATAAGCTATTTGATTGATTTAGGTTTCCTTCAACGTTTTCTTTAGGTTTTGTTTTTGGTTTTCTTAAATTGTTTTGTTTTTTTAGGTTTTCTTTTAAGTTTACTTTTGGTTTTGTTTTAGGGTTTCTTTATGTTTTATTTTATGTTACTTTTGGCTTTGTTTTAGTGTTTCTTTGTTTTGTTTTAGGTTGTCTTTAGGTTCATTTTTAGGTTTTGTTATAGGTTTTCTTTAGTTTTTATTTTAGGTGCTGTTTAGGATTTGTTTCAGTTTTCTTAGATTTTGTTTTCCTTTTTTTTAGGTTTTGTTTTTATTTTTCTTTAAGTTTTGTTTTATGGTTTATTTAGGTTTGTTAGATTTTTTACGCTTTCTTTAGTTTTACTTTTAGGTTTTACTTTTAGATTTACTACAACTTTTCTTTAGGTTTTGCTTTAGATTTTTTCTAGGATTTTTTAGATATTTTTTAAGGGTTTTTGCGTTTTCTTTGGATTTTTAAAGTTTTCTTTAATTTGTTTTAGGTTTTGTTTAGGTATTTTTTATTTTTTTTAAGTTTTCTTTCGATTTTTTAAAGTTTCCTTTAATATTTTTAGGTTTTAGTAGATTTGATTGTTAAATTTTAGTTTAGGTTCTTAAATAATTTTTAGTGTTACATTTTAAGTTTTCCACTTTCGTTAGGTTTTGATTGATTCAGAGTTTCAATTGGTTGAAACTTTGGGGGAGGTGGCAAAGTTGTTGAAGTTGACGAATCTAACTAATCTAAAAAGCAAATATAATAGGGGACATCGTAAAGAAGGACAGTGGGTATTCGGTGGAATTGAGAGAGAAACCGGTGGAATGTTCTGTCGCTGAACTTGTAAAAACACGCGAAATCCTAACTTCAATTATCAAAGAGTGAATTGAACCTGGAACAACAATGTTAGATTTTTGGAAACCTAATGGCAACCTAGGAGAAGAAGGGTACAATCATTCGAAGGTGAGCCACTCAATTAATTTTGTCGACTCGATATCAAGTGCCCATACCAAGTCTTGGCGGCACAAATGAGGTTTTTGCCACACTACTCGACACAAAAGGACTATTAGGGCATTATGTTCACTAAGAATTGTGCAAGTGCAGAAAAAGATAAGCTGATAAAATTCTTCAAGTTTTGCACATGAATTTCGACACTGAAATTGAAGATTCATCTTTGGAGTCACACATGGGCGTTTGAGGCGAACCCGAACCCAGTCCAAAAACATTTTGCCGCACGGTACCCCAACGAACCGAGCAGAACCCGAACAAACTTCAAATTTTACTTTAGCGCACCGAACCTCGACCCTGTCGAACCGAACCGAACCCATAACTAATTAAAAAATATAGAACCCGAGCCGAACCCGTATCGAACAATCTTCGGTTTCGGGTTCGATGAAATTTTTCCAAACCTCAAACGCCCATGTGTGGTTCCATGCACTGAGTAGATGCTGATTGTGATTAGGATGAGGATGACGTCTTCCATAAGATTTCAAGATCAGACTCACCTTTACAAGCAGCTAGGATGTTGTTTGCAGAAGAACCTCAAAACAACGTTAGTTTGTCACTTCATCTTAGACCACACTTGTAACTTAGTTCTGACGAAATTGAAATCATCTTTCCACTCGAAATTCAATTCTCCATACAATTCAAAATTGGAATCAAGCTTCAAATCTCCGTACAATTCAAAATCGAGATTCAATTCTCCGTACAACTCGAAATCGATATTCAACACTAACCAATCGAAATCAAAATCGTAGCCCATAACTTTTCAGTCTCTCAAAATCGAAATTTCCTGTCGAATCAAGCCGAACTCATGACTTAATTAAAAAATATAGCACCCGAGCCGAACACGTATCGAACAATGTTCGGTTCGGGGTTCGATGAAATTTTCCCGAACCTCAAGGTTCGCCGAAGCTCAAACGCCATTATGTGCTTGGAATAGATGAGTTTAATTGGGTTTTAATTGTTTGGTTTCTCCAACGGTTGACTAAATTTGCAAAAGTTTACTCGATCATCCATGTTTCGTGTAAGAGTCGTAATCTAGGTGAAATTTCTCGATTGAACTTGATAATCAGTAACCAAATTTCTCGAGGCGTGCTTCCTTTCATTGTTCCGTTAAGCTGAAACTAGAGTTGCCTTTCCCCCATCGTGCTTCGAGGAAAGTGCGGTGTGGTTAAAAACATTCAGTACCTATTTGAATGCAGTTGCCTTGGGAAAAACTGATTGTGTCATTGAAATTTTTTAACCACACCGCACTTTCCTCGAAGCACGGTCGGGGAAAGGCAACTATAGATCCAGCTTAAGAATGATTTACTTTGCTGAACTCAGCTGAATTTCCATTCTAACTTTACTTAAACTATAATACATTCTAATATTTAAACATTTTGTTGCAGCGTTGCCTGGACAAAAGGAATTCATGCTTCGTTTAAGCCTGCAAAAGTATGTGCTAGTAAACTTGAACAAATATTTACGATTTACAGGAGTTTGGTGATTCTTGTGAGTTTACATAACCATTTGTACGGTATAATATTTACACCACTTGCAAAACTAAGCGCAGTTCTTATGACTTTCACTTGTGCCTACTGCGGCGTTAAAAAAAGGGAACAGTTAGGTTTAATTTTCTCCACATTTATTTTGATTTATTTCCTATCACTAATTGTCGTTATAATACCGGGATCTTTGATAATGTCATCAATATTTAACATCTCTTCGAAACTTCATAGAAACATACAAAATAATTTCATTTACTTAAGTAGTAATCAAAATTTACTTTTGTCAAAAAGGCAACTAAAAAGTATGCCTATATTAAATCTCAAAATAGGGAAATTTTACTACATGGAAGAAAAGGCAAAGTTAACATTAGCTGACAACATTATGAAAGGAGTTGCGTTCGTTCTTCTGTCGATGTAAATTGCAAGGAATAACAAACAGAATTATATTGTCTAATTTGAGGGAGCAATTGGTGAAAAGACGGGAAAGACATTGAAAAACATACACTGCACATATTGTGCAGTGCATTTTTTCCTCTGAAAATCTGAAACTTATAGTGTGCAGCACAATGTAAGTTTCAGATTTTGATTAAAAGTGGCAATGAGTGAGACTTGTGCTTATTCATCTACGATATAAATGTGACGTAATAAGCTGAGTCAAAACAGTAAATAGGTATATATTCTACTATTACAGCTCATAATTTTCAAAACTATTAAACTCGCATATGCGTATTTGTCATTACTAGCTAAATTTTATACATCAGATCCTGGAACACAAGGTACTCTTACTTATAATAGTTCATGCATCCCTAATCATGTCGTCAATTTATAAAATCTCTGCAAAGTGTCATACTAATGCGAGAAAGAGTTTTGCATTTGTGCCTGAAAAAGATACTCTTCAGGAAATGAGAAAGCAACTAAGAAGTGTTTCTGTATTAAAACTAGGGTTGCCCCGAAACAGGTAAAATTCCGTTTCGGCCGAAGCAGAAACAAAGAGTAAACCCTTTTCGGCGAGGCCTAATCTTTGGCCGAAACAGCCGAATCATGCGTGTGACATGTCTATCGAATCGGCTTTCCAAGAATATAACTGTGGTCAGAGTTTCATTATTTTTTTTTAATTGAACTCAACTTTTGATATAACTTAATTACGATAAACTCACTACTAAACTATGGACTCACTAGTCACTACTGCACTATTCCCACATTTTTTACCACCTGTTAATATAACAAACGGAAACACTAGGCCCCTGCTAGATAGCACCATTTTTATTGAACGACAGGAAACGTCTGAAGAACTAGGAATAGTAGGCGGAAAAACGCTGGCGGTTGTACTAAATTGAAATCTGAATTCTTATGGCTCGGTGCGTTATTGTCGGTTAGTCGTAACAGGGAATTAATTATTGGTTGTATTTTAGTCGGAGAAAAGTAACTTTAATGTTAAAACTTAAGATTCAATGTTACCCATCGCCCAGAATAAATAAAATTGAGGTGACTGAATACAGTTTGATTAAATTTTTCGGAGTCGACCAATGTTTCGGCCGAAAACCCGAATCGGAACAACAAAGATTCGACCATCGCCGAAGCACGTAAAAGTCCATGATTCGGCGGCCGAAGCTTCGGGGCAGCTCTAATTAAAACCAAAATTGGAAAATTTTACCGCATGGAAGATAATGCAAATCTAACACCATCCGATAACATGATACAAGGAATTGGTTTCTTGCTGCTATCTGCATAAGAAGAAATAATTGATTTATGCAGATTTTATCGACATTTACAATTTTTATAGTGATGCAGAATTGTTCTAAAATACATCAAAAGTAAAAGAACAAAAATGTAGTAGTACAAAATAGGCTAAGAAATATTGACTAGAAATGCTAGTCTAGACCTACTAGAAATACTGACTTTTGGGTTTACACTTATTGAACCCAAAACGCCAGCAGAATTTTCATCACTTGTATCACTGATTTTGGGCGACCTGGGACTTTCACATCTTCTAACGTGTAATGTTTCTTAAACTTTTTCATAATCGATGTTATTTGTTGTAGCCTAGCGATTGGGTTAATTATTCCGACAGGTTATTGGTCGTACCGATTAAGTATCGAACCTTGCGACTCATTCCATTATCTGTAGTAAAGTTCTACCACTTTGGCTCGTGCTTGTAGTGGCAACTTCATTTAGCTCCGATAACACTCTAAAGCACAAATAAAATAAGGAATTATAAATGAGCCATTTACTATAAAATGTATTCGAATATATTCGTCCTTTTTTGGAAAAATAATGTTAATAAATGACTAAAATTGTAATAAGTGCTAGCGAATGCAACACTGATATTCACACACGAGGTTTTGGAATGTTTAACAATAATATCCACTTGGAATAAAAGCTCAGGATGCCGCAAAAAAATGCCAACACGCAAAACATAAATTTCGATTATTTTTACTTACGTCACTTGAACTTGTAATTCGGATAATCTTTCCCAATAAAATAGCAGAATGAAACAGTGCAAATTCCGATTTCTTGAATTGGAAGACGTTATAAAAGGTATTTATGCATTGCTTGTCACTCTCTCAATGAATAATAAAATTCAATAAGGCCGAATTTAATTATCCGATGGCAGTTAATTAGAAGTTTTGGCGCGCAAATGTCTGGAGGAGTTTAGACGAACGAGGAGAGAATTGGGGGTAAGACAACTTTACATTGTTTCTTAATGAGTTTATATTAGCAAAGCTTTATCCACTGGTATTTATTTCTGACGGATACTGTATAATGTATACAGAAACTAGCATGGTCACCACACTATGTCCTTCTTTCAACCCATTTACTATGGCTTTGGCTATTTTGTCAAACTTGTTTGTTGCTATGGAATATTGTATACAGTGGAGTTTACTAAAGTAAGCCATAGAAAGGAAATTTTCCTTTTACTTTGCTGTGTTCTTTTTTCTCTGCCTTACTTTAGTAAACTCCACTGTATACAATATTCTACAGAGAGAAAGATTAGGTCGGAGACATTACCCTCATGTTTAGCCGCCGAGTGTCGCATCAGTGTTGGGCATTACTTTTACTCATAAAGTAAAAATTTGCAAATTGGGGGAAATTTTTTCTTAAGACTAAGATTAAATCTAATTTACTATTTTTAACTAAGACTGAGTTTAATTTATAGTGAAACAACAAATCCTTAGGTTAATGGATCATTTGATCAAACTGTCCTTCATCCATTCGAAGACAATAATGCAGCCGATCATAAAATTCTCGTTTTACATTTTGTTGCATTGGAGGATTTTGGTTAAGGATTTGTTGCACATTTCACTATAAATTATACGTAGCCTTAGTTAAAAATAGTAAATTAGACTTAATCTTCGTCTTAAGTAAAAAAAATTTCCCCCAATTTGCAAATTGTTACTCCATAAGGCTATGCACAAGAAAATGTCCAATTATATTGTCGCTTACGGGAGATCCGGAAATTGACTTTGAAATTGAAATTGACTCACCACGGTGGTCAATTTCACATATGGTGTGTACACTATCCGGAAAACGGTGTATGTGGGTTCGAGTCCCAGAACCAGTGGTAACAAATTTTTCAGTAAAAAAGTTTCCAACTAAATTTTGAAGCACATTAAATACTTCTCCCTTTTTTTTATAATAACTATAAAATGTGCATGTGTCCTTTATTTACAAAATGTAAATATCTATGCTTTCATCCAATATTGCATCCAAATAATTTCTGGTTAGCTCAATTAGCATCTCATAAATCTAGCATCTGTTTGCCTAAAAATGTGAAACAAAAAAAAATCCCCCTAAACCCACATCTACTGTATCGCATGGCTCTGGCTCGAGCTGGTTCACAAAAATTTTTGAAGCAGGAGCCATGGCTCATGAGTCAGCTCAAACACATGCCTGCCCCATGCCTCAATAGCTCATTAGCTTTTATAAAAGTCAGTAAAGAAAAGTCGTGTTTTCTTTCACAACACAAGTCAAGTTGTATGCACTAGAAGTAGCAGCTCTACTGCTGGATCTGTACGGGGTAATGCAGCATTAAGAGATGCACTATATGAAATAATTGAACCGAATATCCAAGCGAAAAAAATGAGGTATGCTTTTCTGCATAATCATCCTTTACAGTATCTTCATATAACGACAAATGTTTACCTTCACCTTGGAATTGGTCATGTGAGTATTAAATGTTTATTATATATTTTAGGTAGCAAGCTATGTGACATCCGATTGCATGTTTACATTGCCAAATTTACATTAAATAATTCAATTTAAAATGTAACCCTGTGTCAGGTAGGATTTTATCTTTATTGACATGTAGATACTATTGATGATATATCTAAATAGATAGATATTCGTGCTTCAATTGTTAACTAAGATGTTCCAATAAATTTAGCTTAGCAATAGCATCGCATGAACAATATGTTTGACTTTTATATAAACACCAACTATCTCTAGATTTGGTTCTTCGAATACACTTTTGTTATTTAATATTATCCGAAAGCTTGCTACAAAGTTAAATATGAGTCGTAGAATCCTATTTTTCTGCATTGTAATTTTTTACAAATTTCACTGTCACAAAAAAGTTACAGCAAAGAAATGGTAAGTAAAATTAAGCAATAATTAAGAAATAATAAAATTAGGCAATAATAATATTTATACTACTTCCAGTGATATTACTTACTCAACTGAGACGATTAAAAATCCAGCGTAACGTGAAATGGAGAAGGTAATACTTACAGTTACAAACAGTCATTAAATACGTACTAAGCAAGTCGACATGATTGTGTTCTTGACAAATTAATTTTACAATGTGTTCTGATTCACTCGTGGGAAGCGTTATTGACTCGATTTGATATAAATTATAAAAAATTTAGTAATTTCTACTGTTCATTATTTGGCATCAGTTGGTTCCACTCCCGACAATGTTTTTAAGTCCAACAGCTTTAGAGCAAATGGTGCAACAATCTATATACAAGTATTATTCCACCAGAATTAAGTACCATATGGCGAAAGCACAAGGGTTAAAGCATATGCCAAAAAAATGTGGTGTTCCTACTTCTCTCTTTCATTCTTGTCTCTCCAGAGATTTGCG
Organism: Holacanthella duospinosa; assembly: GCA_002738285.1. NCBI lineage: Eukaryota > Metazoa > Arthropoda > Collembola > Poduromorpha > Neanuridae > Holacanthella > Holacanthella duospinosa. Next base: position 20,270 of record NIPM01000319.1, on the reverse strand, counting down.
CGCATACTCTAACAATCAACAACCCAATCAAACATTCGATTACTTGTTTCATTTCAATCATTTATTACAACGAAATCACGCTCATCAGATCATCTTCTCTTGGTTTAATCTCGACTCATTGGCTTGGTAATTGAATTAAATCATCAAACTGCTCATACCATCAGTAGGTTTACGCACTTGGAGGTAAAGTTTAATAAAATTTGTATGAACTTACATCGTAAAAAATAATTTGATTAATTTAAAAAAGTATTTTAATTTCTATATAACATCACTTTATTTTTGAATCATTATTTGTCAACTAAAAAACAAAGGGTTGGAAATTACAAAACTATAAAATCAAATAGAAATATTATAAACAAAATTTTCATTTATATTTTATCGACGAAAATGAATTAATTGATACATTTTGCAAATATTTTAATTTTAAGAATATTTAAAGATTCATTGTTCAGTCGGGTGAAAATGTATAGAATCCTGTCTCCAAGGGTACAGAATCTTGTACCTCATAAAGTACAAGGTTCTGTAACCTTCGAGATAGGATTCTACTAGAAGGCTGCGGGAACCCACGGAAGGGATGAGGGAATTAACTGGAGGGCTGCGGGAACCCACGGTACGGCTGCGGGAACCCATGGGAGGGCTGCGGGAACCCTCGCGGGGGCTGCGGGAACCTACGGGAGGGCTGTGGGAACCCACTGGATGGCTGCGGAAATTCACGGGAGGGCTNACGCGGGGGCTGCGGGAACCTACGGGAGGGCTGTGGGAACCCACTGGATGGCTGCGGAAATTCACGGGAGGGCTGCGAAAATCCACGGGAGGGCTGCAGGAAACTAATGGAGGGCTGCGGAAATTCACGGGAGGGCTGCGGGAACCCAGGGGAGGGCTACGGGAAACTGCGGGAACCTACTTGAGGCCTGCGGGGACCCACGGGAGGGCTGCGGGAACCCACGGGAGCGCTGCGAGAAACTACGGAAGGGCTGCGGAAACCCACGGGAGGGCTGCGGGAAACTATGGGAGGACTGAGGGAATTAACGGAAGGGCTGCGGGAACCCACGGTAGGGCTGCGGGAAACTACGTGAGAGCTGCGAGAAACTACAAGATGGCTGCAGGAACCTGCGGGAGGGCTGCGGGAACCTACTTTAGGCTTGGGGGAACTCACGGGAAGGCTGCGGCAACCCTATTGAATATTAAGCGAAAATGTTAAATATTTAATCCTAGCATTGTTAATACGATACGAAATTTGTTATTAATTAACTTGGTCAACGGAATAAGGAGAAACCCAGAGACAGACGGTAGACGGTTATGGGGGTACCTGAAGTCCGTTGTTTTTCAAGATCCTCGCCCTGAGACAATTGAACAAATGAAAGCGTCTATTATCGGATCCGTTGCTGCAATCCCTGTTGATACTTTTCATAATGTACGACGGGAATTCTACGATCGCCTGGGTTACGTTACTAATACCAACGGAGTTCATTTTGACCAATTTATTCGTTGAAATATAGACAAACAATTTTATTAGATGTTTAGAAGTTTATACGATTGGATCATTTCGAATATGTATAAAATAATGATAAATTTTTGATTCAACTACCGTTTAACCTTGCAATAACTTTTTCTTACTTCTAGCACTGTCTGATGCAGTGCAACACTCTAAATTTCTGACGCATTTTTCATAAAAACTTTCTCCATATGGTACTTAATTCTGGTGGACCCTGTATGGTTACAACCACGATACATTACTAGCCGAAATAAGATCGGCCATTTTCCTCACTTTCGAAAGGGAGAGCAATAGTGTAGTGTAAACTCAAAATAATGTTAGTTTCAAGTGAAACATAATTTATTTTTTGTTTTTTTTTGGAAATTAAAAAAAAGTATAGGATGTCAAACTTTGATCAGGATTCTTGAAAATTTGTTAATTTAAGAAATACCCAACCCGTGCATTATCAAAATCCCGGGTTACAAAGTAAACTTCACCAATTGAGATGGAAATAATTACGAAAAAATGATAAATTTTGACAAAAATTTTGAAAAAAATTTAATTTGGAAAATACCCGAATTCGGTTATTTATAAAATTATGCGGGTTAGAAACTTAACTTCACCTATTTGAATGAAAAAAATTATGATTGTGCACTGAATTACGTCAGGAATTTTGGGAAATTATTCATTTTGGATAATACCCGAATCCGGGTATTAAAACATTTTCCGGGTTAGAAACTAAACTTCACCAATTTGGATGGAAAAAATTATAATTGGGCACTAAAATACGTGAGGAATTTTGGAAAATTATGTATTTTGGAAAATATCCGTAAACTGATATTAAAAATTCTCCGCTTTTGAAACAAAACTTCACCAATTTAGATGGAAAGATTTGTTATTTGGCACTAAATTAGGTAAGGAATTTTGGAAAATTATTTATTTTAGAGAATACCCGAATCCGGATATTATAAAATTCTCTTGGTTAGAAACTAAACTTCACCAATTTAAATGGAAAAAATTATGATTGTGTACTAAATTATGTGAGAAATTTTGAAACAGTTTTCATTTTGGATAATACCCGAATCTGGGTATTATAAAATTCAACTGGTTAGAAACTAAACTTCACCAATTTGGATGGAAAAAATTATGATTGTGTACTAAATTGTCAGAAATTTTGGAAAAGTTTTCATTTTGGATAATACCCGAATTCGAGTATTATAAAATTCTCAGGATTTGAAACTAAACTTCGCCAATTTGGATGGAAAAAATTATGATTGGATACTAAAGTGTTTCAGAAATTTTGGAAAAGTTTTTATTTTGGATAATACCCTAATCCGGGCACTGTTAACATACATAGTTTAAGACTAAAACTTCAAGGACAATTGATAATAATCATTGCTACATATTGTAAATGTAAATTTCAAAAAGGACACTATGGCGAAACTTGTTGGTTACTCCGAACTGTTTAACTGGTCTTCCACCAAGGCTAGTGGGATCATCGGTGCGGTAATATCCTTTCAACCAAAGGCGTGTGTAGTACAATTTCTTAAACTCATTAATTTTTGTTGGTCCATTCAGCCTAATCCTGAGTAGTTTGTCCAATTCCAAATAATTTTTCGGTTTTGGCTACATATTGTTCACTCAATTTTGTTTGTCTCGTACTCTAGTATTTATAGTGGAGGTAAATTTGAAAATTCCTGTCGTAATTAGGTACCTAATCATAATTTCCCCCATCCATATTGGTGAAGTTTAGTTTCTAACCAGGAGAATTTTATAACACCCAGATTTGGGTATTCTCCAAAATAAATAATTTTCCAAAATTCCTTACGTAATTTAGTGCCAAATCATAATTTTTTCCATCCAAATTGGTGAACTTTTGTTTAAAATCCGGAGAATGTTTTAATTCCCGAATTCGGGTATTCTCCAAAATGAATAATTTTCCAAAATTCCTCACGTATTTTAGCGCCCAATTATAATTTTTTCGATCCAAATTGGTGAAGTTTAGTTTCTAACCCGGAAAATTTTTGAATACTCGGATTCAGGTGTTATCCAAAATGAATAATTTTCCAAAATTCCTGACGTAATTTAGTGCCCATTCATAATTTTTTCCATCCAAATTGGTGAAGTTTAGTTTCTAACCCGCATAATTTTATAAATAACCGAATTCGGGTATTTTCCAAATTAAGTTTTTTTCAAAATTCCTGTCAAAATGTATCATCCTTTTGTAATTATTTCCATCTCAATTGGTGAACTTTACTTTGTAACCCGGGATTTTGATAATGCCTGGGTCCGGGTATTTCTTAAATTAACAAATTTTTCAAGAATCCTGATCAAATTTTGACACCCTATATTTTTTTTTAATTTTCGAAAAAAGCAAAAAATAAATTGTTTCACTTCACTGAAGGTAAAAGTTATTATTTTGAGTTTACACTATACTATTTCTCTCCCTTTCGAAAGTGAGAAAAATGGCCGATCTTATTTCGGCTAGTAATGTATCGTGGTTACAACTGACTTCTTATCCAGAAAAATACATAGACCTGGTATAGTTTTTATCCTTCAAGTACGTATATACTTGAAGGATACGTAAAGTTGTGACATATGCCGCTATTTATGATCCTCTACTTCAATATTATATCAAGAGAGTGTTCCATCACTTTCTGTTGACGATTCGCAATGAGAACTTTTGATTTTATTACATTACTATCCGTTCTCCCTCTCTAGAATGTCAAAGGAGTTTAGTCTGGTGAAATTTTTCTTCTTTTAAGAGATATTTTTGCATACTGTTATAACTGTGTATCTTCACATGTATATCTTGTTAGATTGCTGTCTCTCAATTGCTACCGAATATCATTTTACTAGAAAAGTAAACAATTGCATACTCAAATCATTGTTGTTGACTCTCGTGTGGGGATTTGAGCATAAGACTCAATCCCCACTACTGTACTCATAAATGAGACAGTAGAATTTCTCAACAAAGAGTAAGGACTGAAGCTGAAAGTAGTTTATGGCTAATCTACAGTGCTCTTACCATTTTACCTGTTCACTCAAGTCGACAATTTTTAGTTCACCAATGAACAAAATTCCACGAAATACGATATTATAATTTTATTTATTCTGTTTTGAAAACAGGATATAGACTTGTTAGAAGGGAAAATGGGGATAATGGTGGGGATTGGGTATGGGAAATGGTTCGGGGAATTATCAAAGGGGCAGGGTTAGGTCAGAGGTCAAACTATCACGGGACGTAAATTGGGAAAATGGGATTCCGAATAAACTGTCTTGGGAGAGATGTTGACGGGACGAGGGCTAGGGAGATAGTTTTTCGCCATCCTGGAAATCACAGATTTCCAGGAGAATGAAAATGCTAGATTTTTTAAGGCATGGGAACCAGACTTCAGGCGCCTCGAGAGGGCGTCTGTCGTCTGGACAGTAGAAGAGAGGGACGCAAGGGAAAGTGGAGAAAGCTCACTTTCCTTCCAACAGACTGCTTACACAATTAGTGTATCATCTGTTCGAAGTGTCCACCATCCATTCCTAAACAATAATTTGGACGATCGTAAAATGCTCGCCTTACGTTATTTAAGTTACTAAACAACAACAGGCAAACTTAGGCACATTTAACTTCCTCCATTTTAAGTTCACTGATTGGGAGCGCAGATTATGCCGACCTTCTCACTAATTTCTAATTTTCAAATTTAATTTATTGCATCGTTTTTTTATTCATGGTGAGTTTTCATATCCTTTAATACAATTTCACATAATGCGGATTTGGATGCCCAGGCAAAATGGTAAGGGTAGGGTAGTGTAAGTAACCCATTGCAGTCGTTAATCTCACGCACTGTATAATCGTGTCTAGCACTGTAAATAAAAATGACCCCATTGCCCAATTTGTACCTGGACAAATTTGGATTAATTTACTGTTTCAACTATTTAATGAAAATTCAATACGCTCTACCACGACACTAAGAAAATGTGAGAAGTGACAGTTTTACACGTTGAAAATTTTGAAGCTGGACGATTACTATTTTTAAATCCTATGATAATAAAGCTGCTCAACAGTAAAAGTTGGCAATAAAAGTTTACACTGACTATAAAATATTCAATATAATATGATATTGAACATAAAATTGACATTTCTGAAAGGTAAAGAAGGTTTATTTAATATATATTTAGCACGTACCCTTTCAGGCATTAGCAAATTATTCTTATGAGATAATCTTAATCAATATGTGATAAACATAAATTTAGTGATTTGTACTGCTACCAAATTGATTATGAGACTTTAGTACGAGAGATTTTCAGCTTTATTAGAAGTCTAACTCTGGAAGTACATATCAGTTGCATGTTGAGATATTTACGTGAATCGACTTTAAAATAGACTGTCATTTATTCAATGTAGAGTTCTTGAATATATAGATTTAGTGTGGGACTCAAACCCATTAACCTAAGCATAAATAGGGGTCAAAACGGAAAACATCTGCTAAAGATTTGGGAACAGTAGCAGTAAAAGTTAATGGACTTGAACCACTGACTCCACTCACCGTGGGAAAGGAGACTTAGACTCCTTAGAGTTTAAAGGAGTAGGAATACAGAAAGATTATATAAGATTGTACAAACAATAGTTCCAACACATGTCGGCGAATATATTGATTTTGAATTTTTATGATATAATTTGAAAATTTAATGTTCTCATAAGAATTTATTAAAACTTAACTAAACATGTTCTCCGTCTTCATCAAATGTATGGAACTTGCGCATTATGGAAAACCTTCAAGTGACTGTTCTCAAAGTTACCACTGTATCATGCCACTGAGTGAGTCAATTTAAAATATTACTACGAAAGTGGGAGTCAGTGAGTGATAACTTAGAGTCATCTGACTCTGATTCAACAGAAAATGGGAGTAATTCGCCGCCGTAATTACAACCAACTCTCCACAAATAACTGCTAAAGGTTTAATCAGGTTCAGATGACTCAATCATTATTCACTGTCTCCCACTTTTGTTGAGTGAGTTGTCAGTTTTAAATTGGCTCAGTGGCATAACTCAGTGACTCTTCTCAAATTACCTCATTTTATGTTTAACATAATTTAAAATATTTAGATTCTACATTAAGTTTTCCAATTTTCACAAAAAGCTCGCATCTCGGTTCCAATTTGTTATAATTAACTAATAGAACTGTAATACTTTTAATATTATACATAAAATATGACAAATTAAAATATTTTAAAATAAATTACTTAATATATAATACAAGCAGAAGTTGTAAAAACGACGTAATTGTTGTATCAACATTATAAAGACATTAAAGACTGGTCAGGAGCTGAGTTAAATTTTTAAGCAAATGCTATCTGTTTTAGCAAAAAATACTCGTGTTTAAGAATTCTTGTTTAACAATCAACATCTACGGCTAATAGTAATAATAAGATAATGTCAACTTTTGTCATTCAAAAGTAAAAATCAAATGTCAATTTATGCCCTTCTATTCGTGTAATATATACTTCTAGCAGGGACAAACTACTCGGAACTCTTTTTACAATTCTACAAAATTTGAAAAAAAAATTAAGAATGGAACAATAATTTAGATTTTCAGATGACAACTTCTTTGAAAGTCGTTTTTGCCCTCACCACCAAAAATATGCCAGCAGCAAATAAATACTGGCTTGACATTGAATGTTTGGAATCCCAGATAAAGAATAGTGAAGTTTTTGTTTTGTGTTGTTTGTTTTGTTTGATAATTTATTCAAGTGTCAGAGAGCATCATTTTTATAAAAATGACAGACATTTGTCAATGACAGACAGAAGTCTCATTGACAGAGCGATTACTTCCTTCTATTCAAAAGATTATCAGAGACTTTCTTGCGGTATCCAAAGACTATGAAGTCAAGTTCTACATGCTCATATTTCTCAACAATATTAAAACAAATTTCACCCGAGCAATACGAGTTTTTTTCAAAGGAGGTACAAGACACCACAACAGGCACAAGCAGTATAAACTATTTTGTTTTTGATTTGGCCATTTCAATTGCTAATATTGCTGGTGGCAAAGATTCACATCTTTTTAAAAAATTACCCAGTGTTGTCCAACTTATCACATCAAAGACGCCAGTAACTTTTAAGAATATGGCGTCAGAGAACTACCTTACCTACGAATCATTAACAACCAACTTGGCGGTTAGCGGTAAAACTTCTAACAAAACAACACCAGATACATGGACACTTCAAGCACATGAAGTAAATGGCAGCCGATACGAGGACTTCTGCTACAAAGTATGCACCACATTCATATTCTACGTTAAGAATTTGAAAAGTTCGAAATATCTTGAATATTATACATCGGAAAGCTCNTGCACCACATTCATATTCTACGTTAAGAATTTGAAAAGTTCGAAATATCTTGAATATTATACATCGGAAAGCTCTTATGACCTTGACAGTTACAGCTACCACAAGAGTGAAGTGAAAAAAACAGAACTCAAATTGGCCCAACAGTTCATTCTTACTTTAGAATCTGATGACACAGTTTCTATCTTCAAAGCTTCGGACAGAAAAGCTTATTATGGATTTTTGATGTCAGAACAAAATGGAAATCTTCAATTTATACGAAGAGACTGGTATAAAGAAAATTCTGAAAAAGAAATCAACAAAAGTAAATGGATTGTGGAACAAGGTTAACTATTGCAAACTGTGTTTATAATGCTTCATGATAAATAAATTCAATCATTATAAAATAATTTTAAATTGATTATTAAATGTTTGACCGGGAATAAAGTCAGAGTTAAAATCCTTATTTAGTCAAAGTTACCTTATATTCATAGCTTCAAGAGGTCCAAATTGTTTGCCTACCTTTAATTTATTTTTCATCAATTATTAATTAATTAAATTAGTAATAACGTAAAAGTGAGACACTTCGGTTCTGATTGAAAACAAGNTTTGACCGGGAATAAAGTCAGAGTTAAAATCCTTATTTAGTCAAAGTTACCTTATATTCATAGCTTCAAGAGGTTCAAATTGTTTGCCTACCTTTAATTTATATTTCATCAATTATTAATTAATTAAATTAGTAATAACGTAAAAGTGAGACACTTCGGTTCTGATTGAAAACAAGAACAATTAAATTGTTGTAATTAGTTTTGAATGTGTCAAACACAAGAGTGGACAATTTCCATGACTCAGTCTCAAAATTTCCCAATACTGTAGGAGTAGTCTATTAAACCAAAGTGTAAATACTGTAACCAGCCTAGGCTGATGCCATGCCAACGCTTATCCCATGAGTGGCTAATGTCTAAATCCGGCGTAATTGTCTGCTGACTTCTGGAAGATGGTGTAGTTGTTACCNCATCCCATGAGTGGCTAATGTCTAAATCCGGCGTAATTGTCTGCTGACTTCTGGAAGATGGTGTAGTTGTTACCATCCAGGGGTACTTTATTTAAAATGTTACAAAATATTATAGTTATGATTTGCTCGAATAGCATACCAAGAGAGAATTTCAATCCTTTCTGTTGACTATGTGCAATAAAAACTTTTGATTTTATCAGATTACTTTCTTTTCTACCTCTTTAGAAATGAAGGGAGTTTACACTGGCGAAGAATGTCTTCTGTTTAAGAGTGATCTATTTGAGGAGCGTGATAAATNAGAAATGAAGGGAGTTTACACTGGCGAAGAATGTCTTCTGTTTAAGAGTGATCTATTTGAGGAGCGTGATAAATTCACATTTTAAGTTGCATATCTTGTTAGTTGCTGTTTCTCTCAATTGCTGCCCATTTATGTTCGAAGGATACAAATATTAACTCAAATTTTAATGGAAAAGGAGCNAGAAATGAAGGGAGTTTACACTGGCGAAGAATGTCTTCTGTTTAAGAGTGATCTATTTGAGGAGCGTGATAAATATACATTTTAAGTTGCATGTCTTGTTAGTTGTTGTTTCTCTCAATTGCTGCCCATTTATGTTCGAAGGATACAAATATTAACTCAAATTTTAATGGAAAAGGAGCANTGTTTCTCTCAATTGCTGCCCATTTATGTTCGAAGGATACAAATATTAACTCAAATTTTAATGGAAAAGGAGCAGAAATGGGGAATCGCAAATTGAAAGCAAAGGAACCTATTAATTTCACCTGTCATTTTGTAACACTCATCCTAACAACTTCGATTATTGCAGTACTGCTTTGAAAATTGACCTATAGAGGTCACCAAAATTAGCACTATCTGGTCATTATATACCAGTGGACCAAAATGACACTCAGATGAGTTGATTCGGATCAAATAATTAATTCCTTGCTTCTGNTCATTATATACCAGTGGACCAAAATGACACTCAGATGAGTTGATTCGGATCAAATAATTAATTCCTTGCTTCTGGTTTGAATAATCCAAATCCCAACGAATTTAGTAGTGAATTTTAGATAGACTGAGGGTATATGCGCATAGAGTCGCGACAGCGAATTTTACAAACGCGACGACGATTATTCTGAATCGCTGTTACAAAGACGAATGTGCAATCGTAGACTCAGTCGCGCTTAATTTCACATAGCATCAGCTACGATTACGATTCAAATATTCGATTGGAAGAAATGAGCAATGCAAAACAATGTAACAAATCAGAGAAGCAAAGAGAGGGGTCGGCAGNAAATATTCGATTGGAAGAAATGAGCAATGCAAAACAATGTAACAAATCAGAGAAGCAAAGAGAGGGGTCGGCAGGTTCTCTGTTGAGTCAGGTGGAAAGACACACAGGGGTCGAAACCCTCGAGTTTTTTTTCTCAATTCACCATCTATCAGCATTACAGAATGGCGCATCGTCACAAAACATGTGTTTTGATTTGACATAAGCTAATGCAAAACAATGCAGCAAAGCAGAGAAAGGAGAAAGAGTGATCGGCAGGTTCTCTGTTGAGTGAGGTGAAAACACACATAGGGGTCATACTTTGATTTTTTTTTCAACTCACCATCTCTCATCATTACAAAATCGCGTATCGTCACAAAAAATATCTGTTTCGAACAGATATGAGCGAATCGCTCCTACGGCGATAAAATATCTAAAATCTCACATCGCGATTGAAAAAACTCGTCGCAAATCTATGTGAAGGCTTTTGCGTCAATCGCGATTACTAAAATCGTCATCGCGTATGTAAAATTCGCTGTCGCGTCTCTATGTGCATGTAGCCATATACAGTATGTTAGGTAGCGAAGAAGAATTTTTTTCTTCTCTCTCTCTACTAATGTCCTAATCCTTTCCTCAGCGAGTTGTGCTGATCAAAAATTCCTCAGCCTGACCATACTCAGATGCAATTCAGAGTTGGTCTCCCATGAGGTTACATTTTTAATGTTCACTTAATTTTCAACTTTCGAATTTGAAACTATTGTTTTCAAAGACCCAAACATCTGAGCCATGACTCTTACAGTGACTCTGAATTAGGAGTCGGTAGTCAGTTGGTGACTGACTCCTTTGTGTAAGAACTTAGTCATGATTATTTACTGACATTCGAAAATGAGCATAACGGACTAATTTACTATATTTTTCAATCTACTTTTACAATTAAATATATATATTTTTTCCTAATTTCGGATTCTCATACACGATTTTACATAGTTTGTATTACATGACGCATATTTATTTATTTTTATTTCATTAAGCACACTTTTTTATTCAAAGTCACCTCCCAAAATTAAGGAGTCATACTCTTGGATCCGAAAGTCGGACTCCAAATGTGTAGAGATTCGGTGACTCTGATTCAGCTAAACTGAGTCATGGTGAAAACTAGTTGAAACTATCGAAGTTGACACTAGTGGAAACTTTCCTCAAGTCGGAAAATTTTGCTTTTCAATTAGATACAGAGGGTCTTTTTCACATTAGAGTCTGTTCGTTTAGAACATGGATGGATTTATCTCAGTTAATTAAACATAAGAATAAATTAAATGCGGGGCTAAAACCATTACTATTGCATGAATAAAAAATAGTTCCGACGGAATAAAATCCTATCTAGGTTAAGCATTATCTAGAACAAAAGCAAAATTTCAAAAATATATAAAAACATTGGCGAAAAAGAATTTTTTAATCCTTGTATTTTACGCTGGCAAAAAAAATTTTGACCCACAAATTTGGGTAACTCGAGTAACAGAATTAGACAATTTGAGATTGGACATTTAACATAATTGGAAATTTTGTATTAAATTTTCAATTATGATAAATGTCCAATCTCAAATCATGAATTAGATTACGCTTTGAATGTGCCCAGATATGTTGCGTGGTTTATGGGATGCATCATGAGGCACAACCCTTTCCTTACCAATAATTTAAGTTTCCCTCCGAAAAAAAAAAGTATAAAAAAAATTCTTCTTCGCTACCTAACATACTGTAATATCTATGAAACAACACAGACATGGGTAAAATTATTATTCCTTACACTAAAAGGTTTACCACTAAATAACTGCCATGTTCAAGCAAAGCTACACAACAAATTTTAACACACTCAGTTGTGCTATGCAACGAACCACTGTAATTCAGACACCGACTGTGTCCATAACGTGAAATTTAGTAACAAATAAGCTTGATAACGTAAGGAAGATATGATGAGTATTATTTTACATATTCAAACACAGCTTAGGATTTAGGTCAGATGCTTGTTAGGTTGATTAATATGGTTACTGAAGCTGAGCGTAGACACTTTAGATGAATTTAATGACCGATTGCAAGNGTTTAGGATTTAGGTCAGATAATTGTTAGGTTGATTAATATGGTTACTGAAGCTGAGCGTAGACACTTTAGATGACTTTAATGACCGATTGCAAGAAACCCGTGAATCATTCACTATAATGAAATGTTTTATAGAATTAAGGTATCCTGNTGAAATTTAGTAACAAATAAGCTTGATAACGTAAGGAAGATATGATGAGTATTATTTTACATATTCAAACACAGCTTAGGATTTAGGTCAGATGCTTGTTAGGTTGATTAATATGGTTACTGAAGCTGAGCGTAGACACTTTAGATGAATTTAATGACCGATTGCAAGAAACCCGTGAATCATTCACTATAATGAAATGTTTTATAGAATTAAGGTATCCTGNATTTAATGACCGATTGCAAGAAACCCGTGAATCATTCACTATAATGAAATGTTTTATAGAATTAAGGTATCCTGTAAATTATACTCAATAAAATTGTTAATTTTAAGCGTAATAGACGTTAGTTTTACGGATTAGTATTCGACTCGATTAGAGAATCTATTTATTGCCAAAAGATGTAGATAAACATAAGCACAAGTTTATCTTTCCAATGGAAATGAAATACTTGCATGACATATGCAACTGTATTGTTCTGTTATTCCTTAACCTAGTTCCGGGTGCTTTAATGCACAATACCAGACAATATTAATCCTAATGTTCGAAATTATAGGGGTAATTTTAATTTGCAGAAAAATTTCAACCTCATTGTGAAAAATAATTGTAGGATAATGTTATTTGATCTCTAAAATTATGTACTAGGTTTATAATAAATAAAAANCATTGTGAAAAATAATTGTAGGATAATGTTATTTGATCTCTAAAATTATGTACTAGGTTTATAATAAATAAAAAATTTTAATCAAATTGGACTAATTTCTGCTAAATACCAATGGCGTTCGTGTAGCTGGAAAGGTTACAGGATGTGTTACATGTGTTCTCACACTTGATTCTAAATGTAACTGAACTAAGGATTCCTGAACCCTAGATAAGGAGACGTCTGCCTCACTTCATAATGTTATTCAAAAAATATTTCTCTGTGGTTCTATCAAAGCCATATGTTTTTCCTAAGATGGTATTAAACTGTCGCCAGCAACANAAAAAATATTTCTCTGTGGTTCTATCAAAGCCATATGTTTTTCCTAAGATGGTATTAAACTGTCGCCAGCAACAGCAAATGGATTACTATTGCAAAAAAATTGATGATGCAATGATTCTTGATCAGGTTGTGACTTTTCAATTAGNTATTGCAAAAAAATTGATGATGCAATGATTCTTGATCAGGTTGTGACTTTTCAATTAGACAGGCTTTTCGCCAGTTAGATTTTGTTGATTTTCTGAAAATCCCAAAACGTTTACAATAGTTTTATCTTTTACTTTATTTCTATTTAATTCGATATAGCATACATATTGTATTGACCTCACTCAGGATGACCAATGAACCCCCATATTCCTCTCGCATCCTTTATTTTTTAGCGTAGTTTAGGGCCGCGCCTTAGGATATGACAAACTGCACGACATCAACTTTGTCTTTTCGCAATATTTGTCCAAAAATATTTGTCGTAATTATTAGTTAATAAGTATTTTCTATTAGTTATTATTTATTTACTGTTTATTAATAATATATGTTTAATTATTAATAAATATATAATAAATTTTATAATAAATTTTATAAATTGTATAAATATAATATAAACTATATATTATATATAAATATATTAAATATAGTATTATTATACATAATTTTATGTATATTATATTATATGTATTATATATATAAATAAAATAAAATAAAATATATTATAATTTGGTTAAGTATTGGTTAGATATAGGTATTAATATTGGTTAATATATAGTATATAATAACCTAACAACCTAAATAAAGTAACTAATATTAATCTGACAACCTAATCATAATATAATAATTATATTATACTATACTATATAATATTAATATAACATATTTTGAAATTTTGGCTTCTTATTCGAACGCACTATATAATATATATAATAATATAATAATATATTTAATATATAATAACAACCTGGTAACCTATATAACCTAACCAATACTAACCTAACAACCTAACCTACTGCTAACATTTATTATATTATTAGTATATTAATAATATAATATAATATAGTATAATACATATATTATAATTTTAACAAGAAGTCGAAATTCGAAAATAACGGGTGATAACAAGAAATTGTTACAAATCAACTTGATGGTTAGTGCAAAACTCCTAACAAATCCACCACATAAAGGTGAAGGTCCAAGTTATGATACTTTTTTGCTAAACTTCGAAATCTCACAAAAGCTTAATTTACTGATCGAGCATTGAATCGAATAAGAAGCTTGTTAAAAAGTTGTAGCTAAAACTTGTGTTATTGAACTTTTAATAATATTATATAAAATATCTATAATAGATAGAAAGATAGCAACAATTTACCAAACACGTAACTCCAAATTTGCCTACATCATTTTAGATTTCAGGGAGAAAGATGCACATTCGTTGTGAAACAAATTTCTGGCTGAATGGTAACAGCTTTTTTTAGCTTTAGCCTAGTTTAGTCTTATTCCTCTTGTGAAATTAATTAAGACACTCACATAATGAACTTGCGACATTAAAATTTAAGAATGTTAAGTGTGGAATCAGTGTGATACATTACTTGCTATTTGATATTACGGTAAAAAACTTTGTAACAAAGTAGTGTTGAAGACAAAGTCAACGCTACTTTCTTGGCTCAACTGAACTTTGCCAAATACAATTATTGGCATTTATATTAGATAAAATAAGGTTTTAATTGGAACTATTTAGGATAAGAAAATACCAAAATCTTTATAAACGTTTATGCATAATTGTCTTCCATTAAATGTAGGTCATTAAATCTGAAATTGTTACCAAAATACTCTAAATTCACAGCACATTATTGCCGCTGAACACTTAACTTGCCGAAAAATATTTATAATTATATAACACTAGCTAACTCGTACAGGCCAATTTCTTCTATAAATGTAAGTGGAAAAATATTAACATTAATCATGAACATCGGAACTGTGACAGGTTTTTAGACCTACTTGTCTGTCTCCATTATCATGTGTTACTCATTTCAGGTGATTGCGAGTATAGAAATATAGTTTGGTACCATAAAGGAAATTGTTCACCATTTATGACGATTTATGATCCAAAGTGATCATATATCCATAAAATTTGTTTCCATTTAGCAGAAACTTTAAAACCAACCTAGCGTGGCCCGACGACACATTTACCTATTGTGTCTTTCAGGTTAAGTAGTGTACTATGGTTACCGGTCTTGGATCAGTGTCATTCCTTGAGATGGAACAACAATCTAGAACTGGCACAAGAGCTGTTTCTGTTGGTTTTTTAGTCCTTAATCACTTTGATACGGCCTGAAGCTAGACTGCCAGTGTCTTCGTGATTAGGAGTGTTGGCCCATGCCATGATATGCAAAGATGTCCATAAGGTTTTACCATCTGAGTAAGATAAATGTCAATAGCTCACCTCCATTTAGCGGTTCAGTAGAAGTATGTTTAGGGGAATGTGGGGAAAGATTCATACCTACCTGTTAGATGGTTGGCCTTAGACCCCGTAAAAAGTATCTACCATGCGAATACATCTCCTCAGCAAGAAATGTTGATATTGATGTCGCGAAGTCTCTTACCTTTCTTGACTTTCCTTTCCTCTTCATATGGCGAAACTGAAAGTCGATTAACCATTTAAAAAATTTACCAGAAACTTTGAATGCAGTTGCATAAAGTATATCTCTTCAATTTTTTATTTTTGAATTTCTCTGTTCCTACTAATTGCACTACAAACTACATCGTGAATTTTCACACTGAACTAATAGAAGAAAAGCATGACTCGAGTGTCATTTATTTTTCGATTAGGAATTCTCTAAAGAATTCTGAAGATTTTCAGATATTGAAAATCGAAGGAAAAGGTTTCCAAAATGGTTCAGCAGATTTTAGGAATATTTTCGTTGAATTCCTTTATTTGATATAGCAATTTCACAATCTACGTGAATTTTTTATTTAAATTCAAAATTATATAAAATTCCAATATTTTAGAAAGTGACATTAAAAAGTGATTGATTTTATAGTATAGTTCGGCATTGACTGCACATCCAGATAAAGTCTTCGTTGTCTGTTGTGTCCTCTGAGAATAGTTGTGGACGGCCAATGTCTTTGACTCCACTTCTCTTGAACATAATGAGGTCCAACGAGAATTGATATCCGTAAAGTTTACAATCCTTTGATTCTCACATACCAAGGTATATTCTAGTTCCTTCGTTCGTTCTAATTGAGTTAAGGCCTAGGTCACCTAGGTCTTAACTCAATTAGACGTATACACCTAGGCTAGGTGTATATGTTCGCGATGTTCGTGAAGGAAATATGTTATTTGGATAGGGTTCCGCCTCTGCATCTGTCTTGCAATTAAATTAGTCAGGAATTCTTGACTAGTCTTTTGGTTTATCTACATCAGTTTGCTCTACTAAGGCCGAGCCTTCGTCAACTGCTTCCTCTCTTCGAGCTATGACTTAAAATTTTCGTCTTCTGTCAAAAGATGTTTATGTTGAATTTTTATCAGAAGATTTTCCAGCTGAGTATATACTAGTTATAGTTTGAGTCAATTTCTGGGTTAGAGGGGTACCTAATTTCTTCATGTGTCACGAAGAAGCGTAATTTTCTCCACATTTAGAATTAGAATCCAGAGGTTGAGTGCTAATTTGATGACTTGAAGTAGCATATGGGACATCCAAGTTTCAAGCCTAATAAAGTATCGGAGAGTTGAGGATGGTAATTCAGAGTTTATTTAAAAAACTACTGTTGTACATTCTTTAGTGCTTCGTTATGACTGTGACCCCATATTCTTGCCGCGTAGGTAGCCGTTGAACATATAACTGTCGTTAGAATTTGTTTGTAGAAAGTAAAGAGAAAATTAAAGCTTTCCTCAGAACTTGAAAAGTTGAAGACTCCGACGTATTCCCACTGTTCAGAAATCTTCCGTGGCTTTCCCAAAGAGTAATTAAGAGAAAAAGAGAAATTAACTCCTCAATATTGGTACTGATTTAGTGTATCCAATATTTTCCAGCTCCATTTAAATTTATCTTTTATTCATGTTCTTCCTTCTCATCTAAATACTATTACCTTTGCCTTTCTCAAGTTTACTTCTAATCATCTTCCCTTGAAAAATTTACGAGAAAGGTTAATTTTTCCTTAAGCATTCCTGGATAATGGTGCAAGATAACTATGTCGGCGGCGTAAAATAGTCGTTGTGCCTTCCCTCCACACAGTTATATTCCATCTAATTGAAAAGACCTAAATTTAGAAATAAGTTTTCAATGAACAGGTCGATAGGTATGGACTAACCAATTCTCCTTGTAAGTCTTCTTTTTTAATTTGAAAGAATTTGGGACGTCTCTTCAACACTCCCCTTGGCTTTTTAGTAGATGCTTAGGTAGATGTTAGCGAACTTCGTGCAAACCGATCTCGAGAAGAACCTTTCACAAAGGGTCATGATTCCAGAAACTCAAAAGTTTGAGGCTAATCCACAAAGCGTGCATATAGTATTTTGCGCTTTTTTAATCTTTATCATGAATGTGTGTACAAAGATGTAGTCAGTTTGTTTTGCCTTTTTAGAAATCCCTTGCAAATGTAAGGTTTTTGTTTGTTTCTAATGATCCATGACACGTGTGTGGTGTTATGTACGATGGTGAACTCCTGCGGTGTTGGTTCAGTAGAAATACGGATCTGTAGTTGACTGTGTGAAGTCTCATTTCTTGTATATTTACAAGAATCATATAACGGGATTAAGGATTAACTCAATTCGGGAGTTGATTCAACTTTGCTGCAGATTTCATTAAATACTTCGGTGCGTTAAGTTGGGTTCGTTGGTGAAATCAATTCTATATTTCTTTTGAAATTTTATCCGGTCTTCTTAGAACATAGTGTTTTTAAGTTTTTCAGGCCAAATATCATTACAAAGGCGATAATATCTCACTCCAGAAAGAAATTCGAAATGTGATCTTTTTGGATTTACCACGTCGCATGAGCTTCCTTCTTGAAATACGCGGAGAAGCGATAGATCCAATCCTCTTGGTTTATTACGTTCACTATGTTTATTCCAAATTCATTGACTAGATTGATTCCCAAAAATCGTTTCGGTTTTTATATTGTGGAATTTTTTCGAAATTTTTTTCCAATGTAATTTCAACATTTTTTATCAGCCGTGAATTTTGTATGAGTTTTATTGGATTACGGATTCTTCCAGGTGTTTTTGTTTGCACTGTTTCTTAATGCTTCAGCTGTATTTTTATTTATGTTGTTATTCATGATCAGTGATTTATTCATGAGGTATTTTCATATTGTAGAAAAACTATGTGAGGTCATACTCCTCAACGATAAGCTCCAGTTTTGAGTTCAGTCTTCCATGAAATTTTTCTAGCTTGGAGAGTTAGTTTCGTAATTGAATCCTTTAAGTTGTTTGATTGTTTTTCATTAGCTGTATTGTCTCTCCTGGACTCAATATTATTGGGAAGTGTGTTGAATAAGTCAATTCTCCTACTTTAAATGAGTAAAACAAGGTTTATACTAAGGCGGTGTTGAGAATAAAGTCGACGATGCTTCTTCTAGAGTTAATATATCGCTGATGAATGTGGCTTTTCCTTCTCAATCTCCATTAACGCACCCATTTCCGATCGCAAGTCCTGACTCGTCGCACTTTTTAAGAGAATTCGTTCCCTTAGTTACCTTATAGTCTTCGCATTTCCTTTTGTCTTCATGAAGAGATTTTCTTTTCTTGACTTGCGTTCAAGCTGCTGATCACTGTAACATTTCTGTTACGAACGGTAAGTTCTTGGTCAGTATTGAATAGGTAAACAATATCTGCGGCGTATGTTTTTAACGACGAGTTGTAAGTTATTAGTAGGAAAAATAATGGGGCGTGGAAGTTCATCAGGTGTTGGGATTTATGTTTTAGCTTTTGAGAAATAATTTGCAATTATAGACGCTTAGTTGAATCGATAAATGAACTCAATGCTTTTCAGTTGTAATGGATATTGTGAAAATTTTAGATTTTGACATTTAAGCATTTTCTAGAAGTTAAACTCAGGTGATCTCACTCGGCGTGAACAGCATAAGACTGGTAAATCTGTTTAATTTTCTTCATTGAATTTACTAAGTACATTTTTATTCAGAAAACTGAATTGTTAATTTTCCGCAAAGCATAATGCTTTTGAACTTCGAGTCTGTCTTCCATACTCCATCAGTTGTACCATAAGGTATACCAAGCGATATTTCGTTTGATGAGACAACTTATGAGTTCTAAACAATTTTGATTCAATCCATCCTCAAGAGTTAATGGAAGAGTGCTTCAAAATTGTGGCTTTCAGTATTCGATCTTTCTTGTATTTACTAGAATTTTTGCTGAGTATATGATTGGCCGTTTGGTCAGCGCCGCAGACTTGAAATGCCACAGATTTCTATCTTGCGTTGGGCGTCGATTCTTTATGCAGGGTGTAGGCATCCAAATTTTTTCTCTGATGTGAACTCTTGTTTGAATAGTACTCGTAAAGTTGAGCACTAAAATAAACTTGTGACAAGTTTACTTTATTTGAATAATCGTTAAAAGTATAAAACGAAAACTTAATCTATCCTGTTAAGTTCGACAAACCACTATCAATAAAAAAGAGTAACTTTACCTTTGACCACAACCTTTGTTCCCCTTCAGGCTATGTAAGTTGGAGTCTGAAATGAAAAAGGAAATAGCCTTCCTTTTATGATCGATGGGGTTTAGCAGGTAGAAGGTCGAATTCCATCTGGTGATGACATCTTCTCTGTCAATTCAAGTCTTTGAACTTAGTTCAGCATGTTTACAGAAACAGAGGAATGATTACAAATATTTTGGCAAGTGACAATTAAGTCGTCTATGTGGGAAGGATTCTGTGTCGCTTGTGGTTAGATGTTGTAAGATTATTATATACTATCTTACTGGAGGGGATAAAATAGGAGATTTCTAATTAATTTGGGAATGGGATAAAGATTTTGG
>NIPM01000318.1:179021-223741 GCA_002738285.1 Holacanthella duospinosa | reverse complement strand
TATGCCGTGAGGACCGATTGATCAGTCCCAATCTTATAGTTCAGAAATAAAGCCAGCGTATGCTGCTTGTTCAATGAACTAGAGTCTGAATTGATTTCTTTCAGCTTATCAAAGATTTCCTTAGCATATTCACAATTGTAAATATGATTAGTCTGACCTTTACTCAATGTGGGGACGATGATCGCTTGTGCTTCAATGTCCTTTTTCTCCCATGCTGTAGCTTCAGCTGCGCTTTCAGGCTTGGGTATTGCTCCACTGACGATTTGCCATACATCGGCAGCCTTGAGAATTAACGTAATCTGGAGTTTCCAACGTTGATAGTTGGTGTCATCCAGCATGACAACATGCTTCATGTTAATGTTTTTACTCATGGTTTTACTCAGTAATCACTATTTAAACTTTTCGCTAAGAGCTCAATGATTCCCTATTATGCTTTGAATTACTGATTCACTAAAGTTTNATCACTATTTAAACTTTTCGCTAAGAGCTCAATGATTCCCTATTATGCTTTGAATTACTGATTCACTAAAGTTTCTCGGATACTGAAATTTACTATTGTTCTTTGAAAATAAACTATGACCCGTCACCTAGTCAATATTCAGTACAATTGCACAAGGNACGTTGATAGTTGGTGTCATCCAGCATGACAACATGCTTCATGTTAATGTTTTTACTCATGGTTTTACTCAGTAGTCACTATTTAAACTTTTCGCTAAGAGCTCAATGATTCCCTATTATGCTTTGAATTACTGATTCACTAAAGTTTCTCGGATACTGAAATTTACTATTGTTCTTTGAAAATAAACTATGACCCGTCACCTAGTCAATATTCAGTACAATTGCACAAGGCCTTTGTCAATTTTCCCGATGGCAGACACCCAAGTACACTCTGAAAACAGATTTCAACCACAAGTATGTGGAGCTTTCTGTGACCGGCGGAGAGCCCCTCGACAAAAGGTACTTATTAACGGGAGTGCGCTGTACTGAATTAAACTTTCGTGGAAGTGACTGCGTTAAAGGTCATAGGTTATAATTATTCTCTATAGTTTGACTTTCAAAGTTCTTACTCAATGACGTGGAAAGAGAAAGATTTTATCTCGAAGGATAACCTTCACTTTTCATATCTAAGCGTCTGGAGTTAAAATTATCCAGCGAAGAGAGAGATGAATTTCCAATTATACTTACTATTTTATCTCACGTTGATCCAATCGTTAGCTAAGAGTTCAATAGCTTCCTGTATTTTCTCTAAGTTAACTTTCACTTACTCTCACAGTATTGCAGTGGCTCTGTACTGATGCATTCTTTTGCCGTAGTTGAGCACCAAACCACACTTGTCGTTCGATTACTAATTTTCGGATTTGTTCCTGTCCTTTGAATCACTTTGTATACTTTCTCACAGAGTAAAGATCGAAAAACCAGTACTCCTTTTCACTAATAACCAAGGAACTACAGAAATACAAACTTCATTTGTAAATTACAAAACTAATTTACTGCTCAATTAAAGAGAAAATCTTTACTTCAAACGTAATGGGTTCAATAACTTTGACTTGTTACTGTTTCAAACAAGCAGGAAAAATCTATTCTTCGTGTTGTTGAATTAACTCTTTACCCTGCACTTCCTAACTTAAAGAACAATAATCGAACCACGGTCTGCTACCATATTGTAATAAGAGAACGTTTCTCGATGATGGATTATTAGCGACTGCTGGATTTTTATTTTGGTGTTAGCTTAAAAGTATTACATTCTCTAAGAAATTATAGTTGATAAAATGTTTAAAATAAGTTTGAAAGTTGGATGATTCTTGGACTCTGAGTCATCGGCTTATTCCTAAAACAGGCCTTTAAAAATAAGGAATGGAAAATTTTAGACACTAATTTTAAAATGAATCATTAGAAAGGACTCGTGAATGACTCATTTTCCTACATGTTCTACATAAATAGAAACAGGAAACCTGTCTTTCTATTGAGATGAATGCACCACGATAGAAAAGTTTCTACAGCTTAGGGCAAGTAGCCCAAAATTATCACAACCTACAACGAGACCAAGGGCGGGGTGGACACTGGATCAAATCACAGGAATATATTCCTGTCAGAGATCAACATGGAAATGGCCAACAAAACGTTTTCACCATACTTTGGAGAGTCGCTTTGAATTCATTCATTATTTGGACGCGACACAATTTAGTTCCAGGGCTTCAGTGCAAGACAAGATGGAGGAAATTTTGAAAGATCTCTGCTATGAATTGATTTCACTTCCAATGTTAAGGCGGTCCCAAATAGAAGTAATGAAAACGCAAATTAATGACGCAATGGTTAAGATGGGAATTCAATTCCCTCAAAATACATATGAAGCACCTCCTTGCAGAAAAAGATGCTATATGTGCAAAGTTGTATCTCGAACCGTGTGCTCAAAATGCTTCCACCATCTTTATGCCACTTATCAGCACAAAATAATTCTTTGTGCCAATTTTAATGAAAATTAAAGAAAAATATTCCGACCAATTGATTTAACTTCTACCATCTGAATTAATTTATAGTCTATAACAAAAGTATGTATTATTAGATCTTTTGAACTTGTTTCACATTAGGAATTATTCTAATTAACTTTACTAGTTGTAGGCGACTTATTAAATGCAACAAATACTTCATAAGATTCAAAACAATATTATTTCATTCTAGATCATACTTTGGGTAATTAATTTGTAATTATTTAGACAAACAATTATATTCTTGCAGCCACAAATTATAAAGCTCGGGATTGAAGTGCTATGGTCTTATCACGTGGTGCATAAATCTCACGGCGGGCCCGCCTGCGGCTCTCGGCTATTTGGTTCGACAGTAGTTAATTTGACATGTTTGTAAAACTAAAGATTCATAAAGAACATATTGAGACGATCGCACTTTAAAATTAGTTAAATTATAAAGACTTTCATGAAAGTCTGCAGACAGATTCTGCAGACTTTCTGTAAAGACAGATTCTGTAATTTAATTAAAAGTTACATAAAATGTCTTATGTAACTCGGACTGATGTTAGTTATGGTGATTATTCCGTCTATTAGGCGGAACAAATCTGTTGTGTGGTGATATATTGGAATCATTGTCAATTGGGCGGTCAGTTCGCCAAGACCGTTTCTTTCTTCCTACTGTCCCCTCCACTACTTCGTCAGTCATAATCGAGCCGATAACCATGAAAATTTTTTTCGTTGTTTGGAGGTAATTCCTATAGTAACGTTCAATTTAAACAAAAAACCAAATGCTACCGCGGACTATTTTACATTAGAATATTTTTTTCATTCATTCAGTTCTTAAATATATGGCAAACTTTAAGAGCTTTTATCATATATATCACGCATGCGTTAACTTAGTCCGGATTATGTGGTTGCCGGTACCAAAGCAGCAGGATACGTTCCTCTACACCAGACCCCAAACGGCGACGCAGGTTTCTACCACGTCGGCCATACTTTGTCCAAAAGTATGCCACTGAAAACAATTTGAATTTAATTAAAATTTTTTGAAAAACCAGAAATGGTAAATATCATATATTTATGATAATTATCAATGAATCCGTTCTTTACTATCTTTCCGACATTATTAATACTATCTCTGCCTAAAACGATAAGATACTTACTTCCGAAGAAAGCCCCTGTAGATGCAAAGACGACTGGCCATACACACGAATTTTGAGGTGTAGAAACAAACGTTGTTGCATCAGCTATTACTGTTGTTGGTTCCTCATCACATCCATCCACACTAACTGCCCATCATTTATACAATTCTGCTGTTCTGTCGCCAAGCTCCATCAAACAGACGTCCATTTCACTATTTTCGCTTGAAAATTTATATATGACTTGCGCAACGCAAGTCATACAATTCTTAACAACCTCGCACACTATAAACATTTATATCTTCACAGAGCAAACTAATCACCCAAAAATTTACTATGTGGATAGGTTGCGTGTTTAAACTGTAAATGATAAAATTTAAATACTCTCATTGCCAAAATTTTATAAAAGTTATTAATTAATTTTGACGTATGAAAAAGTTGAGATCAGGCGGATGAATTTGGCGGGCATAACCAATTTCTCATTGAACGAGTTGAAGCTGTTACTATAGAAATTACCTCCAAACAACGAAAAAAATTTTCATGGTTATCGGCTCAATTATGGCTGACGAAGTAGTGGAGGGGACAGTAGTAGAAGAGAGCTAAGGCCATTTATTGTTGAAATAAAATCTTTTTATTAAACTGGAGTCAATTGTTTGTAGTAAGTTGTTATCTTACTGGTTCATTTACCCGAGTCAGTTAGTGTGTCGGGTCGCGTTAAGATATCGGGTTTTGAAAGTGACAAGAGTCTGTATCCGTCTGTTCGTCAGTCTGTTTTGTTAATGTCTCGGTTATCGGGAATTTGGTTTATCAAAGTGGGTATTCGATGTAGACGTCTGTCAACCAGCAGCACCAGAAGATATAGGAGATTCGACCTCCGTATCAATATATTCAAAAATCAATACTCGAATAAAATGGCAAAATCACACAGCAAATTATCAAAGTTATAATTTGTATTGAATCTGACTTGTTACTTTGAAATTGAGAAAGGAATTTTCACAAAACATTTGCCATTGTTGTTTATGATCCATATATCTATGCTGGAGATTGCTCTCACAGTTAGAGCTGAACAAACATTTTGAACAATCCTGTTGTGCAAATTTCTCTCCTATAATACTGGAAATGTGGCTATAATACTGGAAAATGTTATTGACAAAATCGCTCCAATGGCCACATTTGCATTATCGGATAATGAATTGGTAGATTGTGAGCCCGACATTGCTGAAATCTCAGCGAAAAGGTATTAGATACCGGTTATAACTGTAAACATTCAAAAAATTTAGTATGAAGTTTATCGTTTTATTTACAGATATAAGCAAATTGATGGGCTATTGTTCGCAAAATTGGTTCATGTCGAATAGAGTAAAGGGTGGACGGAATTTATTGACGAGCAATTGGAGAACCTTAGCGCAAAGGTGAATCGTATGGATGAGCTTGTTCAACCAATGGCAACTCCTCTTACCCCTGACTATATTGACACTTCAAAATTTAATCCAGAGTGGATGAATCATATCAATCCTTCGTTGTTTGATGTGGATTGTTTGAAAGATGACAGAATCAAAGCGTGGTGGATGCTAAATGTGCACACTGGGAAATAATATTGCTCTTATTGCCTAAAATTTTTTGGGGGAGGCAATCACCAAAAACAGTTGATTCTTAAAACAATAAGTTTTTACAATACTCTAACAATTTGCAACAATAGGATCATGATGTTTCCTACTCAAGTCAACTCAAAGAATCAGAATGAGAATTCTGAGCTAGGGCCCTGGGTTTATATACCCTTACAAACCAGCGTGCCTAAAGCAAAATTATTATTTATAAAAATAATAAACAAAGGAACAATAAGAATAACTAAATCTAAAACTTACATGCAGGGTGTTTAATCTTTTATTGCACCCTAGAAATCATGTTTTCATATGACGTCATTTTTCTGTCGTGGCTATAGCTACCAGACAATGATAGAATGGAGTATTAGTGTACGCAAGTATTATTTATTGATAGACAAATTCAATTATTAGATCTACAAACTTGGTTTCGTAAAGCAACAATACAAGTTCGAAGCCTTCGAGGAACTGAGCGACGCAATGTTTCACAATACCCGTTGTTAATTTCTTCAAACGCTTCACAAATAGCATTTTGTAGTGAGTACAAGTTTGATGATTCTGAGAATAAGTTTTCTTTAATTAATCCCCAAATTCCGAAATCACACGGAGTAATGTAATGGGGCAACAAAATTTAAGAGACTTATTCTCGCGCGTTCGGTTAAAGTTCTCTTTTTAGCCGGGACATAGAATGGGAGGAACAACGGTGAAAGCGGAGAAAGAGGGTGCAAAAAAACTTTAAACACCCTCTATTAATCTACATAATTAGTACACAAAAGGAAGACAAAAATAACCGAAAGTAAGTAAAATAATATTATTTATAAATAATTATAAAAATACAGGTCAAACTGTAACAATACTTATATTCAACTAAGGTCGCTATGTGAAATTTTTTTTCTGGTCAAATTATGTTATTTTCTGAAATAACATGCACAGAAATGGAAACACAGGGAAAGTCAGGTCTGTAGGATAAAAGGGTAAAAAGTTGAGATTTATTGAAAGTCATGTTTCTCAACATAATTCTGAGACACTATAGGCGCCTAAGAATTATGTTCGAAAAATTTGATGATCAATAAATCAAAACATTTGATCTTTTGAACCTAGACATTTGGTATTTTATCCATGTTAAGCTACTTTTCAATATTATAAACAAAGTTCGAGATACAAGATAATTAAACTGACACATTAATAGCCTTTAAAATTGCCCTACTGTAGGACGAGCTCTAATTTTTAGTGTATGCAATACGTTGGGTTTTAGAAACTTAAACTCTGTTTGATTACTTGTTCCTATCAAATGTGTTTCCTGGTCCTTATGTTAAGTTTTGATTTACAAAATGAGTGGCCGTTTTGCATGAGCTCTGTATTTTGATGTTGTTTCGCTCAAATTATTGCATGAATAGGCCTACGAAAATTGGAGTTGTCAAATGAAGATACATGTTTCGCCAATCATACGGTTTGTTCCCACCACTTTAAACTTATATTTCTGTCTAATTAAGCTAGAATTAGAAATTATCAATTGAGATTTTTGTTGTTAGGTTACAAGCAAAGGGCTGATACAGAGAGCTTTATAAATACCCCGCAAACGAAAGCAAAAAGTAGTAGCAATAATGAAAAGGAAGTTTTTTGCGGGCTTTTTATTGAGCGTTGCGTAGACAGAGCTGGTGCATTCAGCGGACGGTGCTTTACTTCGACCGGAAATACGTTTAAGTCTAAGTTTATATTGAGAAAAGTTCATTAAGTTTTTGTTGAGCTGTACTCAAGCATCGGGCCTTGAAAGAGTCAACAAATTCAATTATTGGAAATTCTATATTTCTAAAAGAAGGTTATCATATTGTCTAATCATAATTCTTAAACCTATTATAAAAACAAACAACTAACTGAAATACAGTGGAGCACACTTATCAGACAATCCAATATAAGACAAATTCAGTTATAAGACCAATTTTTAGCGCACTTGGTTTGGAACAATGTATTTGACATGGGAAAATATCACGCTAATAAAGACCAACGGTTATAAGACAAAAGCGGTTAGTAGACCGAATTTTAAGCCCAAGTTTGTGGTACCTAGGTGGCTCTTAAGACCAAAATATGCGCAATCTCTTCATTTTTATTTTCTCTACTTCTTCTTAGAAGCTAAAGAGGTGCTCGGGCATACTGATTTCATTCCACAAACTTATTTGACTACTTTTCGCACTTAAATTTTTAAATGCATACGATTCCAACTTTACAGGTGAACTTAGCACACGACACCAATATTTTACGGGTAAACTTGGCATACGACACCTAACAATATTTGAATGACTTGGCATACGAAACACAATATACTTTGAGTAAACTTAGCATGCAACCCCAATATACCTGTGTGAACTTGGCCTACGATAAAAATATATTTTAGTGAATTTAGCATACTCCACTCAATATTTTTTGGATTAAGCTAACGTATACTTCAAATTTTTATGGTGAATTTGATATTCGACCCCAATACCATTTGGGTGAACCTGACATACGACCCTAATTTTTTTGGGTAAACGTATTACAATATTTAATAGGGGAACATGGCATACAAACGAAATATATTATGGGTGAACTTCGTATATGACGTTGATAAATTTTGAGAAAACAATTGCAAATATATTTATGTATTGTTCGTATACTTGGCATACGAACCTAATATATTTGCTTGATCTTGGCATACAACCCTAATGTACTTTGAATGAATACTCTACAAGCCCACAATACACTTTGTGCTGACGGGATATGACTACCCCGCCAAGGCTTGAAACAGCGATTAACCCAAAAATATGGTCTCTGGTGGGGTATGATCCCACGTCTTGGGTATTCCGGACCCAACGCACTAACCAATTGTGCCACAGAACCGATTGAAAAAATGCTGTTTCAAACCTTGACTATATGATGATGATCCACCAGTTATCACCAGCAAAGTCTTTTTTGCTGGTGGGAGATCCATCATCTGTGCTTCTACTCATCTCTTGGCAGAGACGGGGAAGACTTTGTGCTTCTCCTTAATCGCTTGGCAGAGACGGGGAAGACTTTAATCGGGTATAGGAGTCTATGCTCACTATCCCGTGGGTATAAAAGCTATGCTTCACTATCCCACAGTGTGAAATTGCGATACGATCATTTTTTGCGTGAACCTAGCATACCACATTTTTAGAGTGAATTTGACATATCCGCCAATATACTTTGAATTAATTTGACATATGTACACAATATACATTTGGTGAGTTGGCGTATGTTCCCAATATGCTACTTAGCCAATGACGCAAATATTTTTGAGTGAACTAGCCATAAGCGAAAAGTGTTCTATGGATGAACCAGGGATCAGATCCGATTTTTTTGGATGAAATTGGCAAACAAACCCAATACATTTTGGGTTAGCTTGCAATACTACCTCAATATTTTTTAATGAATTTGCGATTTGGGCATGCACGGAAGGGATGCTGACAGGGTCTGGAGGGATGGAAACCGGGATGGAAAAGGATATGTGGATAAGAAATGAGAGAGAAGGAGCGAAAAAGGAGATGAATAGAGACAGGGACTGGAGGAATAGGGAATGGACGGGAGGCATGCGGGCATGGAGAAAGGAATGAGGGCATGCACGGCAGGGTTACGGGCAAGGTCGGGATGGAGCCAAGCAAGGACGTGAGGTATCCAAGCAGAGGCGTGAGGGATGCGAGCATGGACGGGAAGAATGCTATCGACGGGTGGGGTGCGGGCTTTCTAAGAAGTTAAAAATAATATAAGGCGCTGGGTTTGGTTGGAAACGCTGACAATGAACAAACCACAAGGACAGTCGTTGTCAAATGTGGTATTTATTTATCTTCGTCGTGTTTATTCACGGCCGAAGTAAAGGTAAAGACGGTGCCCGAGTAAAAGTAACGTGAAAGTCAAAGTTATAATCTCTCAGACAAGGTAAATTTGTAGATGGTTACTGTCAATTGCGTTTACAAAGAAATTTTTGAGTAACGAATTAAAGCTTTATTTGTAAATAGCCCAAAACTATTAATTTGTAAATCGCCAAAAATTATAAATTTTGTTCTACATATTTCCATTTTAAAAAGGACTAAATCCTAGCCTCTATTTACTGATCAAACGTTGGGCATGGGCAGGGCTTTGCTGGCAAATCATAAGTACGCTCAACCAGGGTTCGTGATAATTATCATTGATAATTATCAATAATAATTATCAAGCTTGAAAAAATCGTGATTTTTTTCAAATCAAACAACGTGTTGCATATTTCGCATACAAAACTCATTAAAATAAATACCATTCTCTTATCAATTACTTTTATGACTATGGGTGGGCTATCGTCGGTAGCACTCGTGTCGCTTTTCGAATAATTTTTAAGGGAAAAAAATACAATGTCGCGTTTTGATTGTCTACATAAGAATTAGAATTTATTAGTTGTGTTTTTGATGTTTGTGGAATTATTGCCAAACAAAATACCTACAGCGAAAGTTCCTATCTGGGATCACTTTATTTCCAGTAAGAAAGAGAATAATAAAGGTTTGTGTGTAAAAGGTGTGGGAAAAATTTTCATGGAATAATCGACAGGCTTAAACTCACTTTTTCAGAATTTATACGAAAATACACATATTAACGAAAAAAAATTTTTTTTTTGATAATTATGTAAAAATTCGGATAATTATCAAAAAAATTCGATTTTTTTGATTTTTTCGAAAAAATTAAAAAAATCACGAACCCTGCGCTCAACCATGATTTATTTTATTTATTATACGGCTATATCAGATACCATTTATAACGACATTCAACTATCAAACGCTGCCTCGTTTGCTTCCCTGCTTTGTTCAAAATCTGCTACACCATTTTTTGTTGATCTGCTTTTGTTACTTAATGGAATGCCCGCGGCATCGCTAGCCGTGCGAGGGAAGCGAGCAAGCGAGCGTCGGCTAGTTCTCGTATAATTTGGTTAACGTTTGCAACAATGCCACCTAAACCTTCACTTTCATGTTTCCGCCATTACAAAGGCGATTTTGGAGGAACAAATTTGCATTAGAGTACAAACGATAGATTAGTTGAAATGGTATGTCGCAAACTTATTCCAGCATTGCTTATTCATTTAATTACTTAAGTTCCCGTTGAATAATTTAACATTCAAAAACGTCATAGCTTTTATATAAGACCGAATTGATCTTATATCCGCTATAAGACCAAATTGGTCTTATATCTGTTATAAGACCATGACAATCATAAGACCAGAATTCTCCGTACAAAATCTTATCCAAAATTAAAGTCTCGTACAAAATCTAAGGATTATCTTATAAACGTGTTCCACTGTATTTTTGTTGAAAAAACACAATGACTGGATCTATCTAGATATTGGTAATGGACTAGAAAACCTTCAAAATAGGTTTACATTTGGGTCTAATACACAGTAGATTACCACAAGAAGATTATGAATGACCATAAAATCTTTCATTTGGAACTCTAAATCATTTAGCACTTCCAAAATTTTAAATCAATAAGGGCCACATTTCTTTTGATTATCTTCTAATTTAGAATTAATTTAGTTCTAAATCAATTTATTCGTTGCAAACATTAACAAAGTTTTGCAATGGCCGTCGGTCAACGTCTCTTCCTCATCGTAACTTTCGTTATCTTGCTCTCATTCACTAACGCTGACAATACAAACGAAGGTGAGCATATTTTTGCCACAAAATTGTCTAAATTATAATCTATTTTGAGTTAAAGATGGATGCACAAATTAAACCTAACTGAGGTACCTGCTGTTTCCATAAATGACCCATGTCATCATGTTGGGTATGTTCTGACCAACAACTTTGCTCATGGCACTACCCCTGTGAAAATTGATCTTTGACCTCCAGAGGTCACTAAAGTTAACACGAGGTCAAGTGAGGCACCTGTGCGATTGAGCTTAAATTCAGCAAACTTGTAAATAATGAGCTCGTGAGTAATGTTTGAATGGGCCTCAACCTCCAAAAAATTGATCCGTTACATCTAGAGGTCACTAAACTTAAATGGGGTCAAGTGAGGGAGCTGTTTGTTGAGTTGAAATTCAGTGCAGTGCCATGAGCAAAGTTGTTTTTCAGGACATTCCCAAGATGATTACATAAATCATTTGTAGCAATAATAAGTGCCTCAATTAGGTTTAATTTGTGCATTCCCCTTTGTTTACTCTTCTACTTTCTGCTTCATTCCATCCTAGAAACTACGCAAACTCAGAGCCATCCTCATCCGCAAAGGCCATCATCTATTAAAGAAATAATAGAGAAAGTAAAGGAAGCAGTTGGATCAAGCGAAAGACAAGCTAGAGGAGATAATTTTTTTGTAAGTCTAGCTCGTCCTCAACAACATAATAACCAGGTCCGGCCACTTTAGATTCAGATGGAATGCGCTTCGTTACACGAACATGTTTTTTGACATTGATAATTATCCTTATGTTTTCATCTGGAATTTTCAACGTAGAAAAGGCTTGTTCGTTAGCGAAGAGTATTCCATGTAAATCTATCTAGAGTGGCCGGACCTGGTTATGTTGTTGAGGAGGAATTGTTATGAGCAAATTTGAACAATTTTCACATTTGAAAATTTTTACGTCGCCATTAAGATGAAGATGGAATTCGCCTAATGCTTTTGGCATAGAAAAAATAAATTTTTTCAAACTTACGAAATTAATACAAACTATAAACTTTCTCTAAAATTTCTTTTTTATATTACAGTGGTCCACAGGTTCTGAAGACCGCTGGAAGCTTTAGTCCCATGCTTTTTGGTGGGGAAAGAGTGTTCTTAAAATTGTGTGGAGTATATCTTCTAACCAAAATTTTTTATGGTCAACCTCTTCACAGTTCCAGAAAAATCATTGGAAAGTAGCGTTTGACGTCAAAAACATCAAGTCTCTACGCTCACTAGGAAAGAAGTTATGATTCTTTGAAAGCTGAAAATTTTAGACATTGTTTGAGACGATGTACTAAGAGATGGGCGTGTTTCAAAATAATATGCAAAAAATTCAGTTTTTAAAACAACTTCTGAAACATTGATGGTGAGGAGTTGATTTTTTCAACTTTGTATCCTACTTTTCAATGGTCTTTCTGAAATTGAAAAGTTTCCCCATAAAAAATTTAAACTAACTGCTTTCTCTACGAAAACAAAGCTAACCTGTTTTCCCCAGCAAAGAGCATGGGACAAAAGTAGCTTCCAGCGTTCTTAAAAGCCTGTGGACCACTGTATTAGTCAATCTGCAATAAGTACGTGTTAAAAAAATTTGAGAAAGCAAAATCAGTAAATTACTGAAAAACCTAAAGTAACCTTAATAATATGTTCAAGGTTTATCCACTGTCACTTTACTAAATTTCATTTTGCTATTTGAGTTAAAATTCCAAACAACTTTCGATTAAGCTTTCCAAATTAGCTATCGTTAAGTGCTTAACTTACAGTTCATTCCAAAACTACAACGTCCACCAAATATCACTACGCAATGGAGAAAGTTTTACCAACACAAACACCACTTCAGAATCATACTCCGGCCAAACTCGCGTTTTTTTCTCATCACTTTTTACTCTATACTTTTCTCCATTGCGTAGTGATATTTGGTGGACGGTGTATAAGCGCAACATTTTATTTTTTAGAATTCAAAGAATTATTCGATAATTCTTATCTAAGTCATCAAATAACTATTCACTTTGAAAATAATCAATAGAATTTTAAGATTTAAAAATAAATTGTGGTTAAAACCAAAGTTAGAGATGAGATTTTAATTTTAGGAAGGAAAAAACGAGGGAAAGGCGTTCCAAAACTATAAGCGCACTCTCTAGTTTTTCAGTTTCCTCAATTGTTTCGTTGGAATTTTATCTCGAAAGTTAATTATATCAAACTAACGACTTTAAATTATGGATTTCGTATCAAAATTTCAATCATATAAACAATTTAGAGGATCATACCAAAGGGAAAGCTTATAAGTTCATTTGAAAAAGGTCAGGTCAAACCACATGCGCTAACTAAGCTGTTAAATGGTAAAATTGAAGCGCAAATTGGACGAACAGGGTTCTGCATCAGAAATAACTTAAAAAATAAAAAGAATTATAGTCAGAAATCCAAACCCGGCCGGAAATTGTTACTTTCTCCGAGGGAGAAAGGACTAATTCTTGTGACATGAGGCATTATTCGGCCTAAAAGTACCTTGATTTTGACCAAAATTCACCAAGTGAGGCATCAAGTACATGTACAAGTGACCCAGGTAGGTTGTAGAGTCATACTATGACGTTGAAAATGCAATTATGAGTCTTTTAGAAATAGCGTAAACCAGCAGAGATCAGCAATGCACCTCTACTAATTTGACTTCTGAAGAAACATTTTTGTGTTTTACGGAAATCGTACCAATACCGTGTATATCTATCAGGGGTATCTAGACTAATTTATGTATTCACTTCAGACAACATACATCCATTTCCAACACCATACGACCTTGCTATGAACTCAGATCAAACGCTTGAGTCTGCGCGCTCGAGTATTGACATGTTTCCTGTCTCTTTTCGTAAACATAAATGTTCTTACATGCTGCCATTACGTTATGAGTGTTATGTTTTGATACATTGAGGGTCAAATTAACTTAATTTTTGCTAAAGAGATGGATTACTTACTTGATAGTATGAGGATTTGTCCTTTCTCCCTAGAAGAAAGTAACAATCTCCGACCGGGTTTGGAATTCTGCCTATAATTTTTTTGTTTTTAAGTTATTTCTAATGCAGAACCCTGTTCGCCCAATTTGCGATTCAATTTTAGCATTTAACAGCTTATTTAGCGCATGTGGTTTGACCTGACCTTTTCAAATGAACTTATAAGCTTTCCCTTTGGTATGATCCTCTAAATTATTTATATGACTGAAATTTTGATACGGAATCCATAATTTAAAGTCGTTAGTTTGATATAATTAACTTTCGAGATAAAATTCCAACGAAACAATTGAGGAAACTGAAAAACTAGAGAGTGCGATTATAGTTTTGGAACGCCTTTCCCTCGTTTTCTCCTTCCTAAAATTATAATCTCATCTCTATGTTTGGTTTTAACCACAATTTATTATTGAAACTTAAAATTCTATTGATTATCTTCAAAGTGAATAGTTATTTGATGAGTTAGATAATAGAATAATTCTTTGAATTCTAAAAAAAAATGTTGCGCTTATAGTTTTGGAATGAACTGTAGTCAACATTTCTAAATTTTTTGGTTATTTTAATTAAAAACTTTTTTCAAAAATCGTGCTGACCTTATAAATCTGTTCAGCACTGTATTTGTAATTGCACCACTTTATTTGTTTAAAAGTTTCATTTTTTGAAAGTTTTTTCAAAATATAAAGTACAAGGTGTTTAAAAATAGGTTCCGATTTTTGAAGTTGAATAATTTATGTCCAAATTGTTACTGTTGTCACATCTGACCACACCACAATCCGTTTTTAAAGTAGAATCCTAAAGTAGAATCCGTTTTTCTGCTTTTATCAAGTTTCAATTTCATCCAAACTCAAAAGCAAGAATCTGATAATTTGAACAAAATTTATTCAATTTCAAACAATAGGATCTACTTCTAAAACACACTGTACACCTTGTAGCGTAACCACATTAGGCTTCTTGCTGAACAGGGTGGGTTACCTTTAATGTCACTATAGACGAGGAAGACATAAGGGCTATACTCATTCTTCCACTTTCATATGTTGTAGTCTCTGAGACTTACCCTCTTCTCTATGAAATCCCATTTCCAAAGAAAACACGGTCTCATGGCGTGTGTCGGCTTATCACTATTGTTTCAACCATGCACTTCATATGTTATCCAAACTAGAAAGAGTTACTTGAGATTCTATGCGAAGACTAACTTATAGTGAAATCAATGGCGCGAAAATCATAATCCAAATTCAAATTATTAAAATTTTGAATTTAGGTTATGATTTTCGCGCCACAGAATACTTTCCTCAAGGTAGTCACCGAATAGATTCTTACGAACCCCGTCAGTTTGAATAACATGTGAAGTGTATGGCTAAACCATAGTCATACGCGGACCGACGCCATTTGACCGTTTTTTTCTAGGAATGAGATTGGAAAGATAAAAGTGAGGATCTGTCGTAAGCAAGTTGACATACTCCGAGGCTTGACTCCATTGACTACAACATACGAAAATGGAAGAATGAGTGAAGCCCTTATCTCTTCCTCGGCTATAGGGACACTAAAGATAACCCACCCTGTATATCTAGTATGCTGGTTTCACAAACTAATACTTAACCGTCACCAAATAACTAAATCTAGACTTCTATCATTTCATCAATGTGGCCAAAATCTATGTCTATCTAAGACCTTTATGTTATCTTGCTAATTTCAGTTCAGACCGAGCCCATTTAAGTAACCATCGTGACTAAATGTGACCTCCAGAACAGTAGTGCTGAGAATTTGTCAAAACATTAACCTCAGATTCAGAAAAGCCTTTATGAAATAATGATTTAAATAAGTCAAGTATCTAAATTAATTATAAACTTTCTCTTAAAATTACTTGAATTAAAATTAAAAATTAATTAAAATTACATTTCTAATTATTTTTTTAATTTTGGCAAGAAGTCAGCCATCTAACCATTTGTACGATGGAAACTGTTGGTTAGCAAAGTTTTAGTTATCATCAGTTCGTCGTCATCTAAAGCAAAAAGGAAACAACAGTTTTGTGGTGAAAGAGAAAAAGTTAGATATAGAGTCGATAGAGTGCATTCCAAAATTACGATTCGCTTTCCAAAAAGAAAAGTTACCTAACCAAAATTTTCTTCAACAGGCATAAAAAGTGAGGATTAAATTCATGGAACAATTGATCAATCATTTGTGAATATGAATAATAATAATATTATTATTAAAAAATGATACTAAATATGACCAAGCATGTAATTAAAATTGAAAGATTTCAAAAATAATTTGCTAGCGTAATTTGAAAAAAAAATACTTGTAAAAGTAGTAAGTGAAAGGTTTTTGTAAGATTTTGAAAGGATTCTTTTTAAATGAGAGATAGTTTAGTAAAGTGGGGAGGGAAAGTGTCTGGATTTGAATTGGAATGATGATGGATGTGAGTTTGAGTTGAAAAGAAAAGTTGTTACTCTTGGTTGTAGAGAAAGTGAGAGTGAATGGGAATGATGAAAAGTCAAAGTCTGATCTCTGGGAGAGATGTCTAGCGTTTTAGAGGTAGAGAAAAGCCGGAATGTCCTCATGTCCTAATATTTTCTACACCCCACCCAATGATTTATCACGTCTCTCCAAGGAATCATCTTCCCACCACACCATCTGCCACCAACCACATCCACACCTTACACATCTACACCAATGAGCCTCATCATACATCCTCCTCAAAACCAAACATCAGAATCCCATCAAATCTAGGGGAAAATATGATCGTCTAAGAGAATAATAGAGAAGATGAGAGATGATGCGATGATGATGCGATAGAATCAGAAAATCCCTAAAAGTAAAAGTTCTGTCGACTAAATTGATTTTTAAAGTGTTGAACTCATAAAAGTGGGAAAGGGTTGTTGGATAGCGTTTATTGATTGATGCTCTCTGGATTCTACCTTAAACCACATCTGACAGGCACATTTGAATACAAACTCAACCCACCACACGTGTCTAATACTAACTCCATCTTCCTCTTCTCTTTCATTTAATCATTAATATTACTACCCTCTTTTTATATAAATAAAGTATTATAATCCTCCTGTCTGTCCGTCCGTTTTTCTCCTCGGCATCATGTTTTTTTTATTTTCGATCTTTGCCTAAATTGGTCGCTATTTAGCCAACAAAGAAAAATAATATTTAAAACTATTTTTTTTTTCAACAGACTTTATTCAAATTTATTTCTGAGATAAGTTGAAGCTCACCGGAAGTACAGTGAACGTCTTTGTAAACTCCTACGCTTGAAAATTCAAATTTTGATTAAATTAAGTTGTTGTTTTCGTAAATTCGGACAGTCAACATTATTTCCCTTAACAACTGTAATAAATAAGGAACAAAATATCAAAATTTTAATTAATTACAAATAGAAAAATAATATGGGTTCAATAAACTTCATTGTTCTCTTTCTTCAGTTTGGTATGTTTAGATCAATTTTGTTGATTTTATTTCGTCACAATTTTGTGTAAAGGAGGTTTAAAAGATGTTCACTGTATAATAATATCGGCCATCAGAGAAATATTAAAAAATCCATGGTACCGATTTAAGTAAGACGAAGCCGTTACTTCGATTAAGTTGACAATTTGATAACGATTACTCTGCTAAAATTCTGATTTTATTAGACCAAAGTTTTGCACCACGAACTGAAGAATTATTTTTGAGTGTCTCACAAACTAATTTCGAATTTAGTCTTAACAACAATATCAACATCAAGGTTACTATGAGGATTACACAAAATCTAGCATTTTTCATCTAGCTATTTAATGTCATGTTACTTTGAATTTTTTGGCTATATATCTAATTTAATCACTCGTCGTATCTCAGTTACCTGTGATTTTAATATCATAGACATCCCAGGTATATTTATGGTATCGTGTTGGGATTTAGTTCACGGTTGGTTTTCCCGTTCCTACGATTTATTATTATCATCATCTTCTTCGGAAGCAGATTGCAATGACTTTAATGATTGACGGAAATTAAAAAACTCTACTCCCATGATTCAACAACTTATGAGCAGATGAAAGTTTTTGGAGTTCATATCGCACCGGTAAATCAGATGATTTTAATTATATAACCCTATCACAAATGCATCTTGTTATATATGATAAATTATGCTGTAATTACACACTCAATCCCCAATATATCTTCAATCCTTTAAAATTGATGATTTGAATAAAAACTAAAACGTGCGCTGGCGCAATAAGAGCATCTATTAAAAGAGATGGTTTTATTTGCTTATCTAATGGAAGAAAACGGAAAGAATTATCAAAAGTGAGTTCCGGTGAAAAGGTACACGAGCATCACCCCAATAATTCTGCCGTTCGGCTTTAAAAATTTGAAAAACATCTTAATCAAAGGGCCAAGTAGTTCAACATTTGTCATTACGAAATCGCGGCAAGTTGCACGCCTTGGCCGTCAGAGAGCTTTGAATTTAGCATTAGGAATAGCTGCCGTTCGGTTTGAAAAATTTCAAATTTTCCATATTGGTTGCTAACACCATGCCGAATGATATTTATATGAGGGTCAAGGGATTTAGTCTCTACTTAAGACATCAGAGAGCTCAGAAATTTAACATTGCCGTTACCTGTCGTTCAGTTAGAATGAGTTTAAACGTTGACAAGTTGTTATTTTCGACCTTCCTGAGAATGTTCAGTTGAACTCAAGGGTCTTCAGTTGCAAGTTGCAACATAAACCATCAAAATTAACAGAAATTTAAGTATTAGCCGAACTAGTCATTATAAATTTACACTTACTCTAGTGTGCCTTTGTCAAAATAGTGTTCCAAACATAAGAATTTAAAAAATTACTCAAGAAAGTCAAACCAACAACATGTGCAAAACTCATTCAAATCGAACCACAAGTACCGCCAATGTTAAAATTCTTCATCCTATGGTGTCTTAAGTATCCACTCAATCACGTTGACTCCCATTTAAACATTACTCTAGAAGTTCTCAGCAACTCATATGCAAAATTTCATGTAAATAGTACCAAGTGACAGGTACCTTTGATGTTAGATTCAAAACCCCTTGGCGGCCGAACTGGCCAACTTAGCCTAAAGCCGTTATTACAAAAGTTGCACAACTTGACTCCCTAGATAAGATTATATCATTTTCATAATTTGAAAACCGAGAGACNCTTAGCCTAAAGCCGTTATTACAAAAGTTGCACAACTTGACTCCCTAGATAAGATTATATCATTTTCATAATTTGCAAACCGAGACAAAAATGGTGTGGTTATGTCCGGAGATCTTTTGGTTGAATATTGTAATGGAAAGTCAATTGAGGCGTCATGCCTTCGTGCTTAAAAAGTAACTCAACTCAGTGAGTACCGGAAAAAGTTTGAAGTCCATTAGGTTTAATGATTATGCGAAAAGCATATCCAACTTTGGCACCTCCACGATACCAGAGAGACTGAGAGGGAAAGTGAAGACTTTTAGTTTTATGGCCTACATGAATTTAGTTTCAATTTTGTAAGTTTTAATGCTGAGTCTAATGATTATTAGAAGTAAGTTTCTCATCCAGTGAGAAGAGATGATGTAAGTTTCACCGGAAGAGAAAGTGTGTTAATTTGAAAGTGAAGATGATGAGATGGGATAAGAAGAGGGTTGGTGGTGGGGTGTAAATTGGATAATGGAGGGAAGGTGGTCATTTGTATGAGGGGGTGATCGTCTCTTCGATTTCCTCAGGAGAAAAGCCTCTTTAAATGTCCATTTCATTTTCAAATAAAACTTCATCTTCTGGACTCTTAGTGTCTTCCGTGAATCTCCTACCAAACCACTTACCCAATCTCACAAACCATAAAACTTGATTCTTCTCAACCAAAATGGAGATTTGGATTTCCAATACTTTACATAAAATGGACCAACTTACTCATTTTTTCTACCTTCAGACAATCTCTTTCTTCTTCATCGCTTCTTGCGTTTTGGTAGAATGCATTTCTAAAGAATCTCAAATAAGTAATTCAAACTATTCATTTAGACATGAATTTTGAACTCATTTCTTAAAATTGACAACGTTTCATCAAAACCTGAGTTTATGGTGTATTAATACTTATTTATTGTCTACCAACTTTCATTAATTTTCTCAAACCTTGGCAAAAGAAAGTTAGCTATGTATGATATAGCTTAACAAATGTTCCTACAACCAGTAAATACAAACTAATTCAAAAGTTGCCATATACAGTTCGTTCAAATAAGAAGGCGAAATTTGTGCGAAATTGTTTTGTGGAGAATCAAAAATTGATAAACATGATGACATATCAATTCACCCCCATAATGGACTGGTCACAATTTTTGAAAATTATTGTTATGAAACTTTAGTTCAATTTTCTTAGGTCAAAAAATGTCTCACAGAAGTCTAATCTGTGTGAAGTTTTGAAACTCTAGAGTCAAAATTTCGCCTTTTTATTTGAAAACACTTTATAATTGCGTAAAAAAATTTCTCACCATTTCATAAAATCAGAAATTATTTAGCGAGTTTGAACCACGAACTTGTACTAACGCAAATACACATGTCGTAAAAAATAAAAGGTGATCATACTTT
This sequence comes from Holacanthella duospinosa, assembly GCA_002738285.1. NCBI lineage: Eukaryota > Metazoa > Arthropoda > Collembola > Poduromorpha > Neanuridae > Holacanthella > Holacanthella duospinosa. The sequence continues at coordinate 203,318 of NIPM01000318.1, read as the reverse complement.
TCCAAAACGTACCAATAATTTGTAAAATTTGTAAAATAACTTTTATATTTTTTGAATGTGACGCTTTTATCTTATAGAAGTTTGCAGGGTACAAAGAATTCTTGACATACTGTACATTTCAAGACATGCTATGATTTTAAATGTTATATAGATCAAAATGGTACTATAATTGCTTCTTTTTTTTTTCAACTTTGCTATCATAAATAAAAAGTTTAAAAAGCCAGGTGGCACTAAATAAAAAAAAATCATAAAAACATAGCAAGAATTTTCAAAAAATTGAGTGAAGGTCAAAAGAGTGTATTAAATTTGCATTGATTTTGTGTGTAGTTGGTTGGAAAGAGAGTAACATGGATAGAATGAGTGAGACAATAATAGTAGAAACTATGTGTTAGTTTTTCTGTAGTTGGGTAGATAAGTTGGCCTTTGGAAATACGGTTCGGAGGGATATCCCACTGGAGTCAACGGAGAAAGCACTTTCGTGTAGGAGCATTCGTCTTGATTTAGACGCTTGACAGGTCGGCCCGAATTTCCTTTCTCCCGGGTTTTTCGGCACTCCCTCTCCCCACCTCTCTCACTCTATTCCATTCACCTTTTTATCTCATCTCTTCTACAAAATCATTCCACATTTCCCTTTTCTTAACACCAAAGTATACCCAATATACGACCACAGACTTTCTTCCTTCTTCCAAATGCAATCTATCGTCCACCTAAATATCTTACTTTCGCTTCCTAAACCTACCAAATAATACAAAACTTTCTTCGACTTTGGGGTCGAAAGGAAAAGAGAGAAAAAACAGCGTCCCAACAAACATTTTCTATAACAAATTTCATTTCGGAGGACTTAAGGAACAAGTTCGTACACCAGGCCGAAAGAAGAAAAAAAAAGAAGGAAAAATAAAGAATTTTTTTTTTAATTTGATTTTGCCGACTATATAAAGAGAAAGGCTGAAATTGGGTTGACAATGGGAGGAAATGTGTGACGACTTCATAAAATTGAAAAATTATTAAGTAAGTTAGATATGATGAGATGAAGTGAGCATTTGGCCAATTGTTGTTGGTCCTTAAATTTATTTGGTTGAATAGAAAGGATCTACTTTCCCTTTCTTTCACCCTGTTTGGACTGTTTGACAATGACAATGTCAAGCCACAGATTGGATTTTGGTGTTTGGCAAAAGTGAAGCGAGGAAGGGAAAATCCCTCAAGGGAATAACAGACCAAAACTATACACTTTTGTCACTACTCCAATGGATGACTTCTCTTATTCCATAGTGACACTCTCACTTCAAAACTACAAACACTAACATATGCATCTACAACTAATTTTTACAATAATCTACTAAAAAATTGTTTTGATTTTTTGAAAAATTTTTTTATTTTTTATAACTTTTTATTCATTCTAATCTAGTTAGACTAAAAGAATTATTGAACAATATTTATATGAAAAATTTAAATTTCGAATAATGAAATTATGTTATGATGATAGAAATAATGAAATTCTGAAATGTAAATTTGACTTTCTCCAAATTTTCTCTTTATAGTGTCCACTAAAAATCAGTAATTTTACACAAATTCAAATGAAATGTGAGTTACATACTGATGAGAACACGTCGGTATTCAAAACCCAAAAGGTACCAAACTACACTTTGTATCAATTTAATTTTTCAGTCTCTCTTTGCTCTTGGAATACTAAACTAGTCGGCGTCATCCCTAAATCTTATTTCAACCATGGGATATGAAACTTTGCCCTAAAAATGTCAAAGTAAAGAGTAAATTTTTGTTTTCTCAGCCAAATCGTTTGACCCAATCAATCGAGGTTTTTATATTAAACTTCCAAAATTTAGGTTCAAGGAGGATAGAGAGAAGGATTTAATAAAGGAGAGAATTCATGAGAAACTAAATTATCTAGGTAGTTGCACTGAGTCACTACTTAAGAAAGTTAATTAAAATTAGATTATACTATACAGGAGGGAACGCATCAACAGACTTAATGAAATTTTATTGATTTACTGTATTATGTATTTCCAGTAAAGATTTTTACTTATGATGGCAGTATTTATACTTGAGCAGGGCTCAGTTGGGATATGAATACCTTTTAGAATATCTTAAATTTATATAGGATGAAGGAATCATTGAGATAGCAAATTATATTCTATTAAAATGATTGCATTGTGCAAGCCAAAGGTTTTTTTGAGTAAAACAAGTAGACAGAGTTAGCGGTTGGTGGTAACAGTCAGAATGAAGGTGGTTGTGTAGTTTATTTGTTCGTCTGTTTTCGTATGCCGACAAATTAAATTTTAGTTTTAAATGACGGTATTAATTTAATTTTCTTTGCACCGCCGTCACCGAGACACACAATTTTGTGGTCTGCCACCACCGATATTAAAATCANTTTGTGGTCTGCCACACCACCGATATTAAAATCATTTTTTTTGTGCAATTCATACTGTTACGTTATACATATGCTTCTGATTTTGGTAAAACTAACTGATTTAGCTAAATCCATTCCTCGCGTAACACATTGGCACTTTTAACATCAACAAATGATGCCACTTTTATGTTTGTTATTAATAAGGCATTTTTGTAGTAGGAGAGTATCCAAATGGACGTGTTAGTCTGTCTGTCTGTCTGAAAAATTCAAAAGGGAATAAAGTTAGCTTGTGTTCGAAAGAACATATCGTAGCGAAATTAATTTACAAAAGTAGCAGAGAGTTGAGAGAATAAATTCAAAGTCGAGAATAATATTTCTTCGGTTATCAATTCTAGAGCAACCGATAAACTAGTTAATCCAAATATATTTTAGGCGAATGATCTTCTGTTATATTCCATAAGCAGGTAGATTGACGTCGACTTATAACTTCGACGTAATCGACAAGCGCCAATGTCGTCCGCAGACTACAATCATCACGCCGTCGCAATTGAGCATAGCGTCGGCACACAGGTCAACGTTAGATACTCTTCTGTAACGTTATGAACATTAGAGTTATGATTATATAAAATTAGCACTCATAGCTCATGCTATTTTCTGCAGAATGCATTCTGTTTCCTGTATATAAATCTAATTAATTTTCATAATATATTTTTTAATTTCTTTAAAAATTTTGTCCAAATTCTTTCTGTCAGATAATTGAAAACAAAGAATTTAGATCAAGCGTTATGACTCAAATTGTCAAGTTAAATTTTTGGATGATAATTTTCAGGACCAACTAATGTCTGTCTCAAAATTGAGCGTACTTGTGAATATCCAAATTATTATTTTATTTTACCAAAACGAACTAAAACCTCGGATTTTTGTGAATGTGATTTTTAATTAAATATTTGAATTGGGCTTATTATATATTATTATATTTATATTTATATATTTTATATATTTAAATTTATATATTTATATATAAATATTAAATTTATATGAATATATATGACTAATTATATATCTACTTCACAATAAATATTGGAATATTTATTGTGAATGTAATTCTTATTTAAATATTTGAATTTTTATATATTTATATATGAATTGGGCTTATTAGAATATTTATATTTATATATAAATATTAAATACATATATGAATATTTATATATTTATTTCACAATAAATATTGAAATATTTATTGTGAATGTAATTCTTAATTAAATATTTGAATTTCTCTGAGGGCAATGAACTCTGCAGCGAATACGCAGACGGATGAATTTTCCTCTCAGAATGGTTTTTTAAGTTTCTAACCTTCGTATGCTGCAGATTTGAAAGTGTTGTTTTGGATATTTACAAGTACGCTCAATTTTGAGACAGACATTAATCATATAGTAATCTTACGATAGCAACGAGTCTCAGAACTAACTTTGGAAAAATTTCAACATGAACACTAACTAATAACTTACTCCCAGAGAGCCAAAGTCATGTGTAACTGAAAACACTTTTCAAAACCAAATATTATATGACAATTTTTGCAAGAAAGTGTATCCCATAGACGAGTGGGAAGTATTCAAAGGAGAATAAGGTATTACTCAAAATATTTTTATTAAAAATCCTCAAATTTTAAACGAAAGGAGCCTTTCAAAGGTTTCCATGATTACGTAGAAACGAAGATGTATCGATTTCAAGCCTCCTGTAAGTTTTTGTTTGATCCTCAGGATTGAAAAAAGTACAAGTAATTTAAAAAGTTTTTATTTTGAATAACATCTACAAAACTGGAAGAGTATGCAACCCTTCATGACCNGTACAAGTAATTTAAAAAGTTTTTATTTTGAATAACATCTACAAAACTGGAAGAGTATGCAACCCTTCATGACCGTTTGATTCAATACTTTTACCGTCGTCTTCCGTGCTATATGAAAGACGAACCCTTTGAGGATGGCGCTATCAGTTGGTTACAAAAGTCTCAAGTCTTTGCTTTATGAGAAAATTCCAAAAACTCAACAAGGTGAGAAATTCATTATGACAAGATCACAGGTAGAAAATGTAATAATTTTTCCGCTTTGGTAGAGGAATATTACATCTTTATTGAAACCGTCTGCAGACCCATAGTGGCGGTCGGCCGCTAGATTACATATTATTTTCCACCCTTTTCTTCAGCTTCAGTTTGATTTGGTTGTTCAACAACACTGAGAAATAAGGTAACATGAAAATAAATAAAATCCATTGTTACAAGTTTTCATTAGAAGGGCTTCTGACTAACCTCGGCAGTTGTGTAATAACATTGAGTAGAAGATTTATGACGGAAAATATTAAGTATTAGGATGATGATGAGTCGGAAATCCAATCAAAACCAATTGGGAGACGACGCTTGCATACGCTTATATCGATTTAACCCTCTGAACACAAATAAGGGACTTGTGTACTAAGCCTTAACACTAGGGAGGCTCAAAATCGCCTTGTCTAACATATGTTTTGAAATATGGGCGTCTCAACAACTACAGATTACTGTCAGAGATTAAAATCAACGGTTTCAGCCTATTCTACTAGAGATACTTCCGATGAATATAAAATGTTATTAGAAAAATCACGCCCTGAAAATATTTATTAATAATAACTAATATAAATAGTATAAACTAAAAGAGCAATTTTCTATAAATAATAGGTATAAGAATTGCAATATAGGGCAAAAAGAGATAATATGAGATAATAGAGTGTAACAAATTANTATACATAATAGGTATAAGAATTGCAATATAGGGCAAAAAGAGATAATATGAGATAATAGAGTGTAACAAATTAGTACATATCATTATATCTTATACAATTATGCATAACACTTTATGTATTGTATACATACAGACGGATAGACACGTCAATCGCATAAACCGCTTCAACTCAACCGTTTTCTGTTAACAAATTAAACTCTTCNTATAAATAATAGGTATAAGAATTGCAATATAGGGCAAAAAGAGATAATATGAGATAATAGAGTGTAACAAATTAATACATATCATTATATCTTATACAATTATGCATAACACTTTATGTATTGTATACAGNATATCATTATATCTTATACAATTATGCATAACACTTTATGTATTGTATACAGACAGACGGATAGACACGTCAATCGCATAAACCGCTTCAACTCAACCGTTTTCTGTTAACAAATTAAACTCTTCAAAACTATCAGGAAATTTTTATCATCCAGTATTGAACCACAAAAATTGACACAAATTTCCCATGGCAGAGAAAGCACTGCTTCAGATCTTGCGGGGTAGCTATTATGTTTTTTATTTTTATTTTTTGCAATAATAGCTAAAAAATTTAATTCTGATTACTTTTTTTTTTTGCATGCGTGTGATGCAAAAATTGTATTTTGATTAAAGTGAGACTCCCCGTCGACATCGTTCAACTGCCGTTGCTTCTCTGCTCTTCTAATTCATTACAGAATGGAAACCTTCATTCACACGCTTTCCAATGGATCCTAAAATCTGAGATTTTGGGACTCTGTTGTTCTTTTCTCTGTTAGAATGGAAACCTCAACGTCTACTAGAGAAAAAGTTCCATTAGAAAACATCATTATAAGAAAAACTGGAAACGCCCATCCGCTCAACTTCCCATTACTATCTACTTTCTCCCACTTTCACCAGATACGCAACTTCAGTCGACTCAATCCAATTTCCAGCAGAGACTCTTTCATTCTAAAAAAAAATTACATAGAAATGTATATATGAATTGTGGAAAGAAAGCACTGATAACCGAGGGCAAACGATTTGAAATTATGAACAGAATAACCTATTCCAATCATCCGCTGAATCATATTCAATGAAATTCCAAGTTAGATAGACTTAAAAAGTTGAAACTATTCAATGTAGGGAGCGGAAAACTGTCAAACAAAGTTCATCTTTGTAATTCCACACCCACACGTTTGGTTGGTTGTTTCCTATGTTACTGGTGATATGTAAGTTGCCGAAAGTGTTATAAAATCTTACAAAGATTTCTGACCAAACTGTGAAATGAAAATATTCAGAAGGGTTTGTTCCTTACAAGAAGAAATAAAAAATAAGTAAAGGTGTTTTTTTTTTAAATGAAATGATTGTTATGATATTTATTTTAAAGTTCAAAAGAACTTTTTCATCCCATGTTAAAGCCTCTACATCAATTATTAAACACCATGACTTCTTTCATAAGTTGATATGTCTCCTATCGTTTCATTTTTATTTTCAAACTGTTGAAGAAATATTGAAATTTAATGTTTTTAATTCACATAATTGTAAGAAAGTAGAGAAGATCTAGTTTTTCAGTTTTGTTGAATTATAACTTTAATATTTTAATCAGGTATAAAAAATTTTTTAATTTACTTGATGCGCAAAGAAAATATTTTAATATTTAAACAAGTCAAATTATTATAAACCGTAGCAACGATAGAAACACTGGTAGACTAAATCTTATTATGAGAGCGGAGAAATGCATGACACTATATAACCTGAAGTTTTTCAACCAATAGTACCTGAGGTATATATCAACTGCTGGTAGCCGAAGATACTCCAACTTTTGGTACCTGAAGTAACTAATATTGGTATCAACGATAATATGCTCATTATGAGCACTGATTTATTGTACAAATTGTTTTTAGGAGCGTATATATTAACAGCTCCAAAAATATAGATTGGAAACAACTGTAAAAATTTTAAAAGGACCAATTGTCAAATATTGCGCACATTGCACTGTGCAACAGTGGGTCCGCACACCCAACCACACGGACAGACACTGGAGGATTTCAATACCCTACTACTACTACTAAAGTAATCTAAAGTGTAATAAAATAATGAATAATGATTGGCTTTTTTAATTGTAATTTTGAAATTTTTTATTTTCTTAATAGTTTAGGACATTAGTAAATTTGAGAATTAATTTTTCTAAAATGAAAATGAAAATTTTCAAAATATGTTTTTGAATGTATAATCATCATCTCTCATCAGCAAAATATAAAAAGTTTCAAAGATTTCTTCATTTTATATACAACTTCATGGTAAATCAAATTGCATGGGATTCACCTGGGTTTATATTATAAATTTAATATCTATTCAAAATGTTCTTGACACCCAAGTGAAGAAAGGTGCTACTGCTCCAAGTGTCAACAAATCATAAACTTTGTATTGTAAATATGCAAATGAGGACCAAGTAAAACATGAGTCAAGATTGACTTGCAAAATGCACACCATTTATCAACCATCAATATTTTTTCAAATATTAAAAATATTTCAAGCATCACCAAAAAAACAAACAAAAAAGAATTATTCAATGTACGATATTCGCACTGACTACAAAATTGGCTTGTTTCTATCAACTTCCATCTTCTGTAGAGTAACTAAATATAAGAGTAATTTTTCACTCTTGAACCTGAGAGATTGAGTAAAGGAAGAAATTAGTTGGATATTTGAGAGCATAAATTGATTTAACTAAAAATTCTAAAGACATGTAAGTAGGATTGTATTAATAAAAATATTGTTATTGTGAGGTAAGTGATGAGAAGAGACTGTGGCGTCTATTATTTATCCCAAAGGAGACTGGATGTAAGTTTTTGAGTATGGAAGTGAAAGCATGGTAAGAAAAAGAAGACTGAGCCACTTTGGAGTATGGTACATTTATGCGTTGTAAATCTAAATCTAACACAAACTAATCTCATTCATTAGGTTCAATTCGGAGCGGCATTACCCAAAATTGAACCTAATGAATTGGACTTTCAACCCATAAAGGTTTCCTTGATTGCCCAGATGAATAGAAAGTAGAGAAAAGAGCTTTCTCTTACACTTTTTCACCAACCTTACAGATTCTACAGATGTTGAGCTCAATACTACCAATTACGCTCTAATGCATCTTCCTCTTCTCTCCACTCAATTTCTATTCCCAACAGCATTTCTCACGTCTTAACTCAACTTTTACTGTCTCAAACTCTACTTTCATACTAGTTATATAACTTTACACTCAACTAGAAAACAATCATGGATTAGAAAAAAAGATTCATTGAAAATATTTTTTTTTAATTCCCACCCCTCTTCCTCCCTCCCCCTCCCCTCTCCCCTCCCTGTTTCAAAATACTTAAAGTGAAACTTCACCTTTCTGTCTGTACATAAATTTTTTTCTTTCATTTTATTAGCTTAGGTATAGTAATTATACAAAATGTTGGATCATACTATATAACCCTTTTATACCCCTGCTATACTCTCAAACTTTGTATTTTTCAATTATGTAGATACTAAGATGACTGTTAGTTGAATATATGAATATATACTACTATAAAAATTTACAGAGAAATATTACCTACTTGTAACTTATGAGTAAAAATATATTGATGAATATGAAAATGATTATAAAAAGTTTCCGTTTTTGAGTTAATATTATTACGAATTCAGTTAGTAATGTTTATACTATCTTTGGATAGGTTTGTTTTGTGATACCTATCTGGAAATTCTATATTATGTTGATATGTATTTCTTTGAAATTAATAAATTCTCAATCTAAATTGATATATTAGTAATTGATGAATATTGTTTGTAAATATAGTATTTGATTATTAGATTAGTATATGTATTGTAAGCAGGCGTCTGGAAATACCTGTTTGTATGTATATATTCTATTGTATAGATGAACTGAGTTGGTAGAGAAAGTGAAAGATGATCCGGGAAAGGGAGGATATATAAAAAGGAAATGTAGTTGGTTAATGGAAATTGATTCGTCGGGGTGTTGGGAGAATATTTGAAACGCCCACTCTTTTAGAAGCAGTCATTCGTTGAGAGATCCATTTGAACCTCCTCTACCACTCCCAGTAAGAAATAAAAATACAATAGGATGAAGCGGAGTTGAGTAAAGTTAGAATACTTGGATCTTTCCTATCTCCATCTAATTCTTCCCTGGATTCCGCTTCTCCCAGTCAGAGTCATACTAATCATCTCTCCTTCCATTCTGCCTAATTCTATTAATTTCAAATGAGAGTTAAGTGGTGAAAGTATTAAATTTTAAGTTACTACGAATTAGAATTAGACAAGTTGGTTCTGAATAGGAGATTCAAACTGGAATTACTCGCCATGTTGAACAACATTGGAGGAGGTAAACTTAATACTATGTTTATACTCACTCCGACAGAAAGTAGTAAGAATTAGTTTCACTCAAAAGTTATTGGATGATAGAATTTTAAATTAAATTAATTCTAAGTTGGTATAGTTTTGATCTGGGGTAGAGTGAGAAAGTAAATGGAGTATGGGGGTGGTATAGAGTGAGAGAGATAAATAATGAGATACGGACGCATAAATTGGACCAAATTCAATTAATTAGAGAGAGTAACTGGATTAGGACGAGAAGTCTCACTAGGACTCTCTAGTCTATGCAAATTATTTAATACACCTTAATTAACCTCTTACTATCCTTACAAATTAATCCTATCAACGCTAAATTAATTGACCGCTAAATTAAACATTACTCACTTTTTATTATATATGGCTATGAGCAATTTACAAAAAAAAAAGTTAAGCTTCAGTGAGAGCTATTAAAAGATATAATTTTTAACAACATTTTCTAATATCCTACCCCTTACCCCTTACCCCTAACCTCTACCTCTACGTCTCTTCGATTCAGAAATTGGAATTTTTTATTCAATACTATATAATCAGCAACAATTCTATTATAACTACACAAAATTGGATTTTTTTTTGTAAAGAGAGTATAACACATTTTATTAATATCGGATATAACTCCCGCTTACTGTACTGCTCGCTGTAATTTTTGAAAATCCATTTTAAATTTTTATAACGAGCTTTCATTTTATTATGCAATTTTTTTTTTTGTAACAATGGATACATACTTGACGTGTAGTCCTAACATCCTCTAGTTTTTGGTAAATGAAATTTTTAAGTAAAAGTCTAGCTTATTAAATTTTTATTTATTATTACAAGAAAGAATGAAATTGTTAAAGAATACTCTGGTAACATAAATCCAGCTTAAGAATTTATTAAATTATTACAATCTAAAATTAAACCGCGCAAATGCAAAAGTTAAATTTTTTTTTTCTAAAAAATTTAACTTAAAAAAAATTATTTTATATTATTTAAATAGTAACTAATATATATATATATATGTATATATAATACTTATAACATTTTATATTAATCACTAGATACTGATTAACATGGATATTACTATATATAAATTTTTTTTTAATATTGTAGTTGTTTTACCAACACATATTAAATGAGGAGGTAGCTAAATATACTAAACCCACTGTAGGTTAAATGATGGGAATTTAAAGAATACCTTAAATACTTGTGTATTTTTCTTTAATTTTTTTTTGTAGATTTTTTTTTTTTGCAACTTAGGTCTTATTTAATACATATTGTATGATATGTTTATTATGAAGCGAATAATTGTTCTTATAAATTAAATTTACACAAATTTTCAACTTGTAGAGTTATGGGTTTGTGTAAACTTTTAGCATCAATTTAATTCATTAAATGTGGAATTTCTGCTAAATAAATAAGGTTGAATGAGACGATGGGTTGTTAGGTTTGTCAGTTGTAACATAAGTAGAGAGAATAAATAATTGACAAGTTCTTGAGTATCCTTAGATTTTTATATTTCAGGACACCATGGACCGTCTAGTCTTTGTAACATTAGTGATTCTCGCTCCGCACTGNCCTTAGATTTTTATATTTCAGGACACCATGGACCGTCTAGTCTTTGTAACATTAGTGATTCTCGCTCCGCACTGACGTCTTCATCCGTTTCTGGGGTCACAAACCTACAGGTCACTTGATTTCTGTCTTTAATAAATCTCAGTCTTTGTCTATTACACCCTGACACAGATAGTTTTCATTTGGGAAGAGATTTGTGTCTCGATATGAAAATCCTGAGCCTGGATGTATATGTTAATGCTGATAAATTATCCTTTGGATTTTGAACGGGGTTTATTTCTGTGCCTTCACAGTTGGGTGGCGGAGGTCTCGGGACAGGGACGTCGACCCCAGTGTCGTCTGACAGTGACAAACCCGTGAAACAAAAGAGACATCGAACGAGATTCACCCCAGTTCAGCTCAACGAATTGGAGAGATGCTTCTCAAAAACACACTATCCAGACATCTTCATGAGGGAGGAAATTGCTATGAGGATCGGACTGACTGAATCACGGGTTCAAGTGAGCATCCTTTCAATATAAACTCTTTTCTAGAATAATTTTTACAAAAACTAATTCCACAAGTGTCATAAGTCTCCCATCTTAAATCATACCCAGAGTCTATAGTAATGTAACATCAGGAGTCTTGTGTATGTACGAAGAAATAAACCAAATCAACAATAGAATTACCCATCGACTATGTCATATTGTGGAACTCTTCTAGGTAGGTAGTTAGGATAATCTATGAAATTATAACTTATGGTAGCAAACCGTTGTTGGTAGCTTAAGTATCCACCCTTTTAGTAGTTGAGATACCAACCTTTGTTTGCTGATTTATTAAATGTAGCTAGTTTTGTAAAATCAAATATATTGAACCGTATCGCAAGAAATCTCTCTAACCTGTTCTTGGACCTTAGGTATCACATCACATGTAATAAAATCATAATTAGGTGAGGTATTAGAANTCTCTCTAACCTGTTCTTGGACCTTAGGTATCACATCACATGTAATAAAATCATAATTAGGTGAGGTATTAGAAGAAATTATAGTAAGCTATGTATATTAAAACATTTGCGCTTAAGCGTATACCTACATAAAACGAAAAACTATGAACCAACGACGATTTAACATGTAAATTGACTTTCAATCGAGAATAATCGAAAGAGTTGTTAATGTCGTTTAACTCGCAGATTGAAACGAACGACAANAAATTGACTTTCAATCGAGAATAATCGAAAGAGTTGTTAATGTCGTTTAACTCGCAGATTGAAACGAACGACAAAATTAACCTCATTACTCTCAATTTTCCATATTCAAACAATTGAAATTCAAACAATTGCTGCCGGTTGAATTGTTTCAAAAATTGTTTTTCTTAAACTACAGCAAGTTCCAGGTTGAATCCTGTTGTAACTGTGCACATTAGAAACGGAAGCACTTTATAGCGGTAGCTAAGAGTAAATTATATATGTAATTAACCAATTTTCATATTGAATGGACTCCGGAAGTAGTTTGCATAGAATGCTGTTTGTATTTAAATTAGAATATATTTTTTTCACACAGTAGTAGAAAATTGTCCTTGAATGAAATATATGAATTTGTTATTGCATAGTGGNAGAATATATTTTTTTCACACAGTAGTAGAAAATTGTCCTTGAATGAAATATATGAATTTGTTATTGCATAGTGGAAAATTATAATTTACAGCGATGCAATAGTGAACTACGATGACGACNACACAGTAGTAGAAAATTGTCCTTGAATGAAATATATGAATTTGTTATTGCATAGTGGAAAATTATAATTTACAGCGATGCAATAGTGAACTACGATGACGATGGGTGGTGAAAGTTTATCTTGCTATGTTTGTAATGGACTAGTGTAAGCAACCCTGTACGAGTATGTTAATATGCTGGTGGCAAACTCTTATCTAGCATTACTTTGACTTCTAAATTGCCGGTAGCTTATTAGGATGAACCAATAACCGGCAACCTAGAAGTAGAGGTAACGTCGACCATTTGGAACCACCATTACTAATAGACATCGTGTCACGACTCACCATATTTCCACAGGTTGGTTTAAATAAAAGCGACGAACACTCAAACACATGATTTTTATAATACAGATAACCCAGCCTCTCATAAAAACTCGTAGTTGAGAAATCAAAGAGAAAAACATAATACAGTTAAGTGCAAGATCTTAGGCGCATGACTTCTTGTTTAAATAATTCTTGAATCAAACCATGGGATACCTGAGTATACTAACAGCAATGATGCTTGAAGTGTCTCGAAAATGTGCTGAAAGTTTCAAATTTTAATTCTTAAAGTGGGCGGAATTAGAGCAAAAAAATTAAATTTGGGCTGGAGAAAGCGGGTGCAAATCTTTAGGCGCACGACAGATTTATTGCTTTGCTGCAGAATAAACTGGTAGACTCCGATAGGAAAAGGTGCCTAACACTTACCTGAGCATCCCTTAGCAATAATTGTTTAGAAAATTTCCACCATATTGTGAAAGTGGCAATTTCTGGGATAACTTTCTCCAATTCAACTTTCACCAAGGTTTTGAGTTCCTTAATATTTTCATTTTGTTTTCTACCAATATATTCTGCACGAGATATAGTTCGCGCAAGATTTCCAATTGGATTTAAGCCAAAAATGTAAAATGGCAAAGTCATAGTAATTATATTTCGTTGGTAAATCTCTGTAACACTTAAGGCAGAGTACATTATCTACCACGAAAATGTCTTGACCTTAAGCATACTTGACTAAATACAAGACCAAATGTATGCAAAAATGTTCCTGGTACAAGACAGGGTTCTACCGAGGACTGGGGAAAGCAGACGGGCTCTTTACAGACCAAGTGAAAGTGCACCTAAGTACCCGGGATGCCCCGCAAAATTGTCTCTCGATAAATTTTTTTTCCTACCTCCATAAGTAGTATGAGCTAAAAATTCATCAATATCATTTAGTTTTATTCCTTGCGCAAACTTAAAATGATTTGCATTGCATCTGCAATACTTATGAAATTAAAAACACACAATTTCCAAGACACATTCAAATGGTGTATTCTTTATGATTTTGTCCACTTTCGAAATTTCCGAAAATTATAATTTCGAAAAAATTATAATTTCGGTTTTAAGGATTTTTCCATATTTTTCGACAATGATTGTGTACGTGCTATTTAGCCCTTCTAAATTACTGTCCGAAACAATACAGAGTTTTAAAATCGGTTGATAATAGACTTCACAGTAGTGAGTTTTTGTTTTTGGAACACTGACTATGGATTATATGATCAATGTATGAATTTTCGTAAATGATCGCGACTTAAATGAAGAATGAGATGCAGGACTAGCTATTTCAAATTATCCCAGCTTTCTATCTGGTTATCTAGCTTGGATATTCCTGATTTCCTGGAGATAAGATTTTGGGGAAAGCATGTACATTACACAGTATTCGCCAAATAAAATAAAATTTATAAATACTAACAAAAATAACTATGAAACAGAGAGAAGTGAATAAAGTTAGTAGTAAATTTGATGGCTTCGAGTAATAATTTTTGAATTTGGTGCGAATGCGAAAAATTGTTAAGCTCTTAATTCTGGTTTTAATGAATGAGAAAGCATTGTTTTTAATAAGAATAGAAAAACGCAAATTGGCAAACAAAAAAAAAGTTTTTACCTCCTACCAGGAATGAGTGTAATACCTTGCGATAATACATTGGAAGTAATGGTTTTTCCACTACGAATGATGGCAGAACAAGCAAACGAAATCAAAAAATGGCTATGATAGGTATGCTAGACAATTTAATAATCGCAAAATAGTATGGTAGCCAACATTAACATTAGGAACATGTGTAAAACGGGATGGACCGTTCTGACCCATATATTTCGACTATGAGTGCTGACGCCAATCACAAAATTAGCAATGTATACCTCCAGAAATAATGGAGACTCCTTACTGAACCAGGGACTTCTCAGAAGAGGGAACTGAACAAGAATTAGAGGAATTGTTGGTCAACTAAAGTAGAATTAATAAAACTATTTTTTTACTCAACCCTAAACGAAAATACTTTTTTTTTAATGATACACGATACAATTTGTGCACAATAGAATTTTTGCACTCCCGCCAGATTCAAAAATCATTAGTGAAAACAATAGAATTTACAACCATGATTCGAAGTCGGATTTAAATCCTGATTTAAATTCGATTTAAATCCAAGAATAAAAATCAATGATTTTTTTTTGATTTTTACACACTTAAACAAATTTGAAGATAAATTTAAGCACTAACACTACATCCAAATTCAGATTCCTAGCTTCAATTTCGTTTTTGGTGAAATAAAGTACTTTAACACTTGTAAATTTTGAATTTGAAAAAAATTTTTCAGAAAAATTTGTAATCTGGAAACTTAAAAAAAAAAAATTTTTTTTTGAATGCCCTTTCAGATATCATATTTTTGATTTTTGACAATTAAAATATAAAAATCAAAAAAATTAAAAAAAATCAAAAAAATCGGATTTTTTGGATTTTTATATAAAAAATCGATTTTTTCGAACTCTGTACTAACTTNTTAACACTTGTAAATTTTGAATTTGAAAAAAATTTTTCAGAAAAATTTGTAATCTGGAAACTTAAAAAAAAAAATTTTTTTTTGAATGCCCTTTCAGATATCATATTTTTGATTTTTGACAATTAAAATATAAAAATCAAAAAAATCAAAAAAATCAAAAAAATCGGATTTTTTGGATTTTTATATAAAAAATCGATTTTTTCGAACTCTGTACTAACTTATACAAGGTGTTCGAAAAAAAACATAACTGGAGAAAGTATTNTATACAAGGTGTTCGAAAAAAAACATAACTGGAGAAAGTATTTTCCACTCTAATTGAGTGGAGTTAAAGAAAGTCAGTTATCTTTTTTTCCGAACACTCTTTACACTTTCATTCTTTCTTTCATAGGTATTTCTGTTGATATTTATAAATGTTATTTTATTGGGGGATTAGTGTGTAATGAGCAGAGGGCGGATACTTACTTATCTACTTATTTTTGGGAATTGCACCTACACCTCTGTAACGTCGTATCTTTCCAATTCATGTTATTTGAGGATGAATGGAATGCCCTTATAAAAAAGTATTTTAAGTATTTTTGGTTTTTAGGCATTAGGAAGTACTTTCGAAAGTAATTTTGAATATTAAGTAATTAAAAAGTACTTTGTCAAGTAATTTAATGTATTAATCGTTCTTTGAGGATAATTTTTCTCATATTCGCTCTAAATTTGCCGATGAGTCAAAATGATAAANATCGTTCTTTGAGGATAATTTTTCTCATATTCGCTCTAAATTTGCCGATGAGTCAAAATGATAAACTGCAGAACATAAAAGTTCACAATTTTGTTCAAAGAAGTATATTTAAAATTAAATTATGCGTGCATTAAATTTTCGGTTAGGCGAATTCCGAGGGACCGAAATAAATTGGACTAAAGTGTGCAGTTGGAACCCGAAGATTTAAGCCGAACCTTCAGTTGCAACAAACGCTTTTTCAAGATCCCAGTTATAATAAAGACATGCTTTTACGTCGGTTAACACGAGCGCCAAATAATGGTATGCTTTCTGGAGAAACCAACTTTTTTTTTTTCAGAAAAAATTTAATGAAAATTTCCTTTAAACTATATAAAAATCATCTGGGTTATGTATTGGAGCTGCGATAAAGTGTTTAAATTAATCATTCCTTAACCAATAAATCAAACAATTCGATTTTTATGATCCAAATTAGCATACAACCGGGTTTTTAGTCTTCAATTAAGTGAATTAATTAAAAATATTGTAAATACTTACCAAAAATAACAAAGTATTGTTAATTATTTTATACTTTTTTATCAGTATTTTGTCGGTTTTTGGCAAGTATTTAAGTAAGTAAAACGCTGTTTTTTAGAGAGTATGTATCCGCCCTCTGTTACTAATGAGCAAAGCTTTCCCTTTATGGCTTTCCCCAAAATCTATCTGCCGGAAATCGGGAATATCCAAGCTGGATAACCAGATAGAGAGTGGGATAACTTGGAATAGCTAGTCTTGCATCTCCTCCTTTATTTCACCCCGCGACTATCTGCGAATATTCATACAATAACCGTAGCTGACCTTCAAAGTCTGTGTTTCAAAAACAAAAAAACATTGCCTTGAAGCCTATTATCAACAGATTTTAAAATTATTTATTCTTTCGGACAGTAATTTAGGAGGTAATAGTACAAGCACGATCATTGTCGAAAAATATGGAAAAATTCGTAAAAACCAAAATTCGGATTTTCGGTTTTTTCTGAACTTCTAGACTTATTTAGTCATAAATAAATTTATACTAGTGTTTTCGACCGTTTTTACATATATTCTACGCTTCAGAACAACATGTCACATTTTTTCGCATTTGGATACACTGTGCTTTGGAAAAAAATCTTTATTAAACTCAAATTCTCTCGCCCAATGAGAACCATTTTGTACCCCTCCGCCTGCTTGTCCTATTTGAGTCCTCTGTTTGCCGTATTTTTTCTCTTCTCACAAGTCTACAATTTTGAACAGTAGAAAATTTGGGACAACAGGACAAATGTTGTCTCGCAAAACCTATGTGAAATTACTGGTGATTTGGTATCAGCACCAAGAACTCGTTCCTTTCACTTCATGAGACAACAATTTTTAGAAATCGTTGTCCCAAAGCTATCTGAAACTAGCTTTAACAAACAATCTAAAATCACCCTGATTTTCACTACTATTCTGTAAGTGGTAGCTACATTAATAATTTATTTAATGTTTTCATTATCAACATGACTGCTCCTTCCAAATGGACACTGCCACTTTGCTTTAAATTGACGAAGGATAAGGATGAGGCACAAAATTTCCTAATTGAAAACAAGTTATCTGACATTAAAATTCACCAGACAGGTGAATTTGATTAGTTTTAATTATTAGGTGTGTTTATGGGTTCGTTCTTACGTTAGGTTGTTAAGTTTGGTGTTTAGGTTGTTAGATTAGGTCTTACATTAGGGTATGCGATTACGTTAGGTTAGATTAGATTGTTAGGTTGGGTTGTTAGGTTGTGCGTTTAGATTAGGTTGCTAGATTATACGTTTAGGATTACGTTGTTAGGTTATGAGTTTAGGTTACGCTGGATACGTTAGGTGTTTACTAGGTTAATAAATTAGATTATTAGGTTAGGTGTTAAATTAGGTTAGGTTGTTAGGTTAGATGTTTAGGTTAGGGTAGGAATTCTGATGATTACAGTAGGTCTTTAGGGTTTGGTTGTTTAGACATATTGCTAAAGTATATATTTAGAAATCTTGCATTAAACTGTATACATCTAAATGTGTAACCCTAGTGATTCAATATAACATTTTATTAAATTTAAGAGAGCTTGTCAACTTAAAAAACTTAAGAGAGCTTGTTGTTAGGTTGTTATTTTCAAAAAAAGTATGGATAAAACACATGAAAATGTAGATTTTATACAATTTAACCAAATCGTGCTAAAAAAAGTTGAAACATTTAAATATCTTGGTGTTACACTAGACGAAACACTTTCCTTTGTAAAGCATAAAGAAACAGTAGAAGCAAAAGTATCTACAGGTTGTGGAAGGGTTAATCTAATAAAAAGATCTCTTACCATACATATGTTTAAAATATTAATTAATGCGTATATCCTCTCGCACATTAACTTTTGTTATACAGTTTGGGCTGACTCTCCTTTAAAAATTAAAAAATTACAAAACAAAGTAAATCGATGTCTTCTTTCGTATTTCTTTCCATTTACAAACAAAAACATTATTACTCAAGGTTAATAATTAACTCAAATAGAGTTGACAGATCTCTTCAATCAAATTTTCAAGAAGGTGATTATTTTAAACTTTATGATATTTTTAATGTTATGAGCCTAGAAAAAAGATTGAAACTCACTACCCTCATTGATACTTTTAAAACAATTAATACAATCAGTTCTCAAAAAGAGGTTAAAGCATTAAGCAATAATTTTAAATTCAAATATTATCAAAGAGAAACAAAAAATAAAGGTACTTTAATTGTTCATACTAAAAAAACAGAAATGTATAAAAAGTCATTCGTCGACAGATCGATAAACATCTGGAACAAGTTTATAGCACAGAATTCTGGAATCGAAAATAAGAAATTTTCAGAATTTAAAACTTGTGCACGTTGTTGGGTAAAATTGACAAAAAAATTGATATATACAGATTAATCAAACTTTAAAACAAAGGTGACAAATATCAGTATGTTCTTAATAGAGCTTGGAAATTGATACTTTAGTGTACGGTGGCATAAAATAATCAAAAATCAAAAATAGTTGAGAAGCAAAAAAATAATAATAAATAATAATAATAATCTAAATAACTCAACTTGACAAAAATAGTGTTTTAGCAACACTTTAACTGCTAATAATTAAGTTATTTTATTTAATTTTATAAAATTAATTAGGCTCACAAAGTGGGCGTGTCTTAGTATATTACCATTTTGTACTAAAAATGATGCTTATGACACGATAATAAATTATCTCAAATCAAATCAAAATTGTAATCGCCGTGGTATCGACTTTTTCTTTATGGGAGGTTTCAAATAGACTCACTGTATATATTGATCATCCACGTTGCAGTACTCTATGACAACGCAATGATAAAGAAAAATACGATTTGAAAAAGTATGTGCGTCAGACTATTGAAAATTCATTCCTCTTTATCGAATTGTCAGAAGTCTTTCGTTATTGGCTAATTGGAAAGCTGAATAGCAAGAATGAATATTGGACACAATGGCAAAGACCAAAAGTCATCATTACTATGGTCAATTCATGATCAAATTGACACTTTTGGAGTTACTATTACGATTAATGCTGAATTATTTTATCAACGCTCAGTTTTTGTATTTTGAAAAGTGTTGACATGGATTGTTCGAATATTTGAGAGGTTGAGCGTAAAAACCCGATATCTGAATTCTTTTTTTAAATATTTTTTGATTGTTTGTAAACAAAGTAATCAACAAACTATACACAACAAATCAAAAAATTGGAGATTTTGACGACATTTCTATCCAATTGTTCTAGTTATTAAAAAAAAATTACATTAAATTTTGACCTGCAAAATGAAATAGCACTATCATTCTTATGATAAGTACCTCACCCACAACACTTTGTTTTCAAAATCCAGCATTCAAATTTTAATTTCTCAGAAGGAGCTTAGTCTAACGCTTATTACAAAAGTAAGCTACACCTTCTGAATACGTTTAAACGTTAGAAGACAACAAAAAATACTCAAGTTGAAAATCAGTTTTGCCACAGCAACCCACCTTTCGATGAAAATGAGTTTTGTAACCATACGAATATAGTAAAAAAGCAAATAATTGAATGCTTATACCAGGTTTTTACGCTCATCCCCTCAATTATTGACCAGAAAAGCACCCATCATGTCAATCTCAATGTTAATTTCAAAATTTTTTTATTTAATATGAAATACACCTTACTAAATGGTGACCCCTGACTTTACCCACTATAGTCATTATTTTTTCTTGTTATTCAGCGTTCCGATCAGACAATATCGAAACACCTATTTCAATTCCATTACGAGCTAAGGATTTTCAAAAGCCCGAAGTAACTTATAAACCATAGATGGGCACGGGATGAACCCTTCACCCCTCCATCCATCCGCCCTCCAGTCAGCGAAGACCCCTCCACCCCTCCAAGCTAAATTATCCCCTCCACCCCTCCAAGCTAAATTGACCCCTCCACCCCTCCTTCCTCCATTCAGCAAAGACCACTTCAAGGTAAGTTGACCCCTCCACCTTCCAGTCCACTCAACAAACACCTATCCGCGTCCGCCTACAACAGCTCTTACTGGATTACATCCATCCCGCAATAATTTTTGGTTAATTTCTAATCGATTTTCTTTTTATTTTAGTAGTGTTCTGTTTTTGTAATTAAATAATTTTACTTTATTAAATATTGAATTACATCGGAACACAATCAAAACAAAATAAATAGATTGTACAAGGATTACGGGTTCAAAATGGCTCTATTGCTCNGGAACACAATCAAAACAAAATAAATAGATTGTACAAGGATTACGGGTTCAAAATGGCTCTATTGCTCTGTAAAAAGACTCCAGCCTTCCGCCCTCCGTTGGACATAAGAGCCCTCCACGTATAATAAAATAATACACCTCCACCCCTCCAGATCAACTTCAGCCCTCCAGTCCTCCAGCTAAACTTTAGCCCTCAACCTCTCCAGCCCTCCGCCCTCCACCGAGCAGAATTGCCCTCCACCCCTCCATCCCTCCGAGCAGATTTCACCTCTCCACCCCTCCAGCCCTCCACCAAAAATGTTCTCCTCCACCCCTCCCCTCCGCCCTCCGCGGAGGGCCCTCCGCGGAGGGCCCTCCGCGGAGGAGGCCCATCTATATTATAAACCAGGTTGTGTATTAATCTCAGATTTACCCTCTTCTTAGCTAGGTATCAAAACTTAAATTAAAAAAAAAATGAGTTATGACTTAACTTCAGGATTCACACACATAACATAAATCCAATGAATTCTACCAAGGAACTTGGTTCAAAGATGAATTTTGAATAGGCTTTATAATCGTTAATAAAAATCAATGAATTTTTAGATTCTTTCTGATCTAATGACACCAAAATGGAGCTATTCTTTTGCGGTCACTTTATTAAAATTCAGACAAAACTAATATTCCATAAAAAAATTTCACAAAAAATTTCGAAAGAATTTTTGGAATAATTTTAATTAAATTAGTAAATTGAGGAACAGCAGGGATGAATTAGTCAGCATTTTTGGAAACATATTCAGACATCAATTTCTTTTGTTTCTTAAAATTGGAATACAAATTTACGAAAGAAATCCAATTTTTCCGCACTCTGTCCAAAACCTGAACATAACTGACTTTGAAGCAGCAGGTTTTACCATTGTCACCTGTCTAGCACCAGTGTGACATTTAATTTTAGATTGTAATTATCATATTTGATACATATCAAACCATTTCTGTTTTTAGGAAAGGTTAACGATTTTACTAAATATACGAAAGTAAGACTTGAGATTTTTTTCTAGAACAAATTTTAGCTACATATATTCCATATATTGATTAAAATATCTCTTATTTCTGCCGTTGTGGTGTTTGAAGGTGAGAATTAAGCACTAAAAACTTCAAAATGCTCGAATATGCAAAAATGCAAGGAAAACGAATATATGCATAAACATTCACTATAGGACTTGGTCAATGGGGTCACAAAGGTCAGATCCGTTGAAATTCAAGAGCTCGGAGTCATAAAAAAACATGGATTTTGCGTATAATCCTGTCCTTAGTAATAAATACGTAACATATTAAATGAGCATTGTGTAAGCGACATAAAAATAAATTCCAGTAGGAAAGTCCAGGAATCATAAAAGTAAAGATTGAGTTGCTTGAAACAATGGTTCCCTGTCACAAAGCAATGAAGAGGGAGCTTCTTCTTTTAAAAATCTAAGGTGTGAAAATATGCAATTTGTGAAAGAGGTGATAGTAAGTTACTCAAGGGAAGACGTTCTAATTGATGTAAATTAAACGGCGCGTAATTCAGTAGTAGTAGTAGTGTAAGAAGTAGTCTTACAAAATCTCTAAATTTCGTATACACAGGGAACAATGGCTAATGGAGATGTTTTAATATTAATATACATTACATAGCTTCCCAAAACCTTGAAGCAATTCGTCAAGTGCTTCATGACCATTTTTATTATTTCTTTTCACAAATCAGCATCCAACCCAATTAACAATAGACTCAACTCATTCCTATTCAAATTTAAGTTGAAACCACCTTATGCAGCTTTTACCGCAGTTACCTGCGGCTCTTACCGGCAGGAGCGACAACAAAATTTTCACACTTCCAACTTACATAAATAACAAACAGTATAAAACACCCACTCTTCTCACACTATTTTTTATTATTTTCAAGTTCCAACACCAGTCGAGCTATATTGATAAAGTTAAAAAAATATTATAATAATTTTATCATTGTCATCTATGCATTACCAGTTAACAAATTTTAAATTATGAAATACGAAAAATATACAAAAAGGAGCTATAGAATTAAACTAAACCTTTCAGAACCGATGTTGCAATAATTTAAATTCTTTGATCGAATATTCGCAATTAAAAAAAAAATATTTTTTTTCTTCTAAGTTTTCAAATGTGTTACAAAATATTATTTATTGTTTTTTTCCCACAAAGGTGTAAAAAAATCATATCCACTCCTACCTATTCACTCATTATTACCTTTTCTTTGATAAATATAAAACCAGCGTTCATAAAATGCAACTGAAAAACAAGTAACTTTAAAGTTAAGGTTAAGTATATTAACATTTTTGTGTATATTAACATTTTTGTATCTAAAATGATTCTTGTGACACCTAAATAAATTACATTCAATTCAAATTCAATTCAAAAGGTGTGTGAGTAGTCAAAACGAGTATAAGAGGTCATTGACCCCATAAATTGAATATTTTGAATTCTTTGAATCTTTTGTCAATACAGCGTGTTTCATAGTCATTTTTTGATGTATGTTTTTAGAAAGAGAGTGACGGAGATATAATATTTACTACTTGATGCAGAAATAAAACCAAAATTTAAGGAAATGTGTACATCAAAATCATTAGGGAATTTGAGGCATAATAGTCACTGTTTGTTAGTTATTCCTCTAAATTATAGCAGAAAGTAAGGAGTGTAAATTCCCATGTGGTTTTAATATGTCTAGAGTCTCAAAGTCCATTGGATTAGAAGTGCAGGGATGAGGGTAATGCGTTCGTTTCCTCGGTTCGTTGAGAAAAGGTTCTTTCTAATGGTTTCATAATTTATTCACTCATTTCTACACTCTTTTCTATTCAAACACCCCAAAAAATGAGTTTCTCCAAACAACTGGAGAAGAATCTCAAATTGGAGGGGACTTTCTCTATGCAAAAAAAAAAAGTAAGAAAAAAGTTTATGATGGAGATACAATGTAAGAGAAAGGGTGCTTAATTATTGAAAATCTCATGCCTCATCCCTCAACACTAATCTACCAACAAGAGAAGGAAAAAGTTCATCATGATAGGCTATGGATACAAATCAGTCTAATAATAGAGAAAAGAAGGCGGCAAACATTTAGTTTTCAAAAAATAAAAATTTTTTTTCCTAAAATATTCGTTAGAAAGATGAAAAAAAA
>NIPM01000318.1:154245-178876 GCA_002738285.1 Holacanthella duospinosa | reverse complement strand
TTTTTTTTTTTTTTTTTTTTTTTTTTTTTTGGTAACTATTATTGTGAACCTACCGTTGTATTCATATCCTCCGACCCCTAATATTCACCCCGGTAGAAGAGTATTTTTAAAGAGGGCTTAAATCCAAAAAGGCAATTTGTGTTACTCGATGATATGTTTATGTTCCTATTACTATGAACTCACTTCTACCAAGCTATGAATACAAATTACAAATATTTCCCTTCTTTTCATTTCACATCAAATCCGATAAATGATTCATAATTTTTGTCCCATCTTTTTTTTAAATAATAGACTTTCACTGATTAACAATTCTTTTATTATATAATTCTAATAGGTTTTTCTTACTTTTTAATCATTTGTTTAGTAATATTTGTTTTAGTTACATCTAAATAGTTATGCATTTTACCTACAATTTAGTTCAAAATAAAGTTTTAGGGACTGATGTAGTTACGGAAGTTAAGCTACTGTGTTTATTAAAAAAAAAAATTTTTTTCATAATATTTTTTTATATTTTTAGGTATGGTTCCAGAATCGGCGTGCAAAGTGGAAGAAACGAAAGAAGACAACAAATGTGTTCCGTACCCCTGGCTCACTTTTACCCTCCCACGGTCTCCCGCCGTTTGGCTCAGTTTCAGATAGTTTGTGCTCTCCCAGTGGAATGTTTGGCACTTCTGATACAAGATGGAGTATGGCAAGTATGAATGCTGCTGGTTAGAATTTAATTAAATTATAATTATTAATCATACATTACTTTGATTGAATTAATTTTTGACAATTAGTGGGACTTGCCGGACAATTGACACAAGCTGGTGTGTCAATGGGTGGATTTAGCCAACTCCAGCATCAATCCCAAAGTTTAAACTCCGGACTCCCAATTTCGCATTCCGTTCCAACGTCTGGTGGACCCTCTATGTACCAAAGTCACTATGGTCTCAATTCATTAGGTAATTATTATTAGTAAGTGAAATAAATCAATTTTTATACTTATTATGTATATTGAGTTAGAAAAATTACCAAAAGTGCATAATCAGTACCGGATGTATTGGATTTTTTGGTGTTGTATAAAGTTTATTTTGTTTGGTTCAATTTTCTAATAACGTAGCCAGCTGCCTAACATTGGAAATATATACTCCCTATGGTATAAAATTTCTAAGCGAATTTTGAAATTTTTTACTCTAGCTCCGCTCTTACTCATATTACGTATGAGAATAATGCGAGTTGGAGCAACNGTATAAAGTTTATTTTGTTTGGTTCAATTTTCTAATAACGTAGCCAGCTGCCTAACATTGGAAATATATACTCCTTATGGTATAAAATTTCTAAATAAGTGAATTTTGAAATTTTTTACTCTAGCTCCGCTCTTACTCATATTACGTATGAGAATAATGCGAGTTGGAGCAACNTTATTATGTATATTGAGTTAGAAAAATTACCAAAAGTGCATAATCAGTACCGGATGTATTCAATTTTTTGGTGTTGTATAAAGTTTATTTTGTTTGGTTCAATTTTCTAATAACGTAGCCAGCTGCCTAACATTGGAAATATATACTCCCTATGGTATAAAATTTCTAAGCGAATTTTGAAATTTTTTACTCTAGCTCCGCTCTTACTCATATTACGTATGAGAATAATGCGAGTTGGAGCAACTAAAAGAAATCGATACCAAACAAAAACTTAAACACACTAGGGGTCTACCAATACCTTGCGTGGATTTACGTGAGATTGTGTAAAGTTCCTCTTTTACGTGAAATTGTATGTTTGTGTAAAAACCGAGAGAGATTTTACGAAATTGTATCCTCTCTCATTGGTTAGAGTCACTAAGCTCATCCCACTTGAGTGAGATTGTGTAAAAGAGGAACCATATACAATCTCACGGAAATCCACGCAAGCTATTGGTAGACCCCTACCGTATTTCAACTATGTACAGGGTGAGTAATCTTTTTTAATACCCTCTTTCTTCACTTTCACCATAGCTCCTCCCAATCTATGTGGTTGCTTGTAATATGGGCGTATATCATATCAAAAGGATTATTTTATAGGAAAGGAGATTCTGTAATGGCGATGGCGAGAGGTGGTTAGTTGAGAGAATTAAGCCAAAGTGGAGAATGGAGTATGATACCTTGGGATCTACTCCACCTCGCTCAACAGTGAACCTCCCGACCCCTCACTCTGCTTCTCTGCTTTATTTTGTGCGGATACGCCATGTAATTCTAATTGGTCCTTAACTGAGAGTAAAAGNTGTAATTCTAATTGGTCCTTAACTGAGAGTAAAAACCAAGTCCAGGAATGACCCTGCTGCACTTTGCTTCTTAACTAAGTCTTCAGTTTTTCAATTCAATTGAGACAAAAAGTGAAGACTACTTACGAAGTATATGGCAAACTCTCATTTCTATTTCAATCTAAATCCCGCCCACTCGTAGCTTTTGGTTATTTCTTTCAACATTCTGCCGTAGCCGACTGACAATTTTCATATAAAACCCCCTCGCGGTGACATGGAAAAATGACGTCATGTGAAAGCATGCTTTCTAAGGTACTAAAAAGATTACTCACCCTGTACTGTGGAGTTTACTGAAGTAAGGCAGAGAAAGGACAACTTACTTTAACTTTCACTTGCTACTTTACGGCAAAGTGAAAGGAAATTCTTCTTTCTCTGCCTTACTTTAGTAAACTCCACTGTAGTTATTGCTTTCCATGAGTTTATGCTTTCCTTTCTTCGTCCATTCTCCGATGAATATACGATGTGACTAATAATTTTAGCAATATTAACTTATAACGCGATTCATGACAACTATGGAAGAAAATGTCAAAATTATTAATCACATTATGCATATTCTCTGTAGAACGCGTTCTACATCATTCTTCCCTTACTCCGTCCGTTCGAACGGACAGAGTAAGGGAAGAATGATATATCCAATTTAAAGATATTCTCAAGTTTTGAAAAATGTCCGAATTTTAAATAAAATGGACTTGAATCTTAAAATAAACCTTAAGTGATTCTGTTCTAATTAGTTATTGATAAATGTCTTTCCTTTGCAGATCCTGTCCTTTACGGAAGCCATGACCACATGAGTACGACAAGGGACACTAATCATCACTGCTAATTAATAAATCTCTTACCTTAATGTAAATTTTATCTCGTCTGCTTCTTCAGGGAATAATTTGTAGACGAATAATTTCTGATAACTAAGCATTAATTACCGTATTTATTCTATTTAATATCAAAGAATTTATGCAAAATAGATTTACCCTTCCATTTTTCTTAAGAAAGCTTCCATAGAAAGAGTTACAGTGGACCTCGCCTATTAGGACGACGGGTGTAATGGAATCATGGTTATAATGAACTTGATCTGCCGGTCCCTGCCTAGATATAGGCAAATTAATGTTAAAAACTTCGGTCATAATGAACTCGGTTAAAATGAACACTCTGGTGTAATGAACCATATCTGGCTGTCTAGCCCTACATTTCACGATCGTGAGAGATGGACCAGACCTTAATTTGTTGAAAAAGTTATGCCAATTTAATATAATGCGTTGTGAATGAATGATGAATTGAAGTTTTGAATCACTGCACCAATGTTTTTCCTATTATTCCGTGTCGCAGTGAACAAAATAAGACAATTGTCAAATTTTAATAATATATTCTTCTTCGTACACTATTAAATCATCTCTAAATTGTGAGTAAATACTAGCATTGCAGAACTCTGAAGAAACAGAAAAACACAGTTTTATCTATATTTTTTTTTCTGTTCAAATAAATTCCTGGTTTATTTGGATTGTGAGGTAGCAGGCTCTAGAAAAAGTAAATAATTTAAGTAAGAAAAGTAAAAACATCGGATGTTATTAACATAACTTTAAATTTAATATTTATTCATTATTCGGCTATAATAAACGTCAGGTGTTATGAACCGAATTTCCACGTCTCTAGGGTTCCGTTATAGCCGAGGTCCACTGTACGTCCCATTTTTATTCATGCATCGTCTACTAATGCAGAGAAAATAGAATAAATACGGTATTTAAAAACCCTCTGTCCATCAATTGTGAGAAGTTTATGAAACAACCTAATCGAAGTAGAATATCTAAAATTACAAACTATGTGTTAAGTTCATTCCCTCAGCTTTGGCAACTTATTAATAAACTTAACGTTAACGGATACGTCAAAAGAATATTACAGTTGAGTGTACGATCTTAGGTGCATGACTTCTTCTTCAAATAATTTTTAAATCAAAGCGTGCCATATCTGAGTATGCACACAGCAATGATGCTTGACGTGTCTCGCAAATGTGGTGAAAGTTTCAAATTTTAATTCTTAAAATGGACGGAATTAGAGCNCTTCTTCAAATAATTTTTAAATCAAAGCGTGCCATATCTGAGTATGCACACAGCAATGATGCTTGACGTGTCTCGGAAATGTGGTGAAAGTTTCAAATTTTAATTCTTAAAATGGACGGAATTAGAGCAAAAAAATTAAATTTTGGCTGGAGAAACCGGGTGCAAATCTTTAGGCTCACGACAGATTTATTGCTTTGCAGCAGAATAAAGTGGTAGACTCCGAAGGGAAAAGGTGCCTAACACTTACCTGAGCATCCCTTAGCAATAATTGTTTAGAAAATTTCCACCGTAAGTGAAAGTGGCAATTTCTGGAATAACTTTCTCCAATTCAACTTTCACCAAGGTTTTGAGTTCCTTAATATTTTCATTTTGTTTGCTACCAATATAAGCTGCACGAGATATAGTTCCCGCAAGATTTCCAATCGGATTTAACCCAAAGATGTAAAATGGCAAAGTCATAGTAAATTATATTTCGTTGGTAACNAATTCAACTTTCACCAAGGTTTTGAGTTCCTTAATATTTTCATTTTGTTTGCTACCAATATAAGCTGCACGAGATATAGTTCCCGCAAGATTTCCAATTGGATTTAACCCAAAGATGTAAAATGGCCAAGTCATAGTAATTATATTTCGTTGGTAAATCTCTGTGACACTTAGGGCAGGGTACATTATCTACCACGGAAATATCTTGACCTTAAGCATACTTGAGCAAATAGAAGACCAAATGTATGCAAAATGTTCCTGGTACACGGTAGGGTTCTACCAATTACTGGGGAAAGCTCACTGACTCTCTACATGGCAAGTGAAAGTGCATCTAAGTATCCGGGATGCCCCGCAAAAATGTCTATCAAAAATTTTTTCCACCTACCTTCATTGAATAGTGTGAATGAGCTAAAAATTCATCAAAATCATTTATTCCTTGCGCGAACTTAAAATGGTTTGCATTGTATCTGCATCACTTATGAAGCTAAAAACACACAATTTCCAAGACACATTCGAATGGTGTATTCCTTATGATTTTGACCACTTTCACTTGGTCTGTAAAGAGCCCGACAGCTTTCCCCAGTCCTCGGTAGAATCCTATCGTGTACCAGGAACATTTTTGCATACACTTGGTCTTGTATTTAGTCAAGTATGCACAAAAGCAAACCATTTCCATGCAAGATAGTGGAGGCTGCCTTAAATACCACAGAGGTTTACAAACGAAATGTATTTAAGACGACTAGGCTACCATACGTTTAAGCTTAAATCCAATTGGAAATCTTGCGGGAACTATATCTCGTGCAGGGTATGTTGGTAGCAAACAATATGAAGATGTTAAAGAGCTCAAAACCGTGGTGAAAGTTGAATTGGAGAAAGTTATCCCAGAAATTGCCACTTTCACAATATGGTAGATATTTTCTAAACAATTATTGCTAAGGGATGCTCAGGTAAGTGTTAGGCACATTTTCCTTTCGGAGTCTACCACTTTATTCTGCTGCAAAGGAATAAATCTGTCGTGCGCCTAAAGATTTGCACCCGCTTTCTCCAGCCCAAATTTAATTTTTTTGCTCCAATTCCTCCCACTCTAAGAATTAAAATTTGAAACTTTCACCACATTTGCGATACACTTCAAGTATCAGTGCTGTTAGTATAGTAAGATATGGCACGCCTTGATTCAAGAATTATTTGAATAAGAAATCATGCGCCTAATATCTTGCACTCAACTGTAATTTGAGTCAAGGTTAAGATTTGTTAAGATTTTGAGTTTATATACCTTAGAATTAGTGCCTTAAAATTTTAAGTGCCTTAAAATTATGGAACGGAATGTAGTTTTCGTGAAAAGACGCATACAGTCCAACTAGTATTTTTGGGACGACTGGAAGTAACTTTTGACCCATGCTATTTGCTGAAGAAAGGGTAAGACTCCTTAAAGCAAATTGTTTTAGATGATACTGTTTACATGTTTCAGAAAGATTATGCGAAAGTAGAGAGGAGAATTTTTTAATCAAGTCTCTATGACGTCTAGAAAAAAAGTTACGATTTTTTGAAAATTGTAATTTCGGAACATTCTTTTGGGACAATGTACATGAGAAGTTAGGTGTCCCAAAAGAATGTTCCGAAATTACAATTTTCAAAAAATCGTAACTTTTTTTCTAGACGTCACATAGACTTGATTAAAAAAATTCTCCTCTCTACTCTCGCATAATCTTTCTGACACATGTAAACAGTATCATCTAAAAAAATTTGCTTTTAGGAGTCTTACTGCCAATAATTTTTGGAGCACCCCTTTCTCCAGCAAATAGCATGGGTCAAAAGTAACTTCCAGTCGTCCCAAAAATACTAGTTGGACTGTAGTGTTCCCCATGGCTACCAATTTGGCCTGAGTCAGTCACTGGCTCTGACTTTAAACTTTCAGAGTCATGACTCAGGCATGCAGATTTTTGGGAATCGATTACGAATGAGTTAGAGTCATGACTCTGAATACCGAGGCACGTAATAGACAATACGGAAAATCGTATACATTTGCTTTAGGGGAGGGACCAAGATAATAATTAGAAAACCCCGATCGACCCTTCCATGGCATATTTCGGATTATCCACACAACAGTGCTAAATGTGGACAATTCGGTCCCATGGTGGTCGCTTTGGTACCGCTTAATCGTAATATAAATTTAAGCTGGTGTGTTTTAGTGAGCGGGAGTAGTTCTAAGTACGTAAAAAGCTGTACGTTAGAATGATTCGATTTAGGTTATTCTTTGACAATGCGTCAGAAGCATCGTTTATAAGTAAGTGTCAGAATCGACTTGCATAAAAAAGTTATCCCTACCCAGGTAGAAGCTATTGTTGGTGGAGTGTTTGGGAAAAATGTTTATGAAAATGAGTGACTGCAACGGGAAACTCTAGAATTGAGGTGAGTGAGACAGACCAAAGAAAAAACCCTGTAGACCGCTCAACATGCAATTTTTCTGTTTATTAGAAGAGCCGATATTTTACAATTCCAGGAGTACCAGGTTTGGTCACCCTCACGGTAATAGAATTGCGTAAGTGGGACCCTAATGCCTGATTACTGGTTAAATTTAAGCAGTGATTAATGAGTTATTTAATCAATGATTAATTCTATTGGGTTGTGCCAACCCCGGTTAAATATTAGACAAAGATTGTTTTTCTTAATCAGTAATTCAGTTTAATTATCCGATTTTCTCTGGCTAGTGTTACTAACCGGAGTTAATTGGTAGAGAATTTTCTGCGAAAGAAAAATTGGTAACTAGAAATTTTAAACACGAAAGTGAAAATAGAAGTTTACTATAGCAGTGATGACGAGTTCGACTTGCTAAACAATATTGAACCTTTTCCTGTAATGCGTTGTGCATCGAATTGCCAGAACCCATTCGATAAACTTGACGAAAAATTTAAGGAGCGGTATACTTTCAAAATCTGCATTCATGAGGGTTCTTTGTCAGGCATACCGGTTACTTGTATTTAATTACATATTTTGAAGAAATTCTCATTTATTTATTTATTTATTAACATTGAAGTGCTCTTAGAATACACATCCGACCGTAATCTCAGCGTACCTCCAATCAAGCAGCTCTTAATTTGTCTACGCTTCCTAGCAACAAGCATATTTCAACTCATCGTTGGTGACTCATTTCGAGTAGACAAGTCCATAATCTCTAGAATACTAAAGAAAGTGATTCCAATGGTTGCAAATTTGTCAACAAAGTTTGTTAAATTTCCANGCAACAAGCATATTTCAACTCATCGTTGGTGACTCATTTCGAGTAGACAAGTCCATAATCTCTAGAATACTAAAGTGATTCCAATGGTTGCAAATTTGTCAACAAAGTTTGTTAAATTTCCCTTTTTGACTGAGGATAGACGAATTATGAAATGATTCTACGCTACAGCTGGATTTCCTGGAGTGATTGGAGCTATTGACTATTCATGTCACTGTAATCACCGACTCTGTAAGGTTTGCTTGGTCTGAAAGTGAATCTGTACCAGGTATCTGCAGTAAGCCTTCAACTTGTAACAGTTCGAATGACGGTACGCTTCAGCTTTAGCAAAAACACTTACATTAGCTTTCCTATAGCAGCTCACAGTTACATTTAAAATAACTACACAATGTGAATGTTAATTACCGTAGTACTGTTCTCCGTTATAAGCTGCATCTGAGTTATACGGATTCGGAAGTGCATGAGCTTTGGGCCAAGCATTCACGTCAATTTCTCAACAAACTTATTCAGTAGTGCAGGGGATGTTACTCCACCAGTTTTGTAACGACAAACTTTATCTTCTGCAGAGTCCTTTTTTAGCCTTGCATTTCACATTATCATAAAGAATTTTCAAATTTTCGGTACTTTGACCCACAGCAACCAAAGCGTTCAAATCTTCAGAAAGCTTTCCCTAGATTTCATGTTTTTGTTTAGACGTCTGTCTTAAATTTTCAATAACAACTTTGTAGCGCAACACAATGTTTATTAGGATTTCTTTATCATTATTACTGAAATTCGGTGCTCTTTGCCTCTTGGACCGCTGTGACATTTTAGAATTTTTGATTATACAATAAAAAATCTAATTGAAAACTTCGAAATAACAATGAATGCCTTCTTAAAGATATATATGAAATAGGGATTGAAAAAAAACTTTTTGAATTTCGCGGTAACTTATTTCATTGTTTTGATCTAAAGTATAGGAGTTCCGTATTTTCGTACATCCCAATCACCGGTTTGTTAACCAGCGATTAAGTTTTCTCAACCTGACTCTCTGCAATCACATAAAAATTAATATCTGTGATGATTATCTGGATCGTAGACAAAGTGATTTGTACAAAAGAGTTTATTCAATTATATGATTCAAAAAATCCACTACATTATGTAAGATTGGGAATGCTTTATATAAGAAGTCCCTTATCCTGATAGCTTATTGACTTTAATAAAAATAGTTATTTGGTACTTCAGTTTAAACAAGGCAAACTAGCTTAATCTGGTTATAGAAAGAATCAGAGGAACATAGCGTTCACTCATGAGTTCAGAGGTCGAGGATGACTTATCTTTTTTTTTTTTAGTTTTATTCAGAATTCAAACTAAATAAACAAAACTACATAAACCACCCATAAATGGGCCTTATGTTTATGCATAATTCTAACAATATCCAACAATATCCGATTAGAAATCTATTCAATGGTTAGCTAATCATTGATTAAATTATATTTAATCAGCAATGGTGCTATAAGGCATAAAAAAAAATTTATTATCGCTAGCTCCAAATGATTTACACGAAGCTAACTGTTTAAACAAATGGGAGTGTCAAATGGTTTAGGTTTGGTGTTGAACTGTTCATCAGATCATTTCTAGTGTGAGTTTATCACCCAACGGAGTTCCCGGTCTTGACAAAAAGGAACGTCTTATCCGAGTTGTCTAGGATTTTTTATCCGCTTGGCTTTCTGGCGCCAAGTTAAGTTTATAATCCAGCAACTTCAGCAGTCAATAGTAGATGACACTGGAGAAGAGAGGATGCTAGGTTGTAATGAACTGCTACCATCACCGATGTAGATCGACTGGAGAGAGTAGTTGGAATGTTTGTCGTTAATTAATTTAAGATGTGCTACTAAATTGAAAATGACTAATGAAAATGGTATTGGTGAGCACAAATTTCCCTAAACAGGTCTCCTTTCAATTTATTGAAAAATTCTCGTTGTTCATTGAGCTAGAATGTGTATGCTTTTATGATCTGAGATTTCTCTTTAATAGTCAACTCAAGAATACAGGCAGAATCATTTTGGAAACTACCCGAATCAGGGTATTATAAAAATTTCGGTTTACAAAGTAAAGTTAACCAATCTGAATGAAAAAAATTAGGATTGGGAACCAAGTTACGTCAGGATTTTTTCAAAATTAGGGAATTTAAAAAATACCCGAATCCGGGTATCATATAAATTCCGGTTTACAAAATAAAGTTAATCAATTTCGATGAAAAACATTACGATTTGGTACCATATTACGTCAGAAATTTGAAAAATTATTCAATTTGGAAAATACTAGAATCCAGGCACTATGAAAGTACTGGGTTGCACACTAGTGCAACCCTGTTAATAGTTTTGCAACATATTGTGAAATAAATAAAGCACAATAAGGCGAAATTGGTTGGTTATCCCCGAAATGTTTAACTGGTCTTCGACAAACGTTTCTGGGATCATCGTTACGATAACATTTTTTCAATTTCATTCAGCCTAATCCTGAAAACGCCAGATTAGAAAAAGATTCTTCAGCCAAAATTTATTTCGGATTTGGCTACATATGTTTTACTCAATTTGATGATCCCGGAGTCGGGCATTTTTAAATTGAGATAATTTTGAAAATTCCTGTCATAATTTGACTCGTAAATTCGCAATTTGTAAAAATTCGTAATTTTTCGCATCCAAATTAGTGGAGTAAAGTTTCTAACTCGGAATTTGTATAATACCCGGATTCGGCTATTTGAATCGGATATATTCCAAATTGAATAATTTGCCAAAATTTATGAACAAATTTGCCACCCATTCGTAATTTTTTTACCTCCAGATTGGTCAACTTTAGATTGTAAATCGGAATTTTTATAATACCTGGATTCATGTGTTCTCTGAATTGAATAATTTTTCAAAATTTCTGACGTAATTTGGTATCCAATCATAACTTTTTTCCTTCCAAATTTGTGAAGTATAGTTTCTATCCCTGAAAATTTTATATTACCCGAATTCGGGTATTTTCCGGATTGAATAATTTACAAACTTGTAGATATATTTTGGTACCCAATCGTCATTTTCTCCATCCATATTGGTGACGTTTAGTTTCTAACACGGAAAATTTTATAATTCCCGTATTCAGTAGTTTCCGAATTGATTAATTTTTTAAAATTCCTGACCAAATCTTGGCACCCAATGCTATTTTATTTTTTCCGAACATATCAAAAATAAATTATGTTTCACGTCACTGAAGGTCTAAGCTTTTATTTTGAATTTATACTCTCGAAACACCAGATATCAACCATTAGAATTTTGGCTAGTAATTTATCTTGGTTATAAAGCCTTCCAGTTTCGCTGTTAGCAGTTAATAATTATATAATATAAACTAGCCGGCGCTTGCGAGCCGGTTAGAGTTGCCGAGGGCGACAGACTTTTATCACAAAAATGAAGAAAAGATTAATCAGTATTCAAGCAACGTCCAAACCTAGTGTCAGATGATTAAGTTATTCGTTATATCTGGAATCATGTTTGAAACCCATTTCTTTCCACCCTAATTCATTACGTAGTCCCAGATTCTGAAGGACTATTTTGACTCTGGCTTGGAGTCAATTGCCGAAAATTAAATAATCATATACATGAGTTTGAGAAATAATAATTTACATACAAGTACAAATCCCACGGTTGTTCGCACTTGGGAACTTCCCCGAAGGTCCAGCCAGTGCCCAACGTTTGGTCAGTAGACCGAGGCTAGGTGTTAGTCCTTCGTTTCCTTGTATTGCGTTTCATAAATATTTCTACAAATTTTACGAATCAATTTATTACAAAAATGCAAAACCGAGCAATTACGCACGCGCTTGAACTAAACATGTTAGGTGTGGATTCAGTCAACAGTGTTATTTTGTTTGGAAATTAAGATTGTGTGCAATGACTACGTGAGCCAACCCTACGCTACAAAAGTGAATAGTTGTTCCAATTTCGCGCGCTACAAAATTGTGATATACCGTACTGTCAATCCGAATTGATACACGATTACCAATATTTTAGTATCATTTGTACCAAAGTGATTCCTGGTCTTCTCTAACCGTAAGAGTGCCTGACTTTGTGGCATATGAAATTGAAAAGTGACGCTCTCTTGGGTCCTTTTTTATTACTTTCTTGACAATCAGTAAACAACTTTTTGTAAACACAATTCACTGTGAACCATTTGTCAACCCCATTCACAAGTTTACCTTGATGCTGAGTAGGGAAGAGTAGAGCGGGCTAAGGTAATTCTGAAGAAATTAAGTTCTAAATAATGGATTCTGTTAAATTCCAAGTTTGAGCTCAAGTTTTAGGTATAAAGTACTTAAGTTATGTAATAAATTATTTTTGGCTCAAATTTATAATTTTGCACTGTCATTGTGAGCAGTTGCGTTTTTCTTACATGGTAGCAATATAGGTGGTTAACTCTCTGTTACTTGGATCTCTATTGTTGTAATTCCTTATTGAGTTTTCACAGTGCTTCTATTGAATAAGCACATGTGATTGAAATACTTGGTGCTTGGTAAATCCTAGTTATTCCGAATAAGTCCAAGGTACACGGATTCGAGAAAGTGGAAAACCCAGTTAAAACCCAAGTGATTTGGAACATTGATAGACTTTAAGGTAAATAATTCAATCTTTGATCAGTGAGTTAAAATGAGTAATACGTTCAAAGTGCAACAAGTTGTCACCTTAGACAATAGTAATTACCAAATGTGGAAGCTGCAGATCAGCCTGTTGTTGAAACCATACGATGTATGGGATGTAGTGAATGGTAAAACACCAAGACCAAAAGCGGAAGTCGACATCACTGCCTGGCATAAAAGGGTTATCCAGGCCCAAGCAATTATCGTGCCAACCCTTGAAAGAAATCAAACCAGTCACATCTATAACTGCGTTACACCCAAGGAAATTTTCGACAAGCTCAAAGAATTGAACTCGGACGCAAGTTCATTAAACAAGCAACACACTCTATCGTCATTCCTGAACTTCACAATTTCTTCAGAACAGTCAGTTATCGACGCTTATGTGAAAATTGAAGAACTGGCACGTTCACTGAATGAGATGGGAGTCCACATAGCTGAGGCAATGATAATAACTAAAATTGTTTCTAGTTTACCCGAGGATAAATACCATGCTTTTAAAAAAGCATGGGATAGTGTACCAGATGATACACAGACAATATCCATGTTACTTGCTCGATTGAGAAAAGAGGATTTGGAGAAATCACAAAATGGTATAGAAGGAAAGTTAAACGGAAGAAAGCCTGCTGCTTTCGCTTCTAGAGTAACCTCAAACTCAAAGGCGAGTGCTTCCGCTAAAGGAAAGATGCATAACATGGATGAATTGAAAAAGCGGACCAGTTGCCACAATTGTGGCAAACGTGGTCACTGGAAGTTGTCGAGCCCCAAAGTCTAATCGAGAACAAAATGATCAAACATATCCAAATGACCGATCTAAAAATGGACAATCAAACTTTAGAACTGTTCAATATAATCGGTACCCAAATCAGCAGCCAAACTCAGAGTCAAATAAGCATAATTTCCCAAACTCAACTCATGTAGGTCATGGTTCAAATCAAAGTCGGACCGGTAAGCCATCTCAATCGCTTAGAACTTTCGCGCACGCATTTATGGTCAATGGCCAAACACATGTGGATTCAAAGTTGAGTTGCTTCAGTGATTCAGGAGCAACTCATCATGTCTCAGGTTATCTTTCATGGTTTGAAAACTATACTCCGTTTCAACAGCCTAACCCCTGTTGGATACTTCCTGACAGGATCATGGAAACATCAATTTTCTTGAAAATTATCACTTCCATTTTAAGATTTTACATGTAGAGTCGGAATTGAAAAATATCACTTCCCTTTCAATTCCTGACTCCTTCACTTCCATTTTATTTCAATTTTTTATGCATGTATACTTCACGGGAACGTCATAGGAGTTTCAATTTACTTGAAAATTTTCAATTCTTGAAAAGTTGACTACCCGTCAACTTTTCTTGAAGTGGAAGAGAATTGAAACCTCAAGTTTCCCCAAACCATAAAACTACCGCTATTTAAAAAATTTAAACTCAATATATGTTCACTTTTAGTCCCATTAATTTAAAATCTGAATTTGTAATTTAAAATGGTTAAGAGAAATAAGAAAAACTTATTTAAAGTGTAACTTTTGGCGCGATATTAGATCCCGGATAACCACAATTTGTAAGTACATTTTCTTACTTTTGATTTCAATTTACCATTGTAGACTTCCTGAAATGAAAAATTTAGACGAAGTTGAAAGGAAGCTGAAATGAAAATGAAGTTATATTTGCTCAGGAAGTCTACATGGTTACTAAAAATTGAAATGAAGTTGAAATGAACTGGAATTGAAATGTAAATGAAAGTGATACTTTTTCAGGAAGTATACAACAAGGGTAAGTCAGTATCATTGACTGACAGGAGTGAGGCTATAGCCTTGGGAATTGGAAGCATCCGTCTCCAAGCCCAAATTCAGAATAGATGGAAAGTTTGTGAATTATCAAATGTACTTTACATACCAGGTGCTACAAATTTATTATCTGAGGTCGTGTTGGCCCAAAAGGGGTACGAAATTGTAAGAAATCAAACTGGAACAATTTTCTACAATGAAGATGGTGCCCCAGGTCCACAAGCAGAATTCAGATACGGTATGTATGTCATGATTTTTAGAGTTTTGAACCCCTCTGCTTTTTCAGTCTCGGTTAACAAAACAAAGCTCTGGCATGAGCGTCTAGCACATGTTAATATTGATTACATCAAGAGTAGTGTGAAAAACAACGCAGTTGATGGAATCAAAATTCACGACATAGAAGGCAAATTTTCTTGCGACGCGTGTCATCTAGGCAAGGAGACGAGGAAGCCGTTTCCAATCGTTGAGAAAAGAACCAACATGAAACCAGAAGAAATGCTCCATGCTGATTTAGCAGGGAAGATGGCAAAAGCATCTATCGGAGGATCAAAGTTTTTTCTACTGATCAAAGATGAAGCTACTAGTTTCAGAGCAGTTTATTTTTTTGAAATCAAAGGATCAAGCTGTTGAGTATGTCCAAGAGTTTATCCACATGATTACAAATCAGACTGGAAATTCTGTCAAAATTCTCAGAACTGACAATGGGACAGAATTTATGAATGACACTCTCAACAAGTTCTTATCTAAGGCTGGAATCTTACACCAAACATCAGCAGCATACTGTCCAGAATCAAATGGACAAATCGAAAGGTCAATAAGCACAATCAAGAATACTGCCAGAACAATGATGAAGCAATCATCTTCTCCTGATTATCTGTGGGCGGAAGCAGTTGCCACATCTGTGTATGTACACAATCGCGTCTTAAATAAGAATAGCCGAAGTGTCACACCTTTTGAAGCTCTTCTTTTGAAAAAACCCAACTTATCTCATGTTCGGAAATTTGGCTGTGTAGCTTTCGCCCAAGTTCCGAAAGAAAAAAGGCATGTATGGGATACTAAAGTGAAGAAAATGATTTTGGTTGGGTATGACTGTAAGTCACAAAAAATACCGCTTTTTTTATCAGAAAACGAAAGGTATTGTAATTGTAAGAAATTTTAGCTTCAATGAAGATGAGAGGCAACACCTATTGTAATTATGGAACAATGTGAGGACCAATGCCCCAAAGAGATTGAGTCTTTCAGTAAGACTGAAGGTAATGAAAATAGATCAGATTCAGACACCGAAACAATTATTCAAGAGGACACACCTGTTGTTGAAGATGAATCTAGATACCAAGTGGCTGTTGACGGGTCATCATATTCAGTTCTACAAGATATGAAAATAATAATCCGCACTTGTGATGGAAAGTACGAGGCAGACATTCCATCTAGTGGAAAATTATTGATTAAGCTTCCTAGAAACAAGAAAAAGAACTCAACTGATAAACCCAAGGACCATGGACTCCGTAACCGCTCCACCCTGCGCCCACCGGATAGGTATCAAGCTAACTTGACCAATTTCAGTGATGAACCTCGGTCATACAATGAAGCTCTGTCATCCGAAAACTCTGTGGAATGGGAAGAAGCTATTAGATCAGAACTCGAAAGCCATGAAAAGAATCAAACCTGGGAGTTTGTAGAAAAACCAAAAAACGTGAAAATAGTAGACAGTCGATGGGTCTTTAAGGTTAAGCATCACCCAAATGGTCGAATCCAGAGATATAAAGCAAGGTTGGTTATCAGGGGATATCTCCAGAGCTACGACATGGACTACTTAGCAACTTTTTCTCCCGTGTGCAGGTATGAGTCCATCCGACTCATCCTGGCAATCGCAACTTCAAAGAAATTTTTTATCAAACAGTTTAATGTTATAACTGCCTTTTTACATGGCACTTTGGAAGAAACTATTTATATGAATATTCCAGAGTGACTGAAGGTTCAATCAGGGATGGTTTGCTTATTAAAGAAGAGCCTCTCCGGCTTAAAGCAAGCACCCCGGTGCTGGAATTCCACTTGCTCTAAGTTCCTTTCAGAACTCAACTTTACACCCACAGTGAGCGACAGCAGCGTGTTCCTGGGACAAGTTATGGGTTGTGATGTTATACTCACTCTTTATGTCGATGATTGATTGGTCTGTGCTGCTGAGGAGGCTGTAGTTATGTCAGTTTTGGAAAAGATTCAGCTAAAATTTGATATTAAAAATTCAGATCCAATCAGTTTTGTGGGAATTGAGTTAACTCAAAATAAGGATAACGGGTTTCTAATCCTCAGCCAGAGAAGTCTTATTAAAAAATTGCTACAAGTCATCCTAGCTACCCCAAGACGGTGTCATTTTACGGACAATAAGAAAGATCTTTTCTGGATTTTGATGTTCCACTTCTAAATAATACATCTCAACTTGTTGAAGCTGACACCTTTGAGATAATGTTAAAGACAGACAATCAACCCTGCAAAGTCACACATACGGGACCGAAGAACGTGATCATATCCAAAAATCAGGAATGTATCATGGCCATAAACATCAAGCCTCAGGCAGGACATGACACAATCCAATTTCCCACTGGTGGATGCCTGCCTCGTACAAAACTGCCTTCAGAATCTAAGTATTTTACAATATACAGATGCGATCCCTCACATACCTCAGATGAATTAGACTGCATACAAATAAAACCTCATTTTGGGTCTAATTACATTTATTGTTCAGGTAGTTTGCTACAGATTGACGGGAAAACACATCCTTGCCCTGACGAGGTCTTCATTCTCTCTATCACTGCAAGTTTCAAAGTAAAGATAATGGAATTTGTTGGATCACAAGTTCACCTTGATCATCAGGAGACAGCTGACCCTCGTTTTACTATGCGCGCAAACTGGCTTCTTCAACCCAAAGTAAATCTCTCAAGCTTACTCACATACTCAAAAATTGGAAACAAATCTAAGGATGAAGAAGAACCTCCAGTGCCTACCGTTCATCTATTTGCTTGGGTAATTGGATTATTAAGTTTGATGATCATCCTGCTCATCGCTGCACTCGTTTTTAGGACAAGAAGGTACAATTGTCTGTAATTTCACCGATGGAGCTTGGACAAAGATCAGTTGGAGACATCGAGATATCCGAAGTTGCACAAACTCGAGATTGAGGGAGGATGTAGGAACTCTACCAATCACGAGTGTTATGTGTATTAATATTTTATTTGTAGTCGCTTTTAGTAAATGCATTTGTAATTGTCCTTTTGACCTCAAGAGTCATAAACAAGCATCAAAGGTTCAAAAAGTATGACTAAAAAGAGATAGCTACTAGTAGTATGTAAACTACAGTCCTCAATGTTATTTTATTAACATTGAGGACTGTAGGCATATTCCGCACTCCCAATTAACAACCTAACAACCTAACAACCTAACAACTATTTCAAATCCACCCGTTTTTCCTTCTACATTGAGTAGATAAGTATGGGCATGGAAATGGAAAATGAGTTAGAAGTTAAAAATAATTTAATACAAAGTTTATTTAAAAAAAATACTAATAATAATATAATAAAATAAAATAATTATTATAATAAGAAATAATTATAGTTTAACAAATTACTTTTTTTGCAGTCTTTTCAAGCGCTGTATCTTGAGACCTCTGACACAGAGGTTATTTTGTAGCTGCGTAAGTTTCTCTTTCAATTGGGTGTTGATTGCTAAAAAAATTGAAATAATAATAATTATGTAAATAAATAATATAAAAAGAAAAGTGTAAAAAAAAATAATAATAATAATACCTTCAACTTCTTGAAGTCGTCCATCTTGCTCATCGAGACCCTGTTGAAGAGCAGGAATGCCAACCTCCAAAATTCTATTTCTAGAAGTTAGAGTATCATTTTTTGAAGTGAGTTCCGTCACTTCATCTTGCTTTTTCAAAAGTGCTGCCTGTACTCCAGTCAGAACAGCTTGTAGCCACAAAACAGTTTGCTCTGAAATAAAACAAATTAATTATTAGAAACATAATATAATAAATATAAAATATAAATCATAAATAAAAATTTTCTTTTAATTTTACCCTTGGTTTGGCAGATTTTAAGAATTGCTTCTTTAGCCGCCTTTTCCATATCTCGCTGTGCTACAGTTGTATCCTTCTCGGCCTTTGCCAGGTCGAGTTGTTGCTGAAAATCTTCAGATTTGTGTGTCCACTCCTCTAAAGATTTGGTAGAAGTACCCCTTTCGTCCTCCAGGGTAAGTTGTGAGTGTAGAAGCTGAGCTTCTAAACAGGATATATGTTTAGCCTGAAATTAAAAAAATATTCACTTAAAGTAATAAAAACTAATATGCTTAAAAAAAAAAACTTAATTCTGCATTTAGAAAGATGCGATTGTCCAAGTTTTCTTTAAAAACTGCTGTGTAATCTTCAACGCTGACAAAATAATGTTCCACATTATTGATGGTGATGGTAGTTGGTCCTTCTGGATCGATTTCCATAGTGATGTAGAAAAGTGAAGATAACTTTTGACTGAATAATTTTTCCAAGATGTGGACT
Source organism: Holacanthella duospinosa (assembly GCA_002738285.1). NCBI lineage: Eukaryota > Metazoa > Arthropoda > Collembola > Poduromorpha > Neanuridae > Holacanthella > Holacanthella duospinosa. The sequence goes on along the minus strand of NIPM01000318.1, from coordinate 159,838 downwards.
TGGAATTTATACTAAACTTCAAGGATAGTTTGTCTTTATTTAAACTATTCTCGAAAAGGGTCCACTTTCATTTTCTTGCAAAGTGAAACCTTTTTCGGATTTCTAAGTTTAACAGTAAACACTTAAAGGGATCATAAATAAAAATAGGCTAAAATATAAATTCCTTAAATGTGGCCTTGTATTCAATTTTCAAAACGTTCAAAATCAAAAAACAAAACAAAAAAAACATGAAGAAGCAATAGAGATAATCACATGGAATAACAAAAAACATGTTGTTATCACAATTTAGGTCATGATTAGGTATAAATACTACAAAATTTGATTAAAAAAAATCTTTGATCTGTTGAAGTTTGCAATATAAGGAACTTATAGCAATAGAATACAAAAATTATTGTAAAGTTATAACAATAGTCATACCTTAAATAAACAGATGCACTAAAGGTTTAATTGAAGTAAGCATAAAAAAATTGTATAATTTTAGATCATAGGTTTTTAGAACTCAAAAACAGTTTCATAAATTTAGAACCATGTCCAAATAGTTTCAGACGAGAAGAAACCAAAAAAATCTCGGCTGAAGTCGATGAACTCCTCCTCAATTCATCAATTTTATCACAAATTGTAAGTAAAAAAAAAGCTAAAATTTGGCTAAAATGTTCGCGAAACATACATCTGGAGACCATAAAAAACAAAAATTTTGCCGGCGACGCCGTCGTCGGCCAAAGGCCCCATTCCAGGGCCCTTGTGCCTCCTCCGGCTTGCCGGAGGAGGCACAACAAAATAAATAAATAAAAATAAATACTTAAAAATAATTTTAATTTTCAAGTTTAAAAATTATTGTTTTCCGTATACCGTATGCGGAATAGTAAAAAATATTTAAGTTTACACTAAACATTGACATTGAATCTTCTTTATTTGCAAAAAAGGGTTCACTTTCCTTTAATTTGTAAAGTGAGCCCTTTTTCACTTTTCCTGACTTTCGCATCGTACATCTTAGTTCACTTTCTTTTAATTATGTAAAGTGAGTTTTTTTTTACTTTTACTAACTTTCGCGTTCACTTTCCTTAACTTGTAAAGTGAAGCTTTTTTCACTTTTTATGATTTCCCACAGTATAAAATTATTTTAAGTTTCATTTCGAAAAATTATTGTATTAAGCTGTCGAAGTCCGTATACCGTATGCTGAATAGTAAAAATTTTTTTTTTAATTTATGCTAAACTTTGAAATAGTATCTTCTTTATTTGCGAAAAAGGGTTCACTTTTCTTTAATTTGTAAAGTGAGCCCTTTTTGACTTTTCCTGACTTTCTCATCATACATCTTTAATTTTTTTAATTCGACGAATTGAAAGAAAGTTGGCAAGCTTCCGACTTTGGATTTCTACATCCTTCTCTCCATCTGTAGGATTATTTAGAATTAATGATGTAAACACCAGGCAAGCCATATTTTGAAGTTGGATTTATACCTCTTAAAATATTTCTTTACTCACACATCCCACACCCTTAAGTATGGGCATCGAGGAATGAGTAACTTAAGAAAAATTTTCGTTTTATATTAACACACAAAATGACTTCTACAAAAGTTACTCCTATTAACAAAGTATTCATCTTTTCCAGATAAAATTTTTCTTTGCAAGGAATCCGAGACATTTTGAACCATTAAACAACAAAATGAATACGAGACTCGTTGATTATTCATCCAGCGACGAGTCAGATTTCTATGATTCTGATGAAACGAGATATGTCAGTAGTGACTCTGAAGATGAGATAACCGCAGAACACTTTCGTAACAGATTTTGTCCTTTCTGTAGTATAAACTTTAACTCTGTCGCCACATTACAACAACATCTATCACATTCCCATATCGCATATTATCAAAAGTTTCAAACCTTTAACCAAACCGGAGAAGGAATATCAAGAAGAGATTTGAACATTGAATTTTTGAGACCTGCGATCGACAACACTTACGAAGAGTACAAAGTTGATTTATCCGATCAAATCCCTATCACTATAAATCAACTTTTCCACCGTATTAAACGCTCACTACTTCAATTATTAAGAATACAGATACAAGCTAAGAAGAATTTTAAGATTCAGTTCGTAGCAAATTTACATTTTGGAAAGACTAATGCAGATGGACAAAAGACATTGAGCTTTCCAGCATTCAATTCATTTTTATTTGGAATTAATCATGCTATTGATTTTTCATTTGTTTTCACAAAAGCTCTTCTTGAATTTAAAAACAGAATAGAAAGCTATACAAACATGGTTTCTTCTTTTGTCTTTATATCAGTTTTGGAATTTAAAATTCTCATTGCAGAATACAAAAACTTCACTGGGGGCAACCATGTGGAACAATATCCAGAAATTTTGAAACGAAAAATGCGAAATCTATATGATGTACCTAGCGCTAATGAATTATGTTTTAAACTAGCAGTTCATCTACATCCAAAATTCAGACCTCCTTTTCCTCGTTCATCCAACACAAAAGCCAAACTTTTGAAAAACTTGAAATACTATGATCAGTTGTTTGTAAACTCAACAATAAATTGGTCTGGAATTAAGTTTCCATTTAGTATATCTCAGATAAAGCGGTTTGAATCAAACAATCCTACTATTGGGCTTTGCATAATAGCTTTTGACTCAAATTATTCTTTGGATATACCAAAACCAAGGAATCTTACGACCTCTGTTGATGATGTTATTGCTTCCNCTAAAACCAAGGAATCTTACGACCTCTGTTGATGATGCTATTGCTTCCGTCGTAAATACGTCAACTAATAATGGTGATGATATAATGGTGAATATACAACTTGATTTGGTAGAGGAAACAGAACAAAATATCTCCACCAGACGACACAGAAAAGTTGAATTGCTTGAGGAATTTCGTAAAAAGTCTTATACGTTATATACATGCAAAGAAGATCGAGAAATTAGAATTGATTTGTTAATGTATTTGGGTGAACAGCATAATCATTTTTTGTATATTCACAACTTGCATGGTCTTCTGTTCAGAAGTACAGGCCACAGTTCCACAGAAGTTTGTCGCTACTGCCTACAGTCATTTAGCAAATTTAATTATGAATCGCACAAGATAGCTTGTGCTGCTATTGGATGTCAAAAAACAAACTTTCCTAAACAAATGTTTTTGAAATTTGAAAAATTTGAAAGGTAAAACACTAGTAATATTTCATAGTATATAGTCTAAAGTTTCCCTTCAAATTGCAGATGTATCAGATATCCATTTGTGTTCTTTTGTGATATGGAGAGTAATTTAATACAATTGGATCAACCAGAATGTCATCTAGAACAGGAAACGTCAACAAGCAAACTGAACATTCACTGCCCGGGATCATTTAGCTATGTATGTATAGACAACAAGGACAACGTCTATGCGAAGCAAGCTTATTAAGCCCAAGAGCAAAATGAAAATATAGCACACAAGATGGTGATGGAACTGTTTGAAATTGCAGAAAATCTTTCAAAAGAAATTAAGTATACGGATGAGGTGGCTCGCACCACAATGGTACTCACTGAAACTGACCAGGAAATGCTATCGACTTACTTATCATGCTGCATATGTTCAAGAAGATTTGAGCAGGCGGATACAAGCTTACATAGACACCATGATCATAGCATCACAGATGGTAATTTTTCTTATTATTTTATTTTTTAAGATTTTTTATTTCTCTTGTTAACTAGGTAGTCCAAATTTTATTCGATTGGCTCATCAACAATGTAATATGAAAGCAGTTCAAAAGTCTAGTGAGTTTGTTTGTCTTTCACCGTTTCAAAAATTATGACAGTAAACTCATTATGGAAGCACTGCAAAAAGATTCAATTGATTCTGTGACTGTTATCCCAACCTCCACTGAAAAATTTAATGCAATTTTCATGAAACGAAAAGGAATCACACTCAAATTTATTGACAGCTACGCATTTTTCAACTGTAGTTTGAATGAATTAGCAAAAACTTTGTCTGAACAAGATTTCAGAATCACACGCCAAGTATTCCAAGGATACGAAGACAAAGTTGATTTGCTATATCGCAAGGGAGTCTATTGCTATTCTTTTATGGACAATGTGGACAAGTATAAGCTTACTAACTTTCCACCTATTGGCGAGTTTAAAAATGACTTAACTGGGGAAGATATTACCCAGGAAGGTTATGAATTAGCAACAATGATCTGGAACGAGTTTGATATTTCAAATATGGGTGACTACACAAACACATACTGTTTATCGGACACAGCTCTTCTNTTTGATATTTCAAATATGGGTGACTACACAAACACATACTGTTTATCGGACACAGCTCTTCTTGCTGATAGTTTTATCAAATTACGCAACGTTATGTACAAAGCGTTTGGACTAGACGTTTGCCATTACTTTAGTTTGCCAATGTATATCTATGACGCATATCTGAAGTACACTCAAGTTGAACTCGAAAACATTAAATGTCCCGTCGTTTACTTAATTATTGAAGAAGGACTTCGTGGAGGTCTGGTCTCTGTAGGAAACATTCGGACAGCCAAAGCAAATAACCCATTGATACCTGATTACAACCCCAACGAAGTTACAACATTTTTAGCAATGATGGACATAACAAACTTATATGGTAACTTTTTTATATATTTTATTGTATTATTTCGATGATAAAACTATTTATTTAGGAACTGCAATGGTGTCCAAACTTCCCGAAAGGGATTACATGTTGGTTCGACGTGAGGAACTCGAGAGAATGTGTCCAAATCCCGAGCAATTTTTTGAAAATATTGAAGATGATGGGCGAGTGGGTTATTTTGTAAAAGTTGATGTCCAAATTCCAGCAGAACTTCATGACAAACTAAATAAGTAAGTGACTACATTTTCTAGTTTAATAAAATATAAACAACTGAATCATAATAGATATCCACCAATGCCATATAAACGACTGATAGACGTTGAAGAAATTTCTTCACACATGATGGAATTTGGTGAAAAAATAGAAGTGGATATGAACACCTTCAAAACAGAAAGACTAATTGCAGATTTCTATGACCGCAAAAGCTATGTGTGTCATTACAGACTATTAAAGTATTGGATGAAACTCANAAGCTATGTGTGTCATTACAGACTATTAAAGTATTGGATGAAACTCGGATGTAAGGTGACAAAAGTTCATGCAGCTGTAAAATTTATTCAAACAGATTGGCTTCGCAAATTTATGGAATTTAACGCTACAATGAGAAAGGCAGCTACCTCAAAAATGGAAGATTTGATTTGGAAACTTTGTAATTCTGCCACCTTTGGAAAAATGATTGAGGCTAAAAGAAATCGTGTAAACGTCAAACTCATTATGGGACGTGAAATGGCTTTGAAATATAACTCAAAACAAACAATACAGAGTGTGAATATTGTACACAAAGACTTGGTTATCATTCAGTTAAAAAAACTCTCAGTAACCTTGNACAGAGTGTGAATATTGTACACAAAGACTTGGTTATCATTCAGTTAAAAAAACTCTCAGTAACCTTGGATCGTCTCATTGCTGTTGGATCTGCATGTCTGGAAATTAGCAAACTCATAATGTTTCAGTGGTTCTACGATTACTTCCTCAA
>NIPM01000318.1:64956-145777 GCA_002738285.1 Holacanthella duospinosa | reverse complement strand
GCATCACTTTGCAGATGTACGTAGAAATTGTCCATTCTCTATTGAGTGTGGCTTGATACTAACAAACTCACCAATGTTGCACTAGATTTAGATAATGTATATTTTAAATGTATATATTTGTACATTTGGTAAGAACTGCTGTTACCTAGCTTCGAAGAAATATAGTGTTCTACAGATTTGTGAGAGTTAATTGTGAGTGCGGAATATGCCTACAGTCCTCAATGTTATGTGGATTTGTGATAGTTGTTAGGTTGTTAGGTTGTTAGGTTGTTAATTGGGAGAGCGGAATATGCCTACAGTCCTCAATGTTAATAAAATAACATTGAGGACTGTAGTTTACATACTACTGCTACTTTCTACACATTCAAATTTTAAAATAAATTTAGTTCGAAAACCACTGTCATTGTGAGTAGTTGCGTTTTTCTTACAAAAGTAGAGAACAGGATTTTTTAATCAAGTCTCTTGCGACAACTAGAAAAAGTTACGAGTTTTTGAAATTTGGAATTTTGGAACATTCGTTTGGGACACCTATCTTCTCATGCACATTGTGCCAAAAGAATGCTCTGAACTTAAAATTTTCAAGAAAGTGTGTCTTCGCGCCAACTTAGGCTGCTTTTTTTATGTATATAATTTGTGAATTTGGTACACAAACAAGCAGATTATGTGAACGTTTCATAGTTTTTCGGACGCAGCTTGCATAGTAAAAATAAATAGCGCTTGCATATTCTGCCTGTATCTGTAAAGCCAGAAAGTAAAGATTCTCCAAATGCAAATCCTAAAGCCAATATGTTTGACTTGAGGCTTTCAAGTTGAGTTCCTATTCATTTCAAAGTTTGCAGTTGCGAGCGAATTTCTAAACATAAAGATTAAAGGCTTATAATCCATAATCTATAATTATTTTATAATCCTATAATCCAAACTGCAGTTATTCCCTATTGTAATATACAGTGAATCACAATTATAAAAGTTTGATTTTGCGCATAAAATTATGCTAATACAGCTGCCATAGTCTTATAACGGATATAAGACCAACTTGGTCTTATATAAAAGCTATGAGATTGTTGAATGGAATAAATGGTTATATTTAGATTTTCGACGGGAAGTTAGCTAAATGGAAAAAATTAATAGCCGGAACATGGTATTGAAGTTCAGGTGGCATTGCAGTTGTTAATTAATTTTGTTGGAGTTTCAGTAAGGTTTTCATGATCCCTGAGAAGAAACCCATATCCCTTGAGAAAACTCGACTCGAAGGTTAAATACAGCTTACAATGACTGAAAACTCCAAGGTTAGTGATCTTTTGTTACTTTTGTAAATTACTGTCTAGTCCTTTTCTCAACCTTAGTTTGCTTTTTTTCTTTGGTTAAATCATGTTGGAGAAAATCAACCTCGACCTCTGCTCTCTGACTCATTAAACTCTTGAGTCTTAGAACTTTTTTTTTTCATAACTAGTACAGTCCAGTTTCTTTTGTTTGTGTTGACTAAGACCTCTTACTCTGTATTCTATATTTACCTCTAAGAATAACTATGTAGCTTGATAACAGTTTCTATATAACACCCAAGGTTCTACTTCAAAAGGCAGTTGCTAATGTGTGAGTTAGACCTCTTCTATTATTTCATTAAAATATTTTCATACAATCTCTGTTGCTCACAATCCAGAATTTATTATTACAAATCATTATCGGGTATCATTATTGTTAAAAGGACCATCAGTCAACATTTTTTTCTTGAATTCCCTCAGAGTCAATTGTCATTTTATTATAGGGTCATCTAAGCTAATTGTGAAAAAAATTTTCACTTTTCCCAGGTAGAGAACATCATGGGAGTTCATCGGTGTTTGAATTATTAAGATCGACATACCGTTTTTGCCTAAAACTTTTGAACAAACGAATCAATCAGTAGGCTTTAGGCAGTGTTTGTAGACGCTCTCGTTGTTATTCACATTTAGGTTTAACAATCCAGCAAAATATTTAAGAACGTATGCTGATGTGATTTTTGGGATAGCCAATTAAATTTTTCGGATGTCGAGGTGTGAATTTTGCGATAACCCAATTAAAATTTTCGGACGCCGATGTGATTTTAGCGATAGCCCAATTAAATTTTTCGGATGCCGATATGACATTTTTTTATAACCCAATTAAATTTTTCAGATGCCAATGTCAGATTTGTCTGACGGCCTTTTTAAATTTATCAGATGCCGATATTTAATTTTTATGTAAACCTAATTACATTTTTCATATGCAAATAAGTAATTTTTATGATAACCAATTAAATTTTTCAGATGCCGATTTCATTTTCATAATATTGTAATAAAAATTTTCAGATCCCAATATTTGATTATTGCGATACTCCAATTAAATTTATCGGATACGATATGTGATTATTATGATAGGTAAATTAAATTTTTAAGATATTGTGAAGGTTTAGCTTACCTTCTTGCTAAACCGCTCTTCTTCTTCGAAAGATTTCAAAAACTTTCCAATTTTAAAAACAATTAACAAAAATAAAGAAAAACTTTAACTTAAAACTGTAAGTTNATAGGTAAATTAAATTTTTAAGATATTGTGAAGGTTTAGCTTACCTTCTTGCTAAACCGCTCTTCTTCTTCGAAATATTTCAAAAACTTTCCAATTTTAAAAACAATTAACAAAAATAAAGAAAAACTTTAACTTAAAACTGTAAGTTAAAAAAAAAAATCAAACTGAAAACAAAAAAAATCTAACTTTCGAATTGGAGCTTCTCCCGCTCCAATTCCTCCCACCTATTTGGCCGACTACTGACCAACAACAAAAAACCCGACCAAAATAAAAAACTCAAACTCAAATTGCTTTTTGCAATAATTTTTACTTTTATTTAAAACAATTAAACGTTATTGTTTAAAAACAAAAGTCCTCTTCCAGCCCGGACTGATCGGCGTTCCAACCCAGTGAAGCTGGGAAGGAATACTGGACAACTGATCACTAAACACACAAAAACACGACTTTATATACAAGAAAATTGTATAAAGGGCGAACCACAAAGAAACAACTATAACTAAGAAACAAAAGAATAATAATAATAATAGAAACCTTTTTTTTTTCTTTCATAATTAAATAAACTAACTACTGAAAAAAATTTAACATAATGAAAATTACCATAATACAAACTGAATTTGTAAATTCTTGACAATATATAGATTTTATAATTTCCCGATTCAATTTATGGCGATAGATAATTTTATAATTTCTTTTCAGTTCATCACTTCTTATCATGATTGAACTGATACAGGTTGCTGAAACATTATACAATTACGTAATTTCAAGCTTTTCCTTTTTTTGCTCCTAGTTTTCAGATTTCTTATGTAAAGTAACCTTTTAATGTGTTGGTGGTGCACAAATCTAATAATACTCTAATGTTTAACAAATTTGTTATCTTTAATTTTTGGGATTTCCAGTTGCAAAGACATTTGTACCAGATATGTTGACAATATCCTTGTTCAAGAGACAATAAATCTTTTCAACAATGATATTTGGATGTACACTTAGCAGAGAATATAGTACAGTAAGACCTTTCATTAGCTGAATAAGATTTACTCCACCCCTTCTTCCATTCAAGTACCGTAAGGTACCACAAACATGTACAACTTAATTTAATATTATTTCTACCTAAACGAAACTATTCACAAGTTTTAAAACAATTAGCAACAGTAGTTGTTTTAACTTGGCACCAAGATTCGCACAGCAAGTCGATACCACTGGCAAGACTAATATCGCCTAAGTTTTTCCCTTCGTCCAGCATGTTAACTACTAGCTTTAAGTAGTTTTGCTTTACACAGTTAGTAATTCCCGCATCGAGTGGTTGGCTTTTGGTTGTGGTGTTCGGAGGCAAAAATAAAAGTTCGAGGTTTGAAAAATTTTGGTCATCCCAAATGTGGCCTGAGAAGTTGTCCAAAAGTAAGAGAACCTTTCTGTTGCAGAGCATCATCGCTACGTTCAAATTATCAAGCGAATCTGCAAAAAAAATTTTTGTCATCCAAGCTTTGCTTGAAGAATAATATTTAAACTTAGTCTTGAAATTGTGGTTTTTAAAACATCTGGCGTTTTTAGATTTTCCAATAATGACCAGCGGAAGTTTTTCAAGACAAGTTTTGTTGCAACAAGCAAGGAACGTAATTCTTTCTTTCGAGTCCTTGACGCCGAAACATTTTTTTTCCTAATACGTGTCATTTCTAATTATTTTATATAATTTATATTTTATATTTCCTCTATTGGTTTTACCTTTCAAGTCAAGTTTTTCTAGGTAGTTTTTTGAAGAAGAGAGCTGACTCATCGCAGTTGAAGATGTCATCAGCTTCATACTTTTCAATATTTTCAGCTAAAATTGTATTTTTCCATTCCAACAACTTCAACGTATCTACTGACATTTCTTCCTCATTTATGCTCTTATAGGTGAGATTGTTTCTTTTAAGAAATTTCTCAAGCCAGCCGTCCGAAATGGGCTTATCAAAAATCATTCCAGCTTTTGCTTTAATGAAGCATCCAGAAATTGGAATGCCTCGTTCACGTAGTTTGTCAATCCATTCCACCAACAAAGTGTCTTGATCTTTTACCTTACGCTTAACAATATACTTCCGCTCCTTAAAACAATGAAAAACTTAAGGATGTGTTATTACAAAATTAATAAAGATACGAAAAATTAATTGTACAACAAAATTTAATTAATTAATTACGCTTACCTTGGAATTCCCTTTAAAATCCTTAATTTCTTCTTGCTGCTTCAAAATTTTTGACACCGTTGACTTACTTATTGAAAATGCCTTACAAATTTCTTTTCTTGTCATATTTGTTAAATTAGACAATGCTCGATGTTTTGTATGAAGCGATAAACGTTTAACTTGCTTCAGTTGAGACATTTTAATTAATATTAATTAAGATAATTAATTAAAACAGTGACTGGCTTTACCGTTCAGGTAGGTCAAATTGTTTTAAAACAAGATTAATTATTGAAAACTTGTTTACAAGTTTGCCCTCCACTTATTTGAGTGTTTTCCGTAACCGCCAAGGGAGAAATGTGAGACGGGGTGGTAACTTCTAGTTTCCGAATGAGAGGTCTTACTGTAGTGGAATGGTAAATTTATTTGGGCATATTTTCGTTTAAATCAAGGTAGTGAAGTACGAAGATGTAATAATTTATGTGAGCAGGATATTTCTATTCCAACTTTCTCAAAAACAAAAACGATTTCTTTGCTATCCAAAATTTATCTTCGAAAAATACCGCGTGATGCATTCTCCGCATGAACAAACGCCGACCTTCGCCCTTCTCGTCAAATTTCTTTCTCGTCACTAAATGAAATAAGCTTGGGAGGATAATTCAAGCATTATAAAAACAACTAAATCCAAAAGAAACTATAGGTAATTAAATAATTTTAACTCAAGGTTGTCTTCAATTTTCTTACGACCCACAGTGTGTTTGTTTATGATTGGGTATTTCGCCGCATACTAGAATAAATAAAACTTGTTTAGGAATTCCAAGTTTTCAGGTTATTTAAATGTTGCAGGCAAGGTATATTGTGTAATATAATTCACTTCTGTCAATATCCCGATTATTCTCTCTACGTCCATTCTGATTAGCATAGTTTCTAGAGTACAATACAACCAACACTTATTCACCTCTTACTGACATCGGTATTCAGGAGGTATACATATTTATTATATATAATATATATAATAAATATTATACTGCAATGACCAAAGCCAAAGAACAAAAAAGTTTACTACTAGCAGCTGACTCATGCAGTCTACTAGCGTAAAAATGAATATATTAAATTTGTGTTCTTTCGCTTTTGTCACATCGGTATAATATATATAATATTGTTAAAGTTAGGATTATTTATAAATCATTTATGAATATTAGTTAAAATTTAGATAATTTATGTAATTTTATTTGTCTTCTGTAACTTTATTTTATTATCAAACTAATTATGAAAATTAGTAACGCTTAGTTTAGTTTATTTGTATAATTTTCTTTGTTAGAAAATAACAAAAATAGTTTTTGTGTACTAAGCACTAAGATTTATTTTGTATAAATACTGGGAGTAAATTAGCAAAAGTCACCAGTTCAAACTATGACTTACTCTAGAAGTAAGTCTAACCCAAGAGTGACTTTTCTAGCAAAAAAAAATATGAAAATTAGTAAAGCTTAGTTTAGTTTATTTGTATAATTTTCTTTGTTAGAAAATAACAAAAATAGTTTTTGTGCACTAGGCACTAAAATTAATTTGGTATAAATACTGGGGAGTAAATTAGCAAAAGTTACCAGTTCAAACTATGACTTACTCTAGAAGGAAGTCTGACCCAAGAGTGGGGTTTGAGACTTTTCTAGCAAAAGAAATTATTTTGTTAATTGTTAAATAGATTGTTGGAATAAATAAAATTAAAATTATTATTTATTTTTCAATTGTTGATTCAATTATTGAATTTATTAAATAGGGATTTGCTTTTCATTTTCAAAATTTAAAAGTTAATTGTTGAAAGTAAAGGAACTGACAGTTGAGAGGCGCGCTACCCCCTAACTGCTCAGATTTTTTGTCAAAGTAGAGAGTAGGAAAATTGAACTTTTCAAAGATTAAGTTTAAGTTTTTTTTTATTATAAATTCAATTAGTTGTTTTGTTTAGGGAGCTTAGTGTTGTGAATTTCGGGAATCTCGTCCATGGTCACAATCTTCGTACATCTCCAAGGTACAGAAAATACTAATGCTATCACAAATACCGTTACATTTTATTTCAGTCAAAAAAAGGTTAAGAAAATGACCCTTGTTGGATTTCAAATTTGCAATTCTATCTATTGTAGTTTGTATGGCACTAGATTTTTGAAAAAGGCATCCCTGGACAGCTTGCACGTAATTTCCAAGAAGCCCGAAAATGCATGTAACCATGCGAAGTAATTTTTGTCAGTTATTGATTAAAATATATTCATTGCCTTGATCTGAACATGTGATGTATAGTCTGGATCAATAGCAATGGCACTCAAATCTACCGTGACCGGCACAAAGTTAATTTTTATAGCATGAAGTACTTCATAATTTTTTCCATCCATACTGGTGAAATTTAGTTTCTAACCAGAAGAATTTTATAATACCCGGATTCGGGTATTCTCCAAAATAAATAATTTTCCAAAATTCCTTACGTAATTTAGTGCCAAATCATAATTTTTTTCATCCAAATTGGTGAAGTATTGTTTCAAACCCGGAGAATTTTTTAATACCCGGATTTGGGTATTCTTCTAAATAAATAATTTTCCAAAATTCCTCACGTATTTTAGTGCCCAATTATAATTTTTTCCATCGAAATTGGTGAAGTTTAGTTTCTAACCAGCATAATTTTATAAATAAACGAATTCGGGTATTTACCTAAGGTATTTTCCAAATTAAATTTTTTTAAAATTCCTGTCAAAATGTATCATCCTTTCGTAATTATTTCCATCTCAATTGGTGAACTTTATTTTGTAACCCGAGATTTTGATAATGCTCGGGTCCGGGTATTTTCTAAATTAACAAATTTTTCAAAAATCCTGATCAAATTTTGACACCCTATACTTTTTTTTAATTTCTGAAAAAAGCAAAAAATAAATAATGTTTCACTTCACTGTAGGTCAAAGTTATTATTTTGAGTTTACACTATACTATTACTCTCCCTTTCGAAATTGAGGAAAATGGCCTATCTTATTTCGGCTAGTAATGTATCGTGGTCCAAAGGACCTTACCTGTCGACATTTCGCATAACAGTATAAGACCTGATTTTACTTGTGAAGATTACTTGTTGGGATGAAGTGACTTGTTCAATCGTCGGAATATTTTGCGCTTAATTTTTTCTTCAAATTCCTGCGAAATTTTTTCAAAATGAATTATGAGTCTCGTTGGTGTCAAGAGGATTTTGCATATTACTTGTAAATGGATTTTCTGCAGTCGGAATTTTGATATGCTTCGTATATTTTTCAGAAATTTCTGCCACCAGATGAACCACCAAATTTTTGAGCTTCTGCTTCGATAAAAGACAACTTGTAACGCGGAACAAAGAATGTAGCGCATGTGTAGTTTAAATTTTTGAACAAATTTTTAAACCTATTACGCTAACTTTGAGAGTTTCTTTCAGATTCCCTATTCCAAATGCTTAGAGTGATCCTTTTCCGAATAATCTGTGAGAGTCATAAGACATGGAATTACTTCTGAAATTATTGATTCTGTCTGACTCACTGATGATTTTTGTTATTTCTTCAAAATGTTGAATAAGAGAAAGTACTCCTTCCAGTAAATACCACTGATTTTGGGTCAAATTCACAATCCTTTGCCTCTTCCGCTGAAAAATATGTGATGGCAGCTTTTTGTTTCAAAAGACGATTTAGCATGTAATAGCACGAATTCCAACGTGTAGGGATATCTTGCACAAGCTTCTGAACTTTCAAATTAAATTCTTTCTGTATAGCTCAAAGTATATTAGCTTTTGAGGGGACTAATTGAACAAGCTGTTTAAGACGAGTCGAAAGACGCCCAACGCGCATGTGCTTTCGAATATTCGGTGAATATTCGTCCGAACTACCCGTATTCGGTTTCATTTCGAATACGAATCGAAATTTTTACGAATACCACTATTCGGGGCATTCCTAGCATCTAGCTTAAACTTATGCAAAACGTAAACTGAAACTAAGAATTTAATAAGCTTTCTTGTCGTTCTGATATTTTTGTCACCTTCTAAATTTTAAATTTTTCTCTTTTTAGGTAGTTTTACATAAAATTGTTTCTAATTTTGCGCCTGATGGGACTTTTAATAATTCCTCATGGGGATTTATTTCGGTGGGGAATTATTATTTCAAACTAGCCAAAAGATGGGGAATTATTTCGAGGTGAGGAATTAAATCGAGAAATATGGTATTCCTAGCATGGAACAAGTTCAGAAGAGTCTTGAGAAAATTAAGATGTGGATTTTTTGTAATGTTACAAACGTACGAGCTTCGAAAGATGCTAACTATTAGTTAGAAAAATTGGACAAAATCATCACCGAAGAAACATTTTCATGCTGTGTGCAGAAAAAAATTACTGACAATTTTCTTTAAGTTAGACGTGTGTAATTTTGAACACTCACCCTGTCATAGTAAAATTAACAGGTATAGTAAAATTAACAGGTAAACCCAGATTCACAAAACCGTTTTTTGTCACCAAAGACCGTGTTTTAAACACCAAAATTAAAAAAGCTGCCTACATCGCTTTCTGTCACCACCGTTCTATATCACCAAAAATTAGGGCTCCCTTGGGAGTGACATTAACGAATTCCACTGTAACTGTATTGGATTTGGAACAAATTATTGAATGACAATTTGGATGGATTAGAGGTATGATGATTTGTATCAGGCTAGAATAAAGCTGCTTAAAGTAGTACTTAAAGTGATAAAACGCTGGCAAAGTATATGCATCTTTCTACATAAGTTTGAATCCTGAGCTGCAGTGTATGTTTAAAGATAACTTAAAGAACTTGCCCCACCATAGAAATTCAAGTAGGTGTATAAATCTGTCAAAAATATTTGTTACATTACGATCAACTTGACATTTCAAATCAATTCAAATTTCCAATTAACGTAAGCGTGCAATAAAAAAAAACTTTTTTTCCTTTCGGAGTTATAACTATAAAGGTTTACCCATTGTTTATTAATTCTTCAGATTACTTGATTACATGCCTGTTAAATGCTTAGATTTTGTTTAGATTTACATGACATTTACTTAAGATTGTAGATTTTTCGACTTATTTGTGTTAATGTTCTTAAATTTCGGTTATGTGAATAAACATACATTAATACATTATATATATTAAATGTTTCAATTTAAGCTTTATATTTCTACTGTTAGATTATTGAAAATTCATGTTCAAATGTAACAAATCTGATGCAAAGTTTACATTTACCACCCTGAATATATGGTTGATTCTATTACTAATCTACACAGTAAACAGAACNATTTAAGCTTTATATTTCTACTGTTAGATTATTGAAAATTCATGTTCAAATGTAACAAATCTGATGCAAAGTTTAAATTTACCACCCTGAATATATGGTTGATTCTATTACTAATCTACACAGTAAACAGAATTTTTTCATTAATATGAGTTTCTTGTAGCGGTAGCATTTCAGTTTATGAATTTGAGGCACTATTTGAATATGACTATTTGAATAGGCACTATGACATGTGAATAGAATATGAATTATGAATTTTATTATGAATTTGGGATTTCAATTACACCACTTGACGACCTTGAGTAACTTCTATTTACACGACTGTTTCAGATAAAAAGGCTTTAGTAAAAGTTTGTTGAAAGTGCAGACTTATGGTATAAAATCTTTGTTATATAATATAGAGTAAAGCAGCGCAAACATAGCAACTATTAGCAACTTTTTATTGTTTTTCAAAAATCCTAAGATAAACAAAGTTGGTATCAGGATCAAACTTAAAAAGTTTTCGTTTCTACAATATAATCAATTTTGTTTATGTAATGTTTATTTAATGTTTAAGTAAAAGAACAAACACGAACGAATTATATAGTCCTTCAAAACTGAGGGGGCAGTATGCATCAATTACAGCAGGCTGTTTTTGCATCTCTAATTATAACACAATAGGTGCAATTTTTTTTTGAGGAACGGAATGCACGTTCACAAGTGGCACTGGTTACACAGCTGAATCCGCTCCATTCCATATGGTTTCTTCTAAATACCTATTTTGGCTTTTCGCTGAATAATTTTAATTTTTGACATGTTACTCAAATACCTTAAGACAATAAGTATCTCATTACATTGAATGATGAAAGTACTTTGTTTAACCGCTAGGAGGATACAAAGTTGATAATGGGACTTGGTGTACTGGACGATTTGTATGAAACTTGGAATAGTTATACAAATGTCACCCTTATTTATTAACATTTGGAGTCCCATAATTTATAAATTACTTTCAGTGGTTTGAGCAATTATAAATTTTGTATTGGTAGGTTAGTTGATCAACCTTTTAAAAGTTCAAACTAACGTCAAAACAATTTTTATTTGAGTAGCGTGTTTGACAATTAATAAAGTTTTTTTCCCAATCAAGCTTACGGAATTCATTAGAATCAGATTATTATATTGTAAGGGTTGTTTATAAAATTAGTGTTTACCACCATCGGATGGTAATCAAAAATGTTCCCAAAAAGTGCTAGTTGAGCATTTTTGGTGAAGTTAATTTACTAATTGATAAAATAATTTGCTCCTTTTGTTCTGCTTTACTCTAATAAGTTGAAATTGAACAGGTGTTTCCTTGTGATTCAAACTCTTCTTGTATAATGTCTCTCATTTATATACGAAATGAGACTGGAAAGTCTGTAAAGGAGATCCAACAGTTTGTAAATATTAGCGAATGGCAACTATGGTTTCATAGTAACTGGACTATGCCATTGTATTTCTCTTTCATATATGCTGTTCTCGTAATTTCGCTCAAATCTTATATGCGACATCGAAAAGCATTTCAACTACGTAAAGTCCTTGTGGTATGGAATGCAAGTCTTTCCATATTTAGCACAACAGTAACGCTATACAGTCTAGCGAATCTGCTTTTTATCTATTCTGATAGTGACTTTTGGTACAAGAATATTTGTACTAGGTAAGTTGACAATGTAGTAATTCAAGTGAAAATAACTGCTTCCATCTGTAATAATTGTAATGGTTACTTCACNTGCCATTGTATTTCTCTTTCATATATGCTGTTCTCGTAATTTCGCTCAAATCTTATATGCGACATCGAAAAGCATTTCAACTACGTAAAGTCCTTGTGGTATGGAATGCAAGTCTTTCCATATTTAGCACAATAGTAACGCTATACAGTCTAGCGAATCTGCTTTTTATCTATTCTGATAGTGACTTTTGGTACAAGAATATTTGTACAAGGTAAGTTGACAATGTAGTAATTCAAGTGAAAATAACTGCTTCCATCTGTAATAATTGTAATGGTTACTTCATAGAGAATATAGTACTCCATTGACGGATATCTTCGAGGTAATATTTGTTTGGAGTAAAGTAATGGAGCTCGGAGACACAATTTTTATTGTGCTTAGAAAAAGACAACTCATATTTCTACATTGGTAAGTTTTGGTTGGTTATGCCCCTGCGCATCAAAACATGGGAAGGTCGATAAATTATTAAAACTGGTGTAAGCATATTCTTGGCGTATTCGCTAAAATTCACTTTATAGAGAGCGAACCAACAATGCTGTAACGAAGATACCAGTACTCCATCATCAAGCTACATTCCCACACTTCGCATACGGACAAATCTGTCACAAACTCGGCAACTAGCTCATCTGCCAATTACACAACTTTGCTTGAAATAATAAACCTAAAAAAGTAATTATTCAATCATATTGAACAGGACCAATCAAGAAATGTTGAAATTTCAAAACGGTTGTTTCCAAAAATTTTGTCTATGTAAAGAAAATTTGCTAAGTTTGCTTAGGTGCTGACTAATTTATTCAAAGCAAAATATTGAAAATAGAGTGAACTTCGGGTATAGTGATTCCACTTATACTGTATAATAGAACTTCGCCTATTGCAAATCATACTGTCCTGTCACTGCCAAGCAAAAGAGAGGTTATGTGTTAAGTAGTCCGGTTATACTGTTAGGTTGTTAAGTGAAATCGGCTATAATGAACTTTCGGCTAATTGAACCAAACCTACGTGCCCCAAAACTCATTTTGTCCGGCTATAGTGACCATACTGTTAGCCGGAAATGGAAATGGTGAGGATTGGGTATGGGAAATGGTTCGGGGAATTGTCAAAGGCAGGGTGTGGTCAGAGGTCAAATAATCACGGGACGTAAATTGGGAAAAAAGGGAATCCGAATTGACTGTCTTGGGAGAGATGTTAACGGGACAAGGGCTGGGGAGACAGTCCCACACCTTCCTGGAAATCTGTGATTTCNCTGTCTTGGGAGAGATGTTAACGGGACAAGGGCTGGGGAGACAGTCCCACACCTTCCTGGAAATCTGTGATTTCTAGGATGAAGAAGCTAGATTTTGTAAGGCATGGGAATCAGACTTCAGACGCCTCAAGGGGGCGCCTGTCGTCTGGGCAGTGGAAATGAGGGACGCGAGGGAAAGTGGAGAAAGGTCACTTTCCTTCCAACAATACATAAATATATCTAAATTTTGCATGAATTGTCCCTTACTCTTTTATGCCCATCTATGCATCCGACTTAGGTGGAACCTTAGAGTGAGTTTTAATTAACACATTTCAGTTTAAAATTCAAATTCTCAGTTGATCTAGAACCATAAATTCCAATCACTTCGCCACATACTGGTTGGACAGATTCAACATACTTCTTTTTGAGACATACTTTTTTTACCCACCAAATGCGTACCTCTTACTTCANTTCCAACAATACATAAATATATCTAAATTTTGCATGAATTGTCCCTTACTCTTTTATGCCCATCTATGCATCCGGCTTAGGTGGAACCTTAGAGTGAGTTTTAATTAACACATTTCAGTTTAAAATTCAAATTCTCAGTTGATCTAGAACCATAAATGCCAATCACTTCGCCACATACTGGTTGGACAGATTCAACATACTTCTTTTTGAGACATACTTTTTTTACCCACCAAATGCGTACCTCTTACTTCATATAAATACCCAGTGATGGGCAAAATTCTTGGAGTGAATTTCGATATCATTATACACATTCTTTATTACACTTCTCCATGAGCCCCAGTTTGGCCTGAGTCAGTCACTACCTCTGGGAGTCATGACAGATTTTCTAAACTTTGGAGTTGAGTTTGAGTAAGAGTTTTCACTCAGACTCTTGAGTTGCGCAAAAAAAAATAGGTAAAATAAGTGAAATATTGGCGCATATTGGAAAAAAATCATCATTTGTAAGTGGGAGTCGACTCCCAGAGTCATGATTCTAACTCCCAACCGGAAAGGAGCCAAGGTTATCAAATTATTTCCGACTCCAAAAAATCCTCCTTCAGNCATGATTCTAACTCCCAACCGGAAAGGAGCCAAGGTTATCAAATTATTTCCGACTCCAAAAAATCCTCCTTCAGAGTCATCCCAGTATCAGAGTAAGTCATGCATAACACTGCTTTATTACAATTTACTCTCAGTTTTGCGTGTGGAGTCACTGACTCTGAGAGTAATTACTCTGAGAGTAATTACTCTGACTTGTAGTCAATCATTACTCCCAGAGTCAGTGACTCCACACGCAAAACTGAGAGTAAATTGTAATAAAGCAGTGTTATACATGACTTACTCTGATACTGACATGTTGGTTTTTCGGAGTAGGGAGTCATTTGATCACCCTGACTTTATTCCGGTTGGGATTCAGAGTCATGACTCTGGGAGTCGACTCCCACTTACAAATGATGACTCTTTTCCAATATGCGCCAATATAGCACTTATTTTACCTATTTTGTTTTACACAACTCCAGAGTCTGAGTCAACTCTTACTCAAACTCAACTCCAAAGTTTAGAAAATCTGTCATGACTCCCTTGTATTTTGTTTTGGACACTTTGCATGCTTTTTGTTTGGAAGCGCAGATGGAGTGAACATGGCATACTTGTTAGTTGAATAATATTCAACAAATTACTAAACAAACCAACTAACAATAATCGTGTAATATTCTATTTGAATCCTCTGTTTTTATGAGAATTTGGCGAAAAGTTCCATTTTTTATTTTTGGAAATTTTTCGTTTTGGAGTCAAATGTCCATCAACTTTGATAAAGTCGAAAAAACTTTTTGCGCGTGAAGGCGATGGCAGGTGCGAAGTACTTAGAATTTAATAACTGAACCGTAAACGGCTGCAGAATTTGATCCGAAAAGCTCTCTTGTTGTTGGACAATTGTGCATCCACCATTCCTAATTTAGCGTATATTAAGCGCCTCTTCCTACCTGACAATATAACTAGTTTTATACAGCCTATGTACTGCGAAATAGCTTCGAAGCCATCAAAGTTCAATTGAAGGGACAAAAATACTTTACGCTTGCCAAAATCACTCTTGCGGCAGTTTCGGAAAAGATGGTGTAAGGGTTTAATATACTTGAAATGAAAATTTAACATGAGAACATGACCGTATTTAAAGGCCAATCACCCAGTAATTCTCTACATCGACGTAGCTGAACTTATTGTGAAATATTTGGATATAATGAACAATTATTGAATAGTAGCGTCCTTTCACTATACCGATATAATGAACTCCGGCTATACTGAACAATTTTCCCGGTGCCTACGGATTCACTATAACCGGACATCACTGTATTCAAGTTTAGCGAATCCTTTGTCTATTAAAGGCAATAATTCAGTCGTTCATAGAGTTTCTTTCTACCACTCTGGAGCATTTGTGGATGGCTTGACATGCGATACNTCTACTTGAAATGAAAATTTAACATGAGAACATGACCGTATTTAAAGGCCAATCACCCAGTAATTCTCTACATCGACGTAGCTGAACTTATTGTGAAATATCTGGATATAATGAACAATTATTGAATAGTAGCGTCCTTTCACTATACCGATATAATGAACTCCGGCTATACTGAACAATTTTCCCGGTGCCTACGGATTCACTATAACCGGACATCACTGTATTCAAGTTTAGCGAATCCTTTGTCTATTAAAGGCAATAATTCAGTCGTTCATAGAGTTTCTTTCTACCACTCTGGAGCATTTGTGGATGGCTTGACATGCGATACAAAACTAAGAATTTTATCCTTAAGTTTGGCAATGGTCAGTGAATGTCAATAGTCACCGACAATTCTCCAAAATTTTAGAAAAATATTCTGAAACCAACTGAATTACTGTTGTGGGAAAGATTTTGTATCGCCCAGATGGTTAGATGTGAGGAGACTCAATCACACTCTGTTAGCCAAGTGAGCCTTTGATCCCCAGAGACAATGACAAGTATGAGTTAAAATCTCTCATTTGACATAAGGAGNAATCTCCAAAATTTCAGAAAAATATTCTATAACCAACTGAATTACTGTTGTGGGAAAGATTTTGTATCGCCCAGGGCCAGGATTTTGGTAGAAAGATTAACCAAATATGTTAACTCAGCAGTTAACCAAAAAGTTGACCATAGNGTTAGATGTGAGGAGACTCAATCACACTCTGTTAGCCAAGTGAGCCTTTGATCCCCAGAGACAATGACAAGTATGAGTTAAAATCTCTCATTTGACATAAGGAGACCCATGGTCCAGTGTAAAAATACACCGGTTATTCTCCTTTTTGTCTCACACTACCTATGAATGGATGCCGGACATTTTGAGCAAATGATTCACTAAACGTAAATATGTTCAAGATTTTGCTTTGAATAAATTAGTCGGCACCGAAGCAAACTAGATTTGTTTCACGTAAAGAAAATTATTGAAAACAGCCTTCGAGACAATAAGTAGAGTAGCTGGTGTATTTCTACGCTTGATCATGGGTCTCCTTATTTCACAGGAGAGGTTTTAACTCATACTTGTCATTGTGTATGGGGATTAAAACTTAGTTCGATTAATGTGAGAGTACGAGTCTCCTCACATCTAACCACCGGGCCATACATAATCCTTCTCACAAGCCGTTTTGCCGTTTCAATATTTCTTGATTAGTCCTGTTCAATATCAAATTACTCTTAAGTAGAGGTGTGGCGGATATCCGGCGCCTAAAACTCTGCCGGATAGACTTCGCCGGATACCGGATCCTTATAGGTATCCCCGCGGATAATTTTCTCTACAATTTTTTCAGAAATCCTAAAAAATAAACCAATAATTTGATTAGATTTATTATATAGGAGTATATTTTAAATGTATTAGAGACTTTAAAAATTGACTCCTGCACGTTCGCGTGAAATGAGTCAAAACACATCTTTTTTTAATAAAAATTATGTGCAATACGAGCTTAATCAAGCAAGCATGCCGGATATCCGATATCCGGCAAACTTGCCGCATATACTATCCGCAACAGCCCTACTCTTAGGTTTTTGTTTCAAGCAAAATTGTGTAATTGGCGGATACGCCAAATGGCGAGTTTGTGGGAAATTTTCCCAAATGAATTATGGGATTATGGGTTGAGCGTGAAGTACTGGTATCCCCTGTACAGTGTTGTTGGTTCGCTCCGTATAATATCGCAGCCACTTGCAGAAAACTCAAATTCGAAGAAAAAATAAAGAAATTATGAAGTTCAATTCGAAGAAAAAAATAGAAATCGGTATTTGTTGCTATTTTTTCACTGACTTGAGTATATAAATATAGTCTTCACTTGCTAGATGTCTAATAAAAGTTGCAAATATTGATTGATTGATTGATTGATTAATTGATTGATTGATTGATTGATAACAGTCTCCATCAACTATTAGAAATCTAACCTAGTCATTTCGAAACTATGGACAGTAAAGGTCTCTCTTCTATCAGCTGAGACATTACTTTAGCTAATGCTTATGGACTCTCGTGAGTGAACTTTCGAATTTTACGTTTACAAAAACTTTATTCACAAACGCATGCACGGCGCTTATATTTAGATAGCATAGGATTGCAGTTAGGATTAAATTTGTGAACAACTCCTACAATATGTTAGATTGTGAAAAGAAATTTTTTCCTTGGTATGCCCAAAATTTTACACAGCAGAACATTAGAGAAAAATTATGGGTGGGGGGGGACTTCATTACGCAGTTTGAACCAAAAATTACGGGTATGCCAATGTAAACCTTTCGCAATATAATACCGTCGCATAAATTAAGACTGATAAGGAGACAGACCGGAGCAATTGGTAAGGTTAAGTGGACTACGACCTAAACTCAAAGTTTATTTTTTTTTTACAAATTTTCAATGAAGAATTCCCTGTGGTTACGATTGATCGTGGTAATTTAGACTCAATTGGCATAGCCATTTCCAGGTTTTGATGAAACATCAGTTTGTCATCATATTTGACTAAAAATTGTTATAAGTACTACTCGAACCGAAATTATGAAAATACAATTTATTTACTAGACCATTTAATTAAAAGTTACCACGACTAAATATTCAAATGTCATTGGCGATGAATCATTTACGATTCAAGTAAGATTTATTTTTATCTTTTTTTTAAATGGCTTACTTGTTTTTAGGTGAGAGATAACGACTGGTTGTCTGAGTAAATTGGGTATGATAATCGTTCGCTATGTCCCACTTTTTGTCTTTATTTTTCTCATTGCTCACTTAACTAAATTCGCATATCTTCATAAAAAACATCTGTCCCGACAAATATCCACAAGTCGTGGTGTGATAGAAGCATATCTACAAATTCATATACATTGGTCTGAGTTTAATGTCAACCTCTAAGGAACCCACAAAATGGTTGACATAATGCGATAAAGTCAACTCGAACTGATAATTCAATTTTGTTAACATAAGGCAAATGATACCAATATTATTCCTATACTGCAAAATTCTATTCATTTAAACTTGCACTTTTCAAGATTGCTGCATTATTATAATNTCAATATTATTCCTATACTGCAAAATTCTATTCATTTAAACTTGCACTTTTCAAGATTGCTGCATTATTATAATAAAATTTAGACTCACGTAAAATAATCTGTAATTTTCTTTTGCAGTGTCTTCATAAAACAATCCTGGTTTAGAAACTTTAATTTTCAATTTCAATACCTAATTAAATTAAAGCTATCCCTAAGATAATATAATTAAAGTTTGTAATTAAAATTATATTAGCAATGAGTTTGTAAGAACCTTCAATTGATTTGCCTCGTTTAATTATTTTGCAAACTGAGCTCTTATATCTTTTCCTAATTTTATCAATATTGATTTGATCATCCAAATGATTTCGAAATGATTCTGTTCGAAGCAAATACTCTTTTAAAACTCTGAACGCGCACCATTCTGGATGGTCAACAAATTTTGGAATAACCAAGCAAGGTTGTTGTCTTCTGAGTTTGGAATTTTTCAATGAAGCCGAAACAAAAATTTCAATTGCATTGTCTCTATCAATGATCTGTGAAACTGAAATTGCAGTTAATGTTTGTACCCTTTGGGCTGTACACAATGCAAGTAAAACAACCAGTTTCAAGGTTAGGTTCTCTAAGTTTAACTCAGAGATTGGTTCAAGACTGCCCAGATACTCTAAAACTAGCTTAGGATCCCACATATTGTTATAACGGGGAATAGGGGGTCTAATTTTACCGATTCCTTTCACAAAATCTTGTCACCATGGCGTGTTCAGAGATATTTGAACCAGACAAAAGTGAGATAGCAGATCTTGCTGTTCCGATGGAACTGTAGCCGGCGCCTGAGTCAAAACGGATTTGTAAAAACAGTAGCAGCCTGTCAACTGTAGGTATGTATGGATCAAATCCTGCCGAACATGTAAATTCCCACCAATATCTGAGTGCTGAATCATAATGTCTCCAGCTGTTATTTGTGATTGATGATAAAACGGTCTCCAGTGTCTGATCAGGAAGTCCTCTTTTCATGTAGGCGGATTTGATAAAATTCCTGCCACCAGGGAAAGATGATTCCTCATTGGATGTTGTCTAGAACAAACAGTGAGTAAATTATTAGAGGGCTCCAGCACAATAAAGTTTCCGTTACATAATTGCATGAATAAAGGAAACCAGCATTGAGTGTTCCAATTTGCAACTATCACAATTCCATTAGAGTTTTCGTTTTGAATTTTCCTCAAGCATCGCAGAATGAGTGAAAAAGGTGGAAAGCAATAAAATTTCAGGTCTTTCCAACTAATCGTAAACGCATCAATTAAACTGGAGTATGGATCCAGTCTCCATGATACATAGCGTTTACATTTATTATTTGCACAGCTTGCAAATAAATCGATATCGGGGTTTCCAAAGATTTTGCAAATTTTGCCGAAATGAGTCATGGACAATGACCACTCTGACTCATAATCTTTTTGTCTGGACTCAGAATCGGCAACATTTTCCGCAGAAGGTATGTATGAGGCTAGTACATGTAAATCCCTAGCTTCACAAAATTTTCAAATTCTTCGAGTAATTTTGTTCAGGTTTGGAAATTTTATACCTCCCATTCTGTTGATATAGTGTAGAGTTGTATTGTCCTTGCGCAATAAAATTTGTTTGTTGTAGAGATTATTAGCGCTGCATCTCAACGCATAATACGCAGCGACTAGTTCCAATTCGTTAATGTGTCGTTCCTCGAGTGAACTTGTCCAAAAACCGTGCGTCTTGAATTGACCATTGGTTACGCCCCAACCTGATGTTGAAGCGTCTGAAAAAATTTCCATGTCATACGTATCAAAACGAATTTTCGATGTGGTTTTAGGAAGGTTATTTAACCACCAAGTAATGTCTTCTCTGTCAGTGTCNATATCAAAACGAATTTTCGATGTGGTTTTAGGAAGGTTATTTAACCACCAAGTAATGTCTTCTCTGTCAGTGTCGTTTACTGACATGAATCCATCGTAGTTACCGTTAGCGGTAAGTAATGCTAGATATTTGCTGCGTTCAAGGCGTTTCGTGTACATCATGCCCACGTAAACGGCTGGGCATGCGGCAACCAACCTTCCTAAAATCTCAGCAAAATTTCGAATTTTTACACTTGTCCTGCGTAGCAAATATTTACAATCTGATATCAGTTTCAATCTCTTGGAAGTTGGCAACGACATTGTCATACTAAATGAATTAAATTCGAACCCCAGATATATTATATGCGTAGTAGGATTTAATTGTGACTTCGAAAAATTCACTGTAAATCCTAATTTCTTAAGAAAATAGATCGTTTGTTTTATGTTTTTGTTGCATTCAGCACACGTTGATCCTATGCATAAAATATCATCCAAATAGATGACGGATGTGTATCCCCTGCTCCTCAAGTAAGCTATTACTGGTTTGAGAATTTTTGTAAAAATTCTAGAAGCTGGGGCGAGACCAAACGGGAGACAGTTAAACTCATAGAGCCGTCCCATCCACTGGAAGCGCAGGTATTTACGATGATGCTTAGCAATTGGTATATGATAATAAGCATCTTTCANTCGTCCCATCCACTGGAAGCGCAGGTATTTACGATGATGCTTAGCAATTGGTATATGATAATAAGCATCTTTCAAATCTATTGAACCGAAATGGCAGTGACGAGTGACCAGGTTTCGAGCTGTCCTAAAATCTTCCAATTTGAAGTGTTCGTATTTCAAATACTCGTTTAACTTCTTCAGATTTATATNAATGGCAGTGACGAGTGACCAGGTTTCGAGCTGTCCTAAAATCTTCCAATTTGAAGTGTTCGTATTTCAAATACTCGTTTAACTTCTTCAGATTTATATTAAATCTAAAGCCGTTGTCAGATTTTGGGACGAGAAAGATTGGAGATAAAAACTGACCAATAACAGGTTCTACAATTTTAACTGCTCTGGTATTTAATAAGTTCGTCACTGCTCGACTCAATTCCAACGTTTCAGTTTCTGTAAACTTTAGATTAGTGGAAGTATACATTTGGATTGGTGTTTCAACAAATGGAAGTTTGAAACCTCTTATGACTTTCAGAACTGTGGAGTCAGATGTAAATTTTTCCCATTAAGGGATAAACTTTTTAAGTTTTCCACCAACCTGTATTTCTAGTGATGATATCGGGTTTTGTTCTGATATTGCCCGCCCTTTTGACTCACCGGTATCTTCCTGTAGTGACACCGAATTGGCGGGCGTTGGAAGTTTCNTGTTTCAACAAATGGAAGTTTGAAACCTCTTATGACTTTCAGAACTGTGGAGTCAGATGTAAATTTTTCCCATTAAGGGATAAACTTTTTAAGTTTTCCACCAACCTGTATTTCTAGTGATGATATCGGGTTTTGTTCTGATACTGCCCGCCCTTTTGACTCACCGGTTTCTTCCTGTAGTGACACCGAATTGGCGGGCGTTGGAAGTTTCAAGACACTCCGGATTTATTTCCAACAATTGGTAACCGTTGAGTCCTGCCAGTTGACCCTTTGGGTTTAAGAGTTGAAGTGCGAGGCTGGATTTCCTGGCCAGCTTTATTCAACTCTTGTGCAGCCTTTATTTTTTGACTCAAATCGTTTCCAAAAAGAAAGGTGTCGATATCAGTATTCGCAAGGACTGGCTTTAGTGACGGTTTGATGGTTGGAACAATTTGACGACGACGCAGAGTAGATATGGAAAACTGTGCATCCAATAGCATCCGTGCAGCCGTGCTCAATGGCGCAATGATTTTCTTGGAAATTCCGGTTGCCTCTAACTTATCTTTGATTGAGATAGCAGCTATCAAAGATGAGCCAAGGGCGCTTAGGCCGCTTCCCAAATTCTTTTGAATTTGCTTAAGTTTCTTATCTTGATGATTAGTTGCGGAATTAAGTGCTGCTTCCACTTCTGGGTTAAGAATTGGAGCACCGAGAAGTTTGGCGTTTGAAGGAGTTGGAAACTCCTTCATAATTTTTGTTTTCTCCTCATTGTTTAAGCCCTTGGTAGAAATAGACTCCCAACGTGTGGCTATTTTTTTATGTAGCGGAGGACCGAGTGGTTCAGACACCATGCGCGTGTCTCCCAACATCAGCAGTGCTACGTCGCCTAAATTGAATTCAATGGGACCTTTGGCACCATTCTTTTCTTGGGAGTTTTCTATTGGCATAGAGCCTGTGGCTTTTACCCATTTAAGGGGCTCTGCACTATCTGTTCCAAGGATATCAAGGGGAGCGTTTTGCTCTCCAACGTGGAAACTAATAATTGAACTCGACCTACTTCGTGAGCAATGAGCGGAGTGTGCGGGAGTAGTTTGTCGACGTGAACGATCTTCGATCCCAGTAGACATTGATTCCGATTGACGATTTGTCGTAAGTTTTTCGACAATATCGGTGAGCTTCTGAATTTTACACTCCATGGATCTGAAGCGCTCATCGGAGTCGTATCGTCTCTTCTTAGAATTCTTATGTTTCTTCCTACGTTCTGGCGATGAGGAACTTGACATTCTAGTTCTATTAAGGAAAATAGAAAAATGTAAGCAAACAATATTTAACTATAAATAATCGTCAGGCTAAATCGGATTAAATGTGATTAAAATTTTTTGGGGCGATGTCGCCGATACAAAATTTTACCACAATACGTATCCACGATGTAGCTCCTGTCAATTTCTTGAAATGTTGGTTTCAAGAAGTCAGTAATCGAACTAAATTAATTGACTATTTCTAGGAGAAATTAATGTGATGCGTGGTCCACGCAGCACCAAAAATAGGAATGAGGTTTCGGGTGGAGAGAGAGAGATGGAGCTGGCGTGGGGTGTTTTGCTT
Source organism: Holacanthella duospinosa (assembly GCA_002738285.1). Lineage (NCBI taxonomy): Eukaryota > Metazoa > Arthropoda > Collembola > Poduromorpha > Neanuridae > Holacanthella > Holacanthella duospinosa. The sequence goes on along the minus strand of NIPM01000318.1, from coordinate 122,502 downwards.
TTGAGCTTTAAAGTGTGGTCCTTGCAGTATTAATTATAGGCTACTACAGTACAATTTAGGTAATAAGAGGAAGTGTTCGACGAAATAAAATTTACGATCAACACTTTGGTCAACCTCTTTCAAAATTTGTAATTTAGACTTGAGAGACAACTCAATTCTTTTCTGCTTTTTTGTTTTTAATTATTTGTTGGATTCTACGCAAAATTGCAGAATTAAAAAGTAATCGTAAAATAAGTTAATGTCACTGTCCGACTTTTTATTTTTTAAACCCCAAAGTTTGCGCAAAAAGTTGATATAATCTTTTTTTTAGTTTTGATAGGGGCGAAATATTCTGTTGACATAATGCAAAGTTTCACATAAGGAAAGTGACATAAGTAAAGTTTTTGGCATGTTTAAGCATGGAGATTGGCAGTGAAAAGTCAACCGTTTGACTTAAGGCCAAAAGTGGCAATAGCGGTTTGTGATAATAAGCTCAGACCACTGTAAAGCTAGGAATTTCACGTATCGATCAGTTAGAAAAAATCGTGTTAAAGAGTCCCATACAATACCTAGAACTTAAGATCCTTCTCCCATTGGATGTGAAAGCTTGAAGTGATGTAGATATACATAGTATAAATTTAACAAAAGGTATCATCATGTGACCGTTCTCTGCTTGTGCTGGGGTTTGGGATCTGCGGCAAGTTCAGTGAACCTTTGGATGGGGAAAATGAACTTCTTTGTACATTCAATTATGTACACATACTACACATTGAAGGTAAAAATACTCAATATTTTTTAGATACATTACTGAATGCAATTGGAGAATTTTTTGTAATATCTAGGCACTTCAAATTCGAATACCCCTGTCTGTATCATTCGTAATTACTTCTCTACAACTGGGTCAAATGATTGCTGGAATAGGAGTTTCTTTATTTGTTGTATTTGAAACATACCTAGCCAATCGGTCATGTGGCACAAAATTGGAGCATAGTTACATTTCCCTTATAATATATTCTAGTTACTTAGTCCTTTTTATAAATTTTTTCAAAAAAGCATATTTTGGTGGAAAAACTGTAAAAACTCTCTAACACTGTCAATCAAACTACATCTTCAAAATCAATTATTCTTTTATTGAATTAAGTGTACTTGACGACTCTACCTTTAAGTTTAATTAACTATGAATTAAGTGTTTGATATACACAACAAAAATTGTCTAACTTGATATCTCATGTAAATAATATGGCGGGAGTGATCCACCACTTTAAGATTGAGACAGGCATTGTCGAATAAATTTATCCCTGGTGAAGTATGATGCCACATCTTATCCATACCGAGGGTTGCTCTCACGTTTTAATTTACAATTTATTAATAATAGTTATTATTATATACATATATAGACTTACCAGACGCGGAAGAAGCTTCAATAAAACCAGAGCTTCTCTTTGAAGTTCCATTTTGAAAAAAAAAAAACTTATTTTGTTTAATTATTATTTATTAATTAATTTAATTATTTTGTTGATTTTTGTGACCTGATGACTGACCTCCCAGAATTACGGACCCTTCGGATCTCCAGAGGTCAAAATTTCGACATACTACAATTATGTTCTTATTACAGAAAATAATTCTGTTTTTAGTTTCAATCATATAAAATATTTCAGGGAAAAAGAATTTCTTACTTAAGCTAAGACCACACTCAGGAATCTGACGGCGAGCGCCACTCACTCTTTCGTTTGATCGCTCCTATGCTATACCAAAAAATGTATCAGCTCCAATGTGTCGAGTGATATAAGTGAGACGAAAAGTGGAGCCGATCATCTTTTGGTGAGGACATTACTAGAGAAATCCATCGGCTCCAAAGTTTCGAGCGATAAAAGTGAGACGACGAAGTGGAGCCGATCACTTTCTTTGCCTATGCCGGATGAAAAGTGAGCCGATGAAGTATCGGCTCTAGATTTTTTAGAGTTGAACCAAGTTCAACTTTGCACGCGCCAACTTAGAGCCGATAGTCTTTTGAGGGGTCAACATCTAAATTTTTCGTTCTTCCGTTTCGAATCCTCATTCATCTTCTGATCAGCATAGCGCTATGCTTGTTCTTCCACACTTAATTTAAAATATTTTATTACCAATTTGATTCCTTGTACTTCCACTACGCTATACCAAACAGCCGACAACTCATCTGCTCCACTATCATCGTTTCACTTTGTCCGGTATGGCCAATTGAAAGAAAAAGTAGAGCCGACAGAAAGGCTGGCGTTTAAACGACTAATTTTTATGATTCATTTTCTGGCATGGCATAGACGAAAATAATCGGATCCGATCATTTATCTATTCAACTCCAAGTCATCGACTCCGGTAGTATGGCCCAAGCTTTACGAAGTTATCCAAAAGTATCTGGAGATTTAATTTCTCCGTCATTACTATGCATGTACATTAGAAAAACCAATGGATTGAAGATTATTGAATGTAATAATAAAAGTTGAATTTTTACCAAATTTTGCCATGTGTTGCAAAATAGATATTATTAGCAATCAAGCAAAGAAGAACAAGTTATGAGCAATATTAAGTTTTGCAACACTTTGCTGCAATTTAAAATGAGATTTTTAAACAAAATGAGAAGTTTTGAGAATGGCCGTTTCACGTTATGTTGACATTTGGCTACGAGGAATTGGTCATCGCAATCAGCACGGTTTGCTAGGTTCGAAATTCTAACTGACACCAATTGACCAAATATCAATAGTTTACTCTATTAAAGGTGGAATTTTTTCTCTACCAAGGGAAACAGGAAAAACAATTATTCTTGTGAATGTGGGTAATGAGGATGGGTTCTTGGAAGTGGGGAAAGAGTTTATTGGCAGGAAAAACGAACGACTATCACAAGGAGATGATCTTCCAACGCTTCCTCGCAAAGTTTGCTGAAGTCTCAATGGCATTACCTGATTGCGACTCGTGATTGTTCTAGACCAGACTTTTAACCACAAAACAATCACAGACGAAGCAAAGATTCCAACAACGCAGTACAGAAAGTAGGAGGAAGTGGTCGACTGGTTAGAAAATCATGGTGTGGTGATTCCAAATAAGGAATCATTCTGGGACATCAAAGCGATAGAGCTACGTTAATTGACCAAGCAGCATCAAATTAAACACAAATATAATGTTGAGAAAATGATAAGTCATTCAAATTCCCCGTACTTCGAATGCGTAAATGTCACCGACCCAATCCTAAATAGGGAATTCAATGCTCTCGAGACGCACATGGTCATCAAATCACTGAAATCTGGGAAAGCACGTGGCGAAGATCTAATACCGAACAGGTAATGGAAGATAAGTTCGCATGTTTTTTTGCTATACTTAACCAGCCTTTTCCAACTATGTTTTGATTCAGAAAAAGTCCCCTTTCAATTGTACAATGCGTTAATTTGTCCGATACTTAGAAAGGTTAAAAAGAAGTTCCTACAAATTACCATCCTATCTTTCTACTGCGCAGCATACTCAAACTTTTTACTAAAATTCTAAATAGGCTGGTGGAGTGGATAACCAAACACAACATTGTTTCCGGCTTTCAGGCAGGTTTCCAGAAAAAAAAGATCTTACGTTGAGCACGATTTCACTCATGTCTTTGGCACAGATCCAAGTCCTCAAAGAAAAGGAATTTTATGTTTCCTTCGTTGATTTTTCTCAAGCATTTGATACTCCAAAGCACAACCTCTTCTGGAAGGTTCTAAGGATAATAGGGTTGTCCGATAAATTCATCCGGGTATTCAAATATATATACGAGAATGCAGGTGCAAAGATTTCCACTTCTTATGCTTTAACGGAAAGAATAAAAATCAGCATCAGTCCAACAGCAATACTTTAAGAGAGTCCTCCACCTTCCTTTCAGCACCCTTCCCCTCCNACCTCCCGATATTTTGTTCATTTAGAGACAGGCTGCCTTCCTTTAAGCTTTGATGTATTCGGGTTTATTATTTTTCTATGGTTAAAACTTCTGTCAGCTAACGATTCGGACCTTCCTTTAAATGCGTATATAGAACTTCGAAAAACCTCGTATAGACATCCAATTGAAAACAAGAGTTGGTGTTTGCGGTTGGAATGTAGCCTGGAATCTATAGATATACAAGGTTTATACGGATGATGCTTAGCAACAGAGGTCAAATTTATTCAGAAATTTCTACTCGCTGGGTACGAAGACCACTTGAGAAAATTTGACTTTCACTTCGCGCAGCAATCCTCCACACTATCATCAAATAAAATTCGCTGAAATCCCCGAACCATTTCTATTGAACAAAATTTCCTCTTCGATGGCGACATGTATCCTACAAGTTAGGCTAAATTCCAACTCTGTCTACAATAAAGAAAAATGGTTTAACATGGGACATTTTGAGGAGGAGCAGTGCAAATACAACTTTCTTTCATGCTATTTGAGAATGCACTGGTACGTCTCACATTCGACTGAATTACTTTCTAGGCATGCCAAAGGGCCCAATTCAACTTATCAAGGACGTCACAGAAGCTGCCACTGATCCAAACTTCACATTTTATTTATCACTTTTTTGGAAATTTATTTGACTTATTGGCTTTCGCTCAGTCAAGACGGTAGGGCCGCAGACTTACTTTTTGGTATTTCTGCTGTTTCGAACCAGGCCCCGCTCTTTTTACGTACACAACCTTTTCAGGCGTCTGGTACCGTGGATCTACTTCTACGCATACTTTACCTACTTTACATGAAACCGGGTAAGCTATTGACATTCATCGTACTGTGCTGGGAAACCTTATCGGCATTTTTGAATATCATAATTCAATNTGGTACCGTGGATCTACTTCTACGCATACTTTACCTACTTTACATGAAACCGGGTAAGCTATTGACATTCATCGTGCTGTGCTGGGAAACCTTATCGGCATTTTTGAATATCATAATTCAATAAAAAAACAACACCGCATTTATGTAGCGTCATAGATTACGAAAAAGGATTAAATTCTGCGCATGTTCAGACTATTATTCAAAAGAATCTCTTAGGAAAATTATTGTAGAACATTCACTATACAAATTACGGGCATTTGGACGACAAAATTGGTCAACTACATCTAAAACATGTTGCCATAGGTACAAACTTATTTGTGTACAGAGATTTTCAATGTTCTGAATTTACTCCTCAAATGAAAGATAAATATTGAAAATTTGAATTTGAAGAGGTGGAACGCTTTTGGTAGAACGCACTTTTCAACTTTTCAATTTCTAAAAAGTGAAAAGTAAATATTGAAAAGTGATGATGACTGAAAACATGAAATACAGCCCAGGAATTTTTTTGGAAATATAGACAATATATCTAAAAACCTTGGAAATTAATTTCTGGAGCCTCCCATAAATAGCCAGAAAAGCGAATCTTGTTTAGTTTTCACTACCAACACCAGTCTGATGTCCTCTATCATATTGTGAATATAGTCTAAAAGTTGGAATCACCGTAAATTAATTCTAACTAGCTTTTCACAATTACCACACCTAGTTTTCACAATAGCACACTTTAGTTGGTAACTGAGAAAAGTAGTTTCGCGAATGTAAATAAATCGCTCTAGATGTTCGAACAGAGGGATTAACTTAATAAAAAGTTTACAACGATAGAGAATCGTTTTTGAATAAGTTTTGTCAAAAATTTATTTAGAAAAAACTTTCATTCCCATATATTTTTTGAGTTAAACTCGGAAAAGTGAAAAAAAATTTCACAACTGACAGTTGTGAGGGGACAGTAACTGTTACTGTACCCTCTACTCATTAGTAGATACTACAGAATGCTGTTAGTAACTGTCTAAATTGTTTACATGTTTTCAATCAATTTCTCTATCGATACGGTTAATTAACTTTGCGGCAAGGGAGGGTAATTTACATTCAAGTCCGTCTGACTGCAAATTGTCGCGCCCAATTTCTAATTCTATCGAATATACTAGTTTCTTGTACGTTCTCTAAACAGCAAAACTCAAACTGAAGAGACACTTCCACCAAATCTGACTACGGGCAAATGTTGATACCTCGAGGTATTTTAGTCAACGGCTGCATAACATAAAAATGTGTTAGCTAATGACGTTTTTACAATCATTGTAAAAACGTCATTAGCTAACACATTTTTNCTAATTCTATCGAATATACTAGTTTCTTGTACGTTCTCTAAACAGCAAAACTCAAACTGAAGAGACACTTCCACTAAATCTGACTACGGGCAAATGTTGATACCTCGAGGTATTTTAGTCAACATAATAACATAACATAAAAATGTGTTAGCTAATGACGTTTTTACAATCATTGTAAAAACGTCATTAGCTAACACATTTTTATCAAATCAACAAGTGCATTTCTTGCACTGAGCTCTTCAATAATTATTGAAGAGCTCAGTGCAAGAAATGCACTTTTTGATTTTGATTTTACACAATATCTGGTTTCCAGGGGAGATCAGTAAAACATTGCTATAACTAGTTTTACTGTTGGACCAGCAAGTTGAATAATATAAATGTCTCTAACAAGTTCTTGAAAAATATCCAACTGGTTTCAACTAGAATTTTGTTTTTTTTCCTATATTTTTTTATACGTTTATACAAGGTTTCTCGACTCTAAGAAACAAACTGCCGTTGTTTCTGTTGTCAAGAAACCTTGAGTTGATAGTACTTAAGTACAAAAATGAAATTTTCAAACAACAAAAATATAAGTCAGCAGCTAAGTGTCGCGTTTAAGGTTGAGCTGAAATTAAAATTAAAATGAGAATAATATATACATATATTCTTTGGGATTTCTGAAAAAAATAATTTCGTATAATTTTTTATTTTATTTTTCATATTCGAAAGTATGAAACAATCTTAAACTTTGGGACAGCATATTTTTGTGAAACTCTGTTGTAAGTAAACTTCACTGCATAATTAACTCTTGCTAATTTATAAAATAAGATTTAGAACATGGCATTTAAATGAGTCTGCATCAATATACAGTGCGCTCAATAAATACCCCGCAAAGGAAGCAAAAAGTTAGTAGCCAAATAATGCCAAAGAGTATTAGCAATAGTGGCAAAGCGTAGCAGCAATAGTGAAGAAGCATCTTTTTTGTAGGGTATTTATTGAGTGCTCTGTACATTAAAAAACGAAAATTATTAATTTTCTAATTTTTTACCTAAATATAAAACCTGAAAATAACCACTTAGATAATAACGTTTTGGCAAATACTTTGCAACGACGTTGAAGAAACTTACTCCACTATTCATCGAAAATTTTTTGCAAATAACGTACTTTGAATCTACATCGATACGTCGATATTACTTTTCAAAAAGAAGCAAAAAAAACATTCATCGGGTTCCCATATCAAATCCTTATTTCAAGATAAATTCGAAATGTTTTTCATATAATTGAATTGAACTTAATGTTCCCCAAATGTTAGTCAAAGAATTATTATTATTCAAGTATTGGAGCAACACAAACTTAAATCTTATAACCAGCATAAACTGATCTTCCATGGAAACCAGGAATTTTGTAAACTCAAAATCAACAAGTGCATTTCTTACACTGAGAGCTCTTCAATTGGTTTAGGACCTTCAAGTGATTACGTGGAAACATCACAATTTGAAAAAAATTAAAATAACCTTCCTTTATCGAATTCCTGAATGGTACAAGAAACGCCGAAACAAAGTTTTCTATAATTTTGTATTCCATGAGAAAGTGTCCACAGAATGCTTTGGACTGAATTTTATGGATAGTTTCACCAATTCCAGTGAAATTTTGAGGACTAGGACTTATTACTTGATAAGTCATTTGATTCATGCGTTTTAGTTTCGCCAAAATTTGAGATCTTGCGCCGAAATTACAGTTCCGCCGCCATTTAGTGTAATTTAGTATCACGTTTTTTCAGAAACGATGTTTCATAATTATTTTGGGTTTTTGAACTTAATTCAAAATCTCTTTTCTCAGTTATTTTTCATAAAATCCTAAAATTAGTTAATAATTTCGGCACAGAAGTAGTTTGAATCTTATGAATAATTGCATCCAATTCCACTAAATTTAATTGTTCAAGTCTAATTTCTTTTATGAGAAGCTGACTTGGGTCAAAGGTGATCGGACTAAATTTTCAAAGTTGTGGAATTTAGTCTTATGAGATATTATTGAAAAGGTGAAAGCCAGCAGATTCAGAAAATGTTTACGTATTACCTGCTTGGCCTAATAAGTGACATGTAGGGTCAACTCATTTCTCAGCCTGCATTGGATGATTTGAAGGGTATATTTTTTTCAATTTAGTGAAATTAGATGAACTTTTTTTTTGCAAGATCCATACGTTCAATGTGACAATACTGTTAACTAACGTAGCTTATTAAGAGAAACACTTCGGAAGATGATTATCCTGGAGTCAAATCAAAAAAAAACCGAAGCATTTATGATTCTTTGTTGCCGAGAAAAAAGGATAACTATTTTGGTTAAAATGACGGCAACAGCAATTTAGGCGCAAGGTAGCAAATTTTGACAAATTTGAAAGATATATCTAATGGCTCATCAAGTGATAGTTCTCAAAATTTTAGCAAAATTTCGGAAAGTGCCCGCTTTGGTAAATTCTATAATGATAATTGGTTTGCACATGTTTTTAATGTTAACTGACAGCATGTTTTGGAGTTTGGTGAATATGACGATGGAAGCAGGGAAAGAAAAAGCAAAGGGATAATGGAGAGGAAATGTTATAACTTTGTTTTATCGTCGTGTTACTGAAAATTATTTTGATAAATTGTGGATTTATGCTTGATCGGGTTCGGTGTGCGGTTTTAAGTTGTTTTAAGCTTAAAATTTGCTTTCTACGGCAATATTGATTAAAAACACGTAAACAAGTTAGACTGTTATTGACTGAATTCTGTCGTTCGAATGAGTAGAGAGAACAGTAGCTAAGCTGACCCTACTGAACAAAGTTAAAAAAATACAGTAGTCTGACAATAAATTGTTAAACTACTTCTAAAAACATGTTACCATAGGTACAAACTTATTTAATTGAAAAGAAATAGTCAATTTTCTGAATTTACTCCTCAAATGAAAAGTAAATATTGTAAAGTCAAATTTGAAGAGTTAAGTTTTTGGTGGAACGCTCCTTATTTTCACTTTTCAATTTTTGCAAATTGATGATTGAAAAGTGACAAGTGAAAAGTGACAAGTGAAAAGTAGAGAGCAGTGGAATTCATAGACGATTACGGTTTTGGCTCAGAAATGTTTCCATTGACAACGGTAGTTTTGGCAGTTTGTGTTAATTAACTCTAAATAAAAATTTTTTGAACCTTTTTGATTCTTTTTTTCTATTTGATTGTTTCCATTCTCCCTTAAACTTTGTGATACGAATCTCAGAATAATGGGATGCTGCAAATGTGAATGCATGAAAAAGTGTTGCAGTTCAGGTATATGTAAGTAAGTGTTTCAATAAGTTGTAAGTCAGGTTGTTTTTTAGTAATTGATTTAAATACTAATGCATGAAAAGATGCTGCAAGTCAAACTGCTGCAAATGTTGCAAAAAGGATACCAAGCCTGCTAAACAGGATACCAAACCTGTTCCTGAGGTACATGTAGCTGAGAAAGTTGCAAATATACAGAAAAGCAAAAAAGAAAGTTGTAAGAACTGCTGTAAGGTATGCTGGACACCTAGATTTATCATCTGCTGGATTGTTTTGGTAAGTTGAAATTCAACATTTGGCAACCTAAGTATTGAAATTCACTGAAGAAATATTATGATTGTTGGGAATACGTTGTTATATTGTTGTGCTTTTCTTTTTTGTTTTGGCCAGTTCCTGAGTCTTGGATTAGGTTTGTTCCTGCTCCTTCATAGAAGTTGTCGAAAATTCCCTTTTGTTGTGCCTTATCTGCAAGATCAAATAGTTTACTATGCGACCGTTACTTTTTTGTTTTGGACTACATTTTTCACTATTCTATTTATCATGGCGTCGAAATTCTCATGGTCATGTGGGTTTTTTCAAGTGGTCGTAAGCAATCCTTTAGCTTCAGAAAAAGTGACTTTCAGCTTCAATGTTTTCGTAAATGTAATTGAGTTTGTCAATTCTATGGTCAATAGAAAATCATTTGGACAGTGATTCAGATTCTTTTCGGTTTCACACTGATTATCTACATTTTCAACATAAAACCCAACGAGCGATATGAGCCTGATGTACTCAAGGGAATCTTAGGAGATCAAGTTGGGAAGCACAAATGGTTCCTGTACTTACATAATGTTGAAGTCGGTGTTTTTACAAACTAAAGGCTTTCATAATTAATGGTGCTTTTGACTATTGACCTTATGACGTTTTACTTTTTAGACTTGCTGCGGTGTAGTAAACTCACTTGATGTTTCCAAACAATTTGTCAAGCAGCGGTGCGATCCAATATTTCTCCGTATAAACCTCTTTATTGTAAGACATAGTAATATACCTCAATGAAAACATTGAAGTAATATATGGTTAATAATTTTAAGGGTTGTGGTCCTACACTGAAGGCGTACGTCAAACACTGCCAGACGATACTACTGTGGTTCGCTGTGGTTATCACTTGTGCTGGTCTTATACCCTTCATCATCTACTGCCAAATTTATAAAGAAATTGTCAAGAAAGCAAATACAGTTGGTCCAGTGGACTCGGATGTTGAAAACATTCCAACTTACGATAGGGGTTAATCACCAAACTAAGTTTCCTAGGAGTGAAAATCTCTAACACGTTAGGCCATACCCTGATTGATTATTTTAATTTTCAAATTTCGAGAAATAAGAAGTCAAACAAAGTGTAAACAATTCATTATTAAAAATTAGTAAAAAAATTAACTTATCAATTGACCGAGGATACTGTCCCCTCCACTACTTCGTCCATCAGAATTAAGATTTGAAGAGGTATTGTTTATTTCGTTATTTGCATAAATTTTCTATAGCAGCAGCTTCAACTAATTTATTGGAATTTGGTTATAGTGACCAAATTCATCCGTCTGTCCCTAGTTTTCTCCCTATTCCATTGACCAAGTTAATAAAANACTGTTTATTTCGTTATTTGCATAAATTTTCTATAGCAGCAGCTTCAACTAATTTATTGCAATTTGGTTATAGTGACCAAATTCATCCGTCTGTCCCTAGTTTTCTCCCTATTCCATTGACCAAGTTAATAAAAAATTTCGTATCGTATTAACAATGTTAGGATTAAATATTTAACATTTTCGCTTAGTATTCAATATGGTTGCCGCGAAGCTTCTGCAGCCCTCCCGCGGACACCCGCCGCCTTCCTGTGGGTTCCTGCAGTCCTCCCGTAGGTTCCTGCAGTCATATTGTGGTTTCCCGCAGTCCACTCATAGTTTCCCGTAACCCTCCCGTGGGTTTCCGCAGCCATACCGTGAATTCCCCCAGGCCTCCCGTAGGTTTCCGCATTCCCCCCTCCCCCTCGCAGCCCTCCCGTGGGTTCTCGCAGCCCTTCCGTAAATTTCCGCAGCCGTACCGTGAATTCCCGCAGCCCTTCCGTAGTTTCCCGCAGCTCTCCCATGGATTTCCGCAGTCCTCCCACGAATTCCCGTAGTCCTCTTGTGGGTCCCCGCAGGCCTCCCGTAGGTTCCCGCAGCTCTAGCCTGGTTTCTAGCAGCCCTACCGCAGTTTCCCGTAGCTCTATCTTGGGTTCCCGCAGCCATCCCGTGAATTCCCGCAGCCCTCTCGTGAATTTCCGCAGCCCTCTCGTAGTTTCCCGCAGCCCTCCCGTGGTTTCCCGCAGCCATCCGGTGGGTTCTCGCAGCCCTCCCTCAGCTTTCCCGTGGTTTCCTGCAGCACTCCCGTAGTTTCCCGCAGCCCTCCCGTAGGTTTCCGCAGCCATCCAGTGGGTTCCCGCAGCCCTCCCGTAGGTTCCCGCAGCCCTTCCGTGGGTTTCTGCAGCCCCCGTCGCACGAGAACTCTTGAACAGATAATTTGATAAATTCAAATATTTGCACTATTTATATAATTTTTTTTTCTAAATAATTAATTAAAAATCTAATGGAAAAAATCCGCGGTAGCTGTAGGGTTTTTGTGGAAAATGATCGTTACCATAGAAAATTTATGCAAATAACGAAATAAACAATACGTCTTCAAATCTTGATAGGCTGGTGAACGGTTTAGCGGTTAAGGTGAGCTAACCGTTACACCTGTTAAAGGTCTTTCCCCCTAGCAACCTTGTACCAAACCNCGGTTTAGCGGTTAAGGTGAGCTAACCGTTACACCTGTTAAAGGTCTTTCCCCCTAGCAACCTTGTACCAAACCATAAAGTCAGGTGTTTTGAAATACGAAGGTCAGAGTTATTAGAACAAGGCTGCGTTTCACCGCTTTTCAATCAGCACTTTTCAGTTTTTACTTTTCAAAAATTGAAAAGTGAAAATGAGGAGTATTTCACCAAATTTACCATTTCTTGAAATTCGAATTTTCAAATTTTACCTTTTGCTGGAAGAGTAAAAGATAAAAATGATTATTTGTCTTTGTACCGGTTGGACAGATTCAACATACTTGTTTTCACCCACCAAATGTGTACCTGTTGCTTCATATAAACACTCAGTGATGGGCAAAATTCCCGGAGTGAATTTAGATATCATTATATACATTCTTTATTACACTTCTCCNTAGATATCATTATATACATTCTTTATTACACTTCTCCTTGAGTCCCAGTTTGGCCTGAGTCAGTCACTACCTCTGGGAGTCATGCCAGATTTTTAAACTTTGGAGTTGACTTTGAGTAAGAGTTATGACTCAGACTCTGGAGTTGTGCAAAACAAAATAGGTAAAATAAGTGCTATATTGCGAATGTTGGAAAAGAGTCATCATTTCTAAGTGGGAGTCGACTCTCAGAGTCATGACTCTGACTCCCAAACGGAAAGGAGTTAGGGTCATCAAATGACTCCCGACTCCGAAAAACGATCATGTCAGTATCAGAGTAAGAGTCATGCATAACACTGCTTTATTACAATTTACTCTCAGTATTGCGTGTGGAGTGACTGACTCTGAGAGTAATGATTGACTACAAGTCGGAGTCATTACTCCCAGAGTCAGTGACTCCACACGCAAAACTGACAGTAAATTGTAATAAAGCAGTGTTATGCATGACTCTTACTCTGATAATGACATGACTATGACAGGCTTCTTCGGAGTCGGGAGTCATTTGATGACCTTACCCCTTTCCGGTTGGGAGTCAGAGTCATCACTTTGGGAGTTGACTCCCACTTAGAAATTATGACTCTTTTCCAACATGCGCCAATATAGCANATCATTTGTAAGTGGGAGTCGACTCTCAGAGTCATGACTCTGACTCCCAAACGGAAAGGAGTCAGGGTCATCAAATGACTCCCGACTCCGAAAAACGATCATGTCAGTATCAGAGTAAGAGTCATGCATAACACTGCTTTATTACAATTTATTCTCAGTATTGCGTGTGGAGTGACTGACTCTGAGAGAGTAATGATTGACTACAAGTCGGAGTCATTACTCCCAGAGTCAGTAACTCCACACGCAAAACTGACAGTAAATTGTAATAAAGCAGTGTTATGCATGACTCTTACTCTGATAATGACATGACTATGACAGGCTTCTTCGGAGTCGGGAGTCATTTGATGACCCTGACCCCTTTCCGGTTGGGAGTCAGAGTCATCAATTTGGGAGTTGACTCCCACTTAGAAATTATGACTCTTTTCCAACATGCGCCAATATAGCACTTATTTTACCTATTTTGTTTTGCGCAACTCCAGAGTCTGAGTCATAACTCTTACTCAACATCAACTCCAAAGTTTAGAAAATCTGTCATGACTCCCAGAGGTAGTGACTGACTCAGGCCAAACTGGGGCTCATGGAGAAGTGTAATAAAGAATGTGTATAATGATATCGAAATTCACTCCAAGAATTTTGCCCATCACTGGGTATTTATATGAAGTAAGAGGTACGCAGTTGGTGGGTAAAAAAAAGTATGTCTCAAAAAGAAGTATGTTGAATCTGTCCAACCAGTATGCAAATAGCAATAGAAATGACTAAAAGAACTAAGCGTAGTATAGTTCATCAAATCATTCTTTCAACACGTTATTTTTTATTNACAATAGAAATGACTAAAAGAACTAAGCGTAGTATAGTTCATCAAATCATTCTTTCAACACGTTATTTTTTATTTCCAATATCTATTCTTAATCTCGAGTTTCTTGCATTTCGATACTTTCTGTGCCGTTTGAATTTACAAGCTGTGCTGTTACTGACACCTTAAACTTCTCTCGAATGCAGTAAACAGTGAGGTTGGTAGTCAACATGACAATTACTATGCAGGCAGTTTTGGTAATCCAAAACGTTGGATGATCGGTCAGAGTGGGAGTCTGTCGAATTCGCTAGTTGCGCCGAATAGAGGGTGACTGAGCAGACTTGATGGTTTCACTTTAGGTTGTAAATCAAATTTGTCCTCATTATAAATATTGATCCAAAGTCTACTGATGATCCAATTAGACCTGCGGCCCAAAATTGCCGTTGATCCGAAGGGTGGATGTGATCGGAGGAACCAAAATTTCATCCTGGCATAAGTTAGTTTTTCCATCCATAGTTAGGACACTTCCTGGACCGTAGATGTAATGCGATCCATAATGTGGCTTGACCTGCACATACCGGTTGGGGAAATACGACATGGTTCTTTTTGGAACTTACTTTTGAACTTCACATTCTTATGGCTATGATGTAGTGGGGAGTTGGTGAGAATGAGAGATTTAAAAGTAACTTCCAAAAAGAACCATGTCCCCAACCGGTAGTTCAGCGCATCAAAAGTTAGTTGCCTTCGGGAGTACAGCTTGGATAGCTTTGATGATGAAAAAGTATGATGCCGTGAAAATATACAAAACCGTGAAAAATGCTTTATGATGTCTTAAGGCACTTTATTTCTCTAAATGCTTTTAAAACTTTCAATATTTTTAAAGCTGTACAGCATGGTGTCAATCGACGCTATATTGCATGATCCGTGAAGATATTAAATATGTCCTAGACATTCTAGGATAAGGANCATGTCCCCAACCGGTAGTTCAGCGCATCAAAAGTTAGTTGCCTTCGGGAGTACAGCTTGGATAGCTTTGATGAAAAAGTATGATGCCGTGAAAATATTCAAAACCGTGTAAAATGCTTTATGATGCCTTAAGACACTTTATTTCTCTAAATGCTTTTAAAACTTTCAATATTTTTAAAGCTGTACAGTATGGTGTCAATCGACGCTATATTGCATGATCCGTGAAGATATTAAATATGTCCTAGACATTCTAGGATAAGGANTATGGTGTCAATCGACGCTATATTGCATGATCCGTGAAGATATTAAATATGTCCTAGACATTCTAGGATAAGGACTTTTATTTAGATTCTTTGAAGAGTTTTGGCGTCAATTGTTTAAAACGTTCAGGCAGGAATGTTTTCGTGCATCGGCGGCGTGTTTTCGTGTTTCGTATTTTCAAACCGTATATCTTCGCCATATTATTGAAGTTTAGTAATTTTGAGCCGTATTTTCATTCGTGTAGATAAATATTCATTTCACATAGAGTATGAACCATAATTTCATGAGAATTATTTGTGTCAAATCTATTTTGTCTAGGATTATTCCAAAATCCGTAGTTGCATATATAACATGTCAAATCAGTGATCAAAATCTGTCGGATCCGTGATCCGTGATGAAGGTTAAAGAATCGGTCTCTTTTTTTAACCATGCCTCAAAAAATAATCTTATCTCAATTTTGAATTGTGTAGCATAAAAATTCGGAATAACTGAATATCACTTGATTTGTAAAATGAAAAAAATTGTTGCATCACGAATTTGTTCGTTTTTGAAAAAATGAAGACAAAACTTCACTAAATTAAAAATAACAGNAAAAATTGTTGCATCACGAATTTGTTCGTTTTTGAAAAAATGAAGACAAAACTTCACTAAATTAAAAATAACAGGATTTCACTATAATAGTTTCGATTCTAAAATGGTAACTTCCATTAAAAATTCCGAGCTATATGAACTATTGACTATAGAGATTACAAGTAAAAAAGTGTGAAAATCCAANAAAAATTGTTGCATCACGAATTTGTTCGTTTTTGAAAAAATGAAGACAAAACTTCACTAAATTAAAAATAACAGTATTTCACTATAATAGTTTCGATTCTAAAATGGTAACCTTCCATTAAAAATTCCGAGCTATATGAACTATTGACTATAGAGATTACAAGTAAAAAAGTGTGAAAATCCAACAAATTTTTAAAACTTTTGCATTCACTTTCGTATAAAAGTACCTCTTCTTCTATACTACTTAAATAATAAAATCGCAATTTCAATTAATTACTCACATAAATGATCAATTTAATATAAAAAATTAAAACTCATAAAATGTCTCAAAGAACACAGTCAAAACTCACTACACTTCTTGTCATATTTTTCGAATAAATACATCGTTTGGAATGAAACATAAAAGGTACTCTGGAATGATAAAAATCGACTAAAACTTAATTAATTAAAGGTCGACTAATAATTGTTGAATTTGACTTTTCTCAAGTCAGTTCTAAAGCCTTTAATACGGAGTTTGGTCATTGATACTCTATTTCTCGTCAACTCTGAAGCGCACGTGTTGAAACGTGTGGTTTACTAATACGTAATAATTTTCTATGGACATCGCATCCCCATAGAACTAGTTTACATGGATTCAATAACCTAAACATTTTAATACAAGCTATTTTATGGGTTTATTAAGTTAAGAAAAAAATTTCTGCGCAATCGCCAAAACTCNTTCTATGGACATCGCATCCCCATAGAACTAGTTTACATGGATTCAATAACCTAAACATTTTAATACAAGCTATTTCATGGGTTTATTAAGTTAAGAAAAAAATTTCTGCGCAATCGCCAAAACTCCATGATATTAGTTAACATTTAATTTTATGACACATTTTTTCCTAATGCGCAGAATTAAATACTCGTTTACTTAATAAACCTCATAATGGCTCTCCTGGAGAGAATACCTCGTGTTATCGTTCCATCCCACTTCCACCCTCTCAATGAGTGTGGCATGTACATGACTGAGAGTTGGTTAAAACAAAAAAAAACTGAGGGAAGCTTTGGTCACTGTGTACATCAAAAAAAAATGACCAAATTGTGTATAGAACAAAAGTTGTCAATTGAGCGCAGTGTATTACACACTTTCGGAGGTCCTGAAATCAATCTTTAAAATGTTATGTGAGGTCTCATTTATGATGTCCATCAAAATAAAACATTGAACCAAAATGACAGCGTCCGTTATAAGACGTTTAAAAAAATTCCTCAACTTGGTAAAAATTTGTTCTATAATGATGTCGCCACAAATGCAATAAATGAAGTAAAATAAGATAATACTAGGTCGGACAGTATGCTTAATGATATCTGCTTTCCAAATAAGCGCCAAAAAATTTGCAAATACGCATCAACAAGAATCAAGAACTTATCGCAAAAGACATCAAGAATGGGGAAATTTAAGGAACAAAGCAAACTAATCTGAATTCCAAATAATCAAAATTCACATAAAAAACTGGCTCAGTAGTTCTGAATCAGTGAATATTGTAGATTGCTTTTGGGATTTAGATCATAGGTCAACAGGAACTGCTCTTCAGCTCAGCGAGTATCTCTAAGGCCTGTTCCCCAAGTATAGCAGAAGAATCCCGATAATTCTGGTTCTCTAGACTATCTGGACTCACATTCCCACTGCTGCAACTTGATTGGTCAGACGTGATGAGGATCTTAGTCGTGTTGTTGTTTCTGGTGGAAAGAGGTGACTGTTGGTGATTGGTGAGAGAGTGTTGTGAAGTAGGTTGAAGTCGGTATGGTCTCTCTGACCCTTCCTCCACTCCTTGGGTGAGATGAACATTGTTGTTGAGGTAGTTTGTGGTGGCTCTGAAGTGGCAAGAGTGTCGATTCTTCTCCCCTGTAGGGAGAACTAAGGAAGTGGAGAGGGACTGGAGGTGTTCTTGTTGCTTGAGGAGCTGTTGCTGGATCTTCATCTGTTGTTGTTGGACATGTTGCTGTTGGAGACTGTCACGGATCTGGGACAGAGCACTCAGGAGTTGATTATTCACAACATCCAGGCGAGAAATCTAGAACGAATCACCTAGACTTAAGTAACCTTGTTTGGAATTTATTATTAATCAGGGTCGTTTAAGGTTATTACTTTTTGTTCCTGTTCTTCGATGAGTTTCTGCTTCTTATCGAGAGCGGAGAGAAGTTCCTGCTCTCGCTTCATCTCCTCCTCTGCAGTAAGAAATCGTTGAAGGAGCTGCTCCATTTCCTTCTCGTCCACTTGAGAATTGCGATTCGTCCCATCCTCGTTCTTCTGGGCAAATGAAAGGAGCGGTGAGTGGGAGTGGCTTCCATCAGACTCTAGACGCGAGTGACGCGAAGAAGGAGACTGTTCATGCCCAAAAAGTCGCTCTTCTGCTCGATTGAGCTTCAATTGAAGTGCTTCCATCGCTCGACGAAGTTCCATCATCTCACGCTCATACTATCAGAAACAGAATTTTTTTACAGCTAAACATTGGAGTGTTTCGTAGTCATATTTCAAATTGGCTTCCGCATAATCTAATCGCATAATCTATAAGTACGCATAATCTAATCAAATCACCATACTAAACCTAAAGCATCAAATCCGAACCAATCCAACGAGCAGAAGCAAGTTACAAATTCATTTTCCCAAAAATCCGACACCTTCTACCACAATTTGCATAATTGCTTTAGCAAGTACTGAGTTGTGAGACTGATTGTGCATACGAAAGTTTTCAGCTTGTTAAAAAATGTTTCTTTCGGGACTGGTGAAATAAATTTTCCGGAGTTAACCTGAGCAAATTAGAACGAGCTTCGATTAATGGGATTATTCAGAGAAACCCAGAAAAACCTGACAAAATCACAT
This sequence comes from Holacanthella duospinosa, assembly GCA_002738285.1. NCBI lineage: Eukaryota > Metazoa > Arthropoda > Collembola > Poduromorpha > Neanuridae > Holacanthella > Holacanthella duospinosa. The sequence continues at coordinate 103,620 of NIPM01000318.1, read as the reverse complement.
TCAGATGAACCAAAATGTGTTTTTTTTCATTGTAGGTCATACATAATATTTTACCGACATCTACAAATTTGAATGAGCGTTCAACGCATGTCCTAACGCTTGATTAGTTTAGAGAAATTTAGCTGACCTCTAGTGTCAATGCAAGGAAAATCACATGTGCGACTTTTGTCTGGTTTTTCCAACTCTCGGGTTCTGTATGTTACATGTGATATTGAAAAGATACATTTATGTCCCAACAAAACCTGCACCGTAGTCTTTTGAGGNTTTTTTTCATTGTAGGTCATACATAATATTTTACCGACATCTACAAATTTGAATGAGCGTTCAACGCATGTCCTGACGCTTGATTAGTTTAGAGAAATTTAGCTGACCTCTAGTGTCAATGGAAGGAAAATCACATGTGCGACTTTTGTCTGGTTTTTTCAACTCTCGGCTTCTGTATGTTACATGTGATATTGAAAAGATACATTTATGTCCCAACAAAACCTGCACCGTAGTCTTTTGAGGNCTTCTGTATGTTACATGTGATATTGAAAAGATACATTTATGTCCCAACAAAACCTGCACCGTAGTCTTTTGAGGTCTCAAAAATGGTTCTGGTTGGTCAATACGAATTAACCTCGAGACTAATGAAACTTGTATGCAACCCAAGTGATTGACCAACTATAATATGTTCCATAAAATCTCCTTGCGCTCACAGTTATGTATTGACTTAGCACTTCAAATTTTATACAACGTGTTTCTACAATCTGCAACAGAAATTTATTTAGAAATATATTGTTCAGTTCTTGTACGCTTGTGCAATAAACTCTCATGACGTTCGTAAGAATTTTGTAAAAAAAAAAAACAAAAAAAAACAATAAGGTATAAAGAAGGTATTCATTGTTCTTAGTAAGTATTTAATGTTGATGAAGTGGAATTACGGGGTAAATGATATAATAAATATCAAACATACATATCCGCCCAAAAAGACAAGTTATTTTTCGCCAAAGAACAACATGTAGTTCAACCGATAAAAGAAAAATAGTGAAAAGCTGTTGAAAATATGAAAATGGTGAAGAAGCAGTTCTGGCCATGCACATGCAGTATCATGCATGAGAGAATAATGTTCCTAAGAGTGCGTACCTCGTGGGGATTGATGCCAAAAGAGTCTCGTGGACTCGGGTGTCTCACCTCTTCGAGTGTTTTCTGTCCTCCTGGTCCGTACCTGTGTCCTTTGTGTGTTCTCCTGGGAGGGAGTTGAGGAGGACTCTCTGTTCCCTTGTCTTGGACATGTCCACTATCCGAGTCTTCGTCAGAAGATGAACTGTAGGGATGGTTCTTCCGTAGAAGTTCTGCAGAGGAACGACGATTCAGCCGATTCAAGTTCAGACCATTTGTTTTTACACTTTTTTTTGAACTGGATATGCCCGAACGAGACTTTCCTTTTGTTGAAGCNTTTACACTTTTTTTTGAACTGGATATGCCCGAACGAGACTTTCCTTTTGTTGAAGCTATTGTACTAGAGGCATATTCACAGTCAGAGGAACTTGAGGATCTCGTCAAACTGAAATTGAGAGAAAAAAAATTACTCAATTTGAACTTTCAAATTCACCAGGTATCATTTTGTTTACCGTTTGGTGAAGTCGTTCCCCTCCTTTAGGGCTTGAGTTGAACCGTCAACTCCAACAGAGCATAGGTCATCTACACTGTGAGAACCCACCTTGTGACTCGTGAAGCCTGGGTTGCTGAAACTGAGAGGAGAGAGGACCCTTCCATTATTGCTTACTGAACCATCCTTCCGACCCAGACCCTGTTTCCCTCCGTCAGTTTCTAAACTACTCCCTGTCCCACGACTACTACTTTCAGGAGACCCATTACTTTTGGATTTATCTCCCTCAAGAACAGGACTTTGGCTCTGGTAGCCTGAAGAAGCTTGTGACCCTGACCTTTGACCATGAGCTAGTCCCACCATTGGATGTGCAGAACCAAAAGGGATTTGGAGATTAGTCAGATGTGGCAAGGCAATACCGATACCATTGCTCATCAGTTGAACTTGTGAAATATTCTTCACATTTGGGTTGACATTGGTGACAGCATAGACAGGGGTTGCGAGAGGGTTCTTCGTGATATGGGCAGGAATTTGATACTGATGATCTGGACCACTACCAGAGCTCAATGCAGCAGAATTTCTGTTGGAGTTGGGTGGTACATATGGAGCAGGGGGTGGCGGTCCAGTGGGTGGAGGTGTAGTCAAGTGAGGAAAGGGAAAGACAGCCACATTGGTGGCGTTGAGCGGTTGCTTGAGCCATAAGTGAATATTTTCCAGAATATCTGCCAACTTCTTAAACCGTTCGTTCTGTTAAGAGAAATTTACCAATTATCAAATCCCTTTAGCTAACTTTGAATGATCTTCACTTGGAAGCAGCTGGTTCTGCATAAAAAATATGTCTTACCTTGGGAACAATCTTCCCTACGGACTCACTCAGGAGCGTCGAGAGAATACTTAAATGCTTGCCTAAATCAATAAAACCTCCTGCTGGGACACATGGTTTCTCAGCACTTCCGTCGATTCCTTTTCCAACCTCTTCTGACTCATTCTCCAGCGGACTCTGGAACAGAGATGCGAAGAGTTAAATTATTGGAGAATTAGAGAAAGTGCAGACCAGAAGTATGAAACCAATAACACCATCTGCTTGTTTCTTTCAATTGAGATAGTAACGAGACAATTATGTTATTTATATAGTACATTCGAGTCAGAGTAAATGAATTTATCCAAAGGTATACCAAATTCTAACCTTCAGCGAATAAAAACTATGATTCTAAAGTGTAGTTGCACAAAATCTCCCATTACTGTTTTCTCTAATCCTCAAAAGTTGATTCAGCTTCTTTCAAATTTTAATACTAACTTCAAGACTTACAGAAATCATTGCTAGAAATTGCTTCATGTTTGGCGCCTCTTTCTCAACAAAATCGTTGAGAAATTCCATATATACTTCCTTCCCTTGGAACCTCGTGAAATTCGCCAGAGTCTGTAGAACTTTCGCTACCAGCGTCAGATTCCGTGCTGATTTCTCGGAAGGATACTCTAGGTACATGAAACATATATCGTAGACAATGTTTTTCTATAATTATTATTATTCATCTCATTCAGAAAAGTTGAGCATTTATAGAACATTTCCGTCTAAAAACAAAAGCAATTATTCATGATTGATAAAATTAGTACTTACCGTTCGTAATATTGAAAAGACTGGGAGATAGGATGGCGGGGCAGAGGAAGCGAAGAAAGATGGAGGCAGAAATTAAATGATCACCCAATTCATCCCTTCCCGCTGACTTGAGAGCTTCACGACAATGTGCAAAACACTCCCGTAACTCTCTGGAAAAAAAATTACAGAAAAAGTCAAAACTTCTATCAACTTGTTCCCAAATTAAGTGAAAAAGACGCCATTTTTCTCACAACCATTGCATTTTTACGTTGACTATTCTCTCCTTATTCTATTACTTGCCGGTGGTTGCCTTTCTTCCAACTCACTATTCGATGAGTGGAGTTAGACTAGTAAAGAAATAAGAAACAGAAACTTCATTCTCCTCACATTTCATTGAAATAAAATATAACTCAAGACTAAAGAGGGACTGGGACTGGAATCGAGACGAAGGATATAAAATTGGATTTGGATGGTGTGTGATGGATTGGGTTAAAGTGGTGGATTAGACTTCAAATGCTCCTGCTTCTTGTCTAAGCTAAGAAAACGACCAATGACAATGAAGAATCGACTGGAACTCAAATTCAGAAGGCTAGAAGAGAAATTGCCAGAATTCATATCCCATTTTCTATTTCATCGTTGAAAAAGGAATCAGAAATGGGAATGTCCTGAATGTCACATCACATCCACCAGAATGTGATGTGAAATTCAAGAGAGGAATTATAAACCCATTTTAAATTTAAGGTTGATGATCAGATCACTGGTGGTCATCAACCCGAGAGTAAAATCTCGATTTCCTTTCTATTCTTTTAAAGAGAATAATAAATAATGCTGAGAGCATAACGCTGAATTTACACTTTTGACAGTTCATTGGCCATGTGCTCGGCTCATAGTAATTTGCTTCGCGACAGAGAGTGAGCCGCAAAAAAGTTGAGCTAATTGGGATTTTTTAGGCTAAACAGATTACGAAAATGCTAAACAGATTCATGCCAATGCTTAGTCAATGGACGGCTAAAGTGTCAATCAGGCATAATGCTCGTTTTTTAGTTCACGCGTTGCTAGTATCCTCTAGTGCAAGCGCAGGAATATGAATCAGGAATTAATTACCTATTATATATTTGGCTACATAAACCATCAAAATTGTTATCAAAATTAATCAAATCACTTTGGATTTGATTAATCCTTGCGCAGGAGGACGCTAGGAGGACGTGGACTATAAAACAAGCGTAAGAATACAAGGTATGAGAAGAATGAGTATGCAAGAGTAACTAAATAGATTTTGTTCTAACAGTGGGAAATTTGAATGAGAATGTAGAATAGCCTTCCAGACAGTGTCCACTGCATTCCTTAGATTTTGTTGATTTTTTGAAAGAGACGCACTAGACGAGAGTTTCATAGGATCAATTTCACAGTCACAGATATCCTCTGCATTCTGGAAATCAAAAATGAACGGTCCTAGTGTCCCTTGTAGAAAACCAGCTCCTGTTAGTTTCAAAAAAGCCTCCATGGCCTTTGTCGCTATCGAATTCCCTCGGAACGTCAACTTCTCATCACCTGTAATTACAATTTTACGTCTTCAGCATTTTCCTTCTCTTTGATTCAATTACCATCACCGCTCTTCCCTTTCAACCAATCACAAAAAATCACATGAGCGGAAAGAATGAAAGACTCAAAGTTCGTAATTGGGCTCTTAATTAAAGATCAGATTGAAAAAGAGAGAAAGTGGACTCAGTTGGCAATGAACTCCTTTCTCTTCTTTTTTTTTTTTTTGTTCTTTTCTCCATTTACCACTTTTAAGTATTTCTTGAAGAGCGAGTTCTGCGATGAATTCTTTGGCAAGGTTTTCATGGTGGAGAACGTTGACGAGAGCAGTGGCCATGTCCTCTTTCGCTTTCACACTCAGAATACTCTCAAGAGACTCCGAGAGTGGCCCATACTCATCCTTCACGTACTGAAACACAAATAACAATTAGCACATTCTACCGTACCATCAACTCATAAAGTCGAAAAGTTATAGAAAAAGAATGTAAGGTTGTATGGTTACTTGTAGAAACGATTTGTAGCACCGAAGCGGAAGGATATCAACCGATTGGAACTTGCATTTGATTCGTATGGAAGGGCCGTCTTTTCCTGAGTATTCCTTTTCTTTAGAAGTGAGTGAAGGGTTTGAATCCGGAGTGACAGGATACCATTTCTCAATGAGATAGCGGGAGTTCACACTGCTCACCGGTATCTTCACTTTCCCTAGAAAAGATCAAAAAGTTAGTATAAAGTTAGTAATAAGTATAAGAAATGAAGATGAAGGATGAGTAAATGGAAGGTCATCTGGGAAAATGTGTTATTCATTCTCCAGCTTCCATCGCCGCCTTATTACGAAGACTCAAAGTGAAGACAAGAAGTGACGGTTTCATCGAGAAAGGTTCAGGACTTTTCTCAAAAAGAGAATAACCAATCCTCCTGCTCCTTGCCTCATCATCACTTTCACAAACCTACCGTTTCTGACCAGAATAAATCATAAGTCTTTCAGCTTAAACTTTTATCCTTTCAATTTCCAAGTACATGCTCGATGCTCCACACTGTACTANAGTATAAAGTTAGTAATAAGTATAAGAAATGAAGATGAAGGATGAGTAAATGGAAGGTCATCTGGGAAAATGTGTTATTCATTCTCCAGCTTCCATCGCCGCCTTATTACGAAGACTCAAAGTGAAGACAAGAAGTGACGGTTTCATCGAGAAAGGTTCAGGACTTTTCTCAAAAAGAGAATAACCAATCCTCCTGCTCCTTGCCTCATCATCACTTTCACAAACCTACCGTTTCTGACCAGAATAAATCATAAGTCTTTCAGTTTAAACTTTTATCCTTTCAATTTCCAAGTACATGCTCGATGCTCCACACTGTAAAATTTTAGTATCATCGGAGTCAAACATTTTCTACTAACGTCTCCCATTCATCTTAAAGTAATGGAAGACGNATAAAATTTTAGTATCATCGGAGTCAAACATTTTCTACTAACGTCTCCCATTCATCTTAAAGTAATGGAAGACGCTTGTAGAAATTGTCCATGATGTAACCTGTATAAATATTTTCTGACTTGGATCACTTACCTATGCATGTATTTCTATCTTTCTTTCTCTTCTTGTCACCCTCTCTGAATAGGAGAACAGTGATGATTTGAAGGGAGTTTGGTAGGTGTGAAAAGTCAAAGTGTTCCCCCCAGAAGAGTAATTCTCCCTTGGCCTTACTGCTTGTCCTCCCATAGAGTTTATCGTCGAGGAAAACTTCACAGAAGTATCTCTTCGAATTCTGTTTCCCTAGACCTTTACCCTCCAGAACCCAGATTTTGAGAGAGTTCTCAAGTCGACGAACTTCATCTGAATAGGGTTTTACAGCTTGTCGTAGAGCTTCCACCCAGGATTCTTTCTCTTCAGAAGAAGAGCAGGAATAGTATTTGGATCCACTGCTCCCTGTACTCACCACGAATCCAAATTCTTGGCCTAGTACAGAGGGATGCAGTGATCGTACTGTCACATCACCAGCAACCAAATCCACTGTGGACATTATCCCACTGGAAATGAAAGCCTGGACAGAGTGATTACCCCACGTCAAGAGACTCTCGTGAGATCGAGATGTACGAAGGCGAGAAGGACAAGCTCCACTGTAATAACAGAATAATATATAAGAACAAAGTTATTTGATTGGTTTCTTTAACATATTTTATAGTATTGTAGAACCAATATCGATATGAATAACCTTGGCAGGAAAATTGGAAAATGCAGCAGAAAGTTAGCTTATTAACTATGGGTCATTCATCATTCATCATCACCAATATTAGTTAAATACTTTCCTGACACTACGCACACCACACTGCTTTATTGCTAACTCGACAAGATATTAGTAGTGTCGATATTTTTACTGATATTTTTACAATAGATTTGATATTACATTTAATTGTCTCAAAACATTTATTGACAACTACCTTTGCAATTGAAGCTTCGTGTTGGACTATACCCTCTATATTGTATACCAAGTGATGGTTTAATTCAAGAAACTAATTGATTCAGATAGCATTTAATAAAAAATGTTTATGACTTTAGTTTTTGAGAAAAAAAGTTTCTGAAATCGAAATTTTATGTCGGTTGTAAGTAAAGCAGTTTTTTCTCATGCAATAAGCTCAACTGATTTTGTTGCATCGACTATCAAACTGAATCAACTTAGCTTGCCAATTAAGCATGAGAAATGATCAGTTCTTAGGCTAAAATAATGATACAAGTCCAAGACTTAAGTGTTGCGATTTAGAAAGAAAATTGTTAATGTAAAGAAGTCTGTCGAAAATTTAAAATGAAATGTCAAATGTGTTGTAAAAAAAATGTCGATTCTTCCGCCTTCCCAATTAATTTTCAAAGTACTGTCAAGTTAACAGATGAGCTCTACAGAATAACTAAAACTCTTCTGATTTGATAAATGACCCATATAGTTATAAGCTAACTTTTCGCTCCAATGAATGGGTGTTAATTAGCTCCATTTTGAAATTTTTTTTTTCATCCAAGGTCATTCATTTCGATATTCGTTCAACAAGTCCGAATACTCAACTTTTAGTATATACTAAATATTTAAGTTGTACCAGGAAAAGGAAACTAAGGTAAGGAACGTTACATTTGCATCCAAGGATTGCAATTTTATGGAAAAAAAAAACTATAGTACAAATATATACTTCGAGCAAACCAACAGCCCAAAAAAAAANGATTGCAATTTTATGGAAAAAAAAAACTATAGTACAAATATATACTTCGAGCAAACCAACAGCCCAAAAAAAAAAGTTTCAATTAACATTTATGATGAAAAAATACTCAAAATGTGTGGCTTGTTGGTGTGCTTGTTGANAAAAAAAAAAGTTTCAATTAACATTTATGATGAAAAAATACTCAAAATGTGTGGCTTGTTGGTGTGCTTGTTGAGAATGTTTCAGACTCGTCAGATTTGCCAACACACTCGTGTGGTACTAGTAGTGAGTACTGACCTCTCGTTCTCCAAACTCGAGACTTTCTTCCGTTCCAACTTTGTTACACTCTTCGTTCTTTTGAGGGGATTAGACTTGAAAGACCGCTTCGAAAAGAAATTCTTTAAAAAAATCCAACCAATCCAATTACTCAGACATCTTTCATCATTAGGATTTTGGACAAAGTCCAAAGATCTACTCACGGCGAATCTGGAAGGTACATCACGTCCTAGCAGTGGCGTCAACGGGGCTGAGCTCCTTCGCTCATTTCCGCAAGCTTTGTCATAACTCGTGTCTACAAAATAAACAAGAAACAGCCTTACAATTGGACCATCCAAAATAGTTTTTATTTCTATCTATTATGTCATGCAGAGATATCATGTCATGGGTCATTTTTTCGAACAACCTCTTGACCCCATTTCAAACCAAAAAATGACATTCTCAACTTATTTCCTCACTCTACTAATTTCACCTACACCCTCATTGGTTCATTTTCCGGCAACACGCAAAGGCTCTAGCACAATACTTACATGATGAATTTCATATCATAAATTCATAACCATGATTATTATAAACATCTACATTTAGAACAAGACTACTAGAACATAATATACCCATTTTAATTAAGTCGTTCTACTACCTATGTTAAACGAAACTCTCATTACACTTTCAAAAGACACGCATCAGTTACTTCCAAATACCCAAAAACTACTCCAAAATCCCTATGCCAATATGATATTCATGCGTCAACTTTTGGGTTTGATTTTTTCGAAAATGAGCGGATATCAAACCTTTGTTATGAAAAGTATGATGTAATGATTAGACCTTACCCAGTCGCCCAACAAACCGAGACCGAACCATTGTTGATAAAATTGACGATTTACGTAACAGAAAGTGATCAGAAAGTACTACACGCCCACTGGTCCATTCTAACTAAACTCAAAAAATCTTAAGTTTTAAATGACATAATGAAACCGACTGAGTTTATATTAATTTAGTTAGAGATTCAACACCGTAAAGCTTATGATAAACCATCAACATTATTATGGAAGAAGGCGTAAAATGTAAAGTGATCCCTGAGTTCCCATTTGGATATTCACACTGTTTCTAGAATAATAATAAGGGAAAAGTAAATTAGAGCTTCACAACCTACCGTTGCAATCTTCACACCGTAAAACCTTGGGAATGGAAGTCAGGGGGGGGGAGAGGACTGAGCAGTAATGGAGCAGTGTATCTGTTAACCTAATATTCTCAAGTGCGCATGATTCTAAATAATAAAAATTGGTAGAAACCTGAAGGACAAAAGTGGTCATAGTCGAGATCATCTATAAGAATTGATAAAGGTGGAAGAGAACGGTGCGCCTGCGCCACTGAATATGGGCGATAAGACTCGTAGGCTTCATTTCCAGTAGGTTCAATTTGTTTTTTTTCATTGGTTCCAAAACAATATGTCATGCTCTTATTGAGTCGGAGTCTTGACACACTTCTATGAACTAACTTTGGAGATGGAGAGTCCCTTGACCTAAGATCAGGAGAGGTCACTTCTATAATTCCACTTGCACTTTTCCGTCGATTTATTAACCCACTAAGAAATTTGTACTTTTTTTCTCCTTCAGAACGAGATAAACTTTTTGACTTCTCTTGGCATTCAACTTTCGTCCGACAATTAACCTTTGACCTCTCCTCTTGACCTCCACTGTTATTATTCATACAACTCAGACTCTTCATTCCGTATTGGTAGGAAGGAGCAGGATAGGCGTATCCAATAGGTAAACCACGTGAGGTATCAAACTCAAAAGCCCAAGGGTCACTCCTTCCTCTGAAAATACTTAGAGTCGATTTTGTTACAACAATCCGTTCATTATTGGTAGTAATCTCTTCAATACCATTGTTTCTAAAAATATTTCCTGTACTTGCAAAATTTCTTCTTGAACCAATTTTAAGTCTTCCTGGAAGTGTCCTACTATTTTNCTCTTCAATACCATTGTTTCTAAAAATATTTCCTGTACTTGCAAAATTTCTTCTTGAACCAATTTTAAGTCTTCCTGGAAGTGTCCTACTATTTTTCAAACCACGTTTCTTGAGTTCACGGAGAGATTGCTTTCCAAAAATATTATTTTCTGGACTCGCAGGTGAAGAGAAACTACCTGATTTTTCCATTTTCCTCACTGTTTATATTAACAATAATTCAATTCAGTTTCCAAGGCTATAAAGACGATACAAGTGTGGAGAGAACAAAACCATTGTCAGAAAATTAGGTTCCATTGACAATCCATCATCGTTTTCTAACCAACTGGAGTTTTCATCTCTTTTCATCTACTAAATCCAATGGTTGATACTTCCCCAGTTCTTTTTATGTCTTTCACTACCATCATCTTCTTTTATATTGTTTGCTTTTTTTTTTCTTCATAGGGAATATTTGCTCAACAACTTCATCACACAGAGTCACAGACACACAGATACACCGAAAAGATTAATACCAGATACAGAATTACACAATTGAACTAATAAATCCTTTAGCAAACTTCATTCAAGTAAAGACTCAACCAATCACTTTCTGCCATTTCTGTCACAATACTAACTCAATAATAATTCAGTTTCACTTCTACTGAGAAATATTAACCCAAAAATAGAAATTTATAATAGAGACAAGAGTTATATTATAGTCGTCAGCATGACTAATCTATCGATGATAAATTATTCAAGAGGACTTGATGAGTATCGGGCGTCAGTTGTCACACATGGGGAATTTTATCCAGTTGGTTTGAGATTGGTAACCACTAGCTGACTAATAGAAGTCACTATTATTATAAATCTTTTCACTTATAAATTCATGGAAACTGGAGTTGAAGAGATGCTGTTAAGGAGCGGATGTAAGTTGGAGTATCCCTGTTACTACTGGATGTTTAGTTGTAAAAACTACTGCTCATCTCTTCCGTATAACTTTCAAAAAGAACAATAGTATAGAAAGGGGTCTTTTGAGTGGTTAGTCAGCACAGTAGTCACAAAAAACTAGTACCAATGGAGTCTAGAAGAGAATTGCTGATCCAAATCCATAGGATGACTCACTCCAGCGTCTCACAAATCCCAGGTACACAAATAAACAAAAAACCTTCTTTTATTAGAACAAAAGGATTCAGAGGTAGAGTAAATCCGTATCTCAGAGGTATACTGAGGTCTACTGAGGTGTTGAGAGACAATAACCTTAAAAAACTTAACTTATTAATACTTCATCAACCTAATGTCCTTTCTCACAGAGTTTTGTAGTGATACTACTACTGAAAAAAAAATAACTCAATTCTCAATTATTATTGTTTCTTGTTATACGTCAGAAAAAGACTTGGAGTTCACTTCCTCACCAATAATACCAACTGTCGATGAAAGAATCACTAAAAAATGATTGATACTGGACTCATTACTACTTCAACACTATACAGTAAAGGGATAAAAAGCTGCTTCAGCAATTTGATAAGGATAACATAAACAGTAGTTAATAACTTTTCCTAGTCTGTTCTATCAACATTGAGTCTCTTACTTTAGCACTTTTTTTAAAACTTTATATCATCCACTCTCTTGTTTCTATCTGATGTAATAATGACAATATAAAATGTAATACTATAACTTCCTATCTGTCAAATTGCCAGTTGAAGAAACAGTTTAAAAAGGGTTCTTAGAACTTTCTGAACCGTTGCTACACCATCAACCACCAACTAGTAGATAGTCGACAAAAACTTAATAAGTATAAAAAAATATATTTATATATATATTTTTTTTTCTTCCCCTACACTCCAAATAGTATAAACTCCAAACTTTTTGTTTAAATCTGGCACAATTACAAATATTTTTTGCAATAGATTTGCAAATTTTTTAAATAAGTATAATCTTCCTCATTTATTGGATTAATAATGAGTCAGAGTTGTTTTCACTACTGTGCGTCGTTGGTCATTAGATAAATTGGAACAATGAGACAATAAATGAAATTGGGATGATGGTAATAACAACAATGAAATTAAAAAAAAGTCAACAATTTGATAAATCCTATTGTTTTTACATCAGAACTATGTTGACTTTGACACCAATACCCAATTCCTTCAATCCTGTTTTTTTTAAGAATAAATAGATGATTTTCACTTTCATTGAAAATGAATTAATTCCTAACTTGCTTCTCCTTGTAGAGATCACTTTCACAAAGGTAGAAATGAGTTTAGTCGANAATCCTATTGTTTTTACATCAGAACTATGTTGACTTTGACACCAATACCCAATTCCTTCAATCCTGTTTTTTTTTAAGAATAAATAGATGATTTTCACTTTCATTAAAAATGAATTAATTCCTAACTTGCTTCTCCTTGTAGAGATCACTTTCACAAAGGTAGAAATGAGTTTAGTCGATTGAGATATCATTTAAAATTTACTGATTTTTACATATAATTTCCCATATCCGTAAAAAAAAATTAGTTCAGTGGCTAATTGACATTTGATCTCCATCTGACCTTTTCCACTTTCACACGAAAATCTANAAAAAAAAATTAGTTCAGTGGCTAATTGACATTTGATCTCCATCTGACCTTTTCCACTTTCACACGAAAATCTAAACCACAGAAACAGAAATTATTGAACTCAAAATGAGAGCAGTGTATGCATCTCCGTGTAATTTCATATTGATGTAAACTTCACTTTTTTTTTCGTATTGTTTGATTATTTTTTCTTCCTTTTGATGACTTGAGTGTGTATGATTTCGTGTAAACCTCATGCCTTCGAGGTCATATAGTAATAATTGTAAATTTGTTTCCAGGTGAATGAGTGTGCCCATGGGGAACTTGGCGAATCCGAATCAAGGATTCTTGACAGTTTCATTGACGAAAGAATAATGAGTCTCATAAATTATTCCGGTAGAAAAAAAAACACACGAAGGACACAGAGGTGGTTGTAAAAAAATTTTTTAGGACACACTCCAGAGTCCACAGTCGACGGTGAAAACTTCGAAAAGTTTGAATTTACAACAGTCAGTGACAGTCAGTAAGCTTAAATTTTATGTCAACGGCATAAATTTTCACTAAACTTTTCCCACTTGAATATTTTTATTGACCCAGTCACAGACACCTCGTTTCCAACCATGAAGGGGAATGAGTTGAAATTCAATAGAAAAAATACACCCGCGAGTTGAAAAGTCACACACTTAGCCAATTTACATCAATTTTTTCCCACGACAAAAACTGTTTTTTTTTAATACATAAGATACCTGTAACTAAAATTTCACCTGAAAACTACCCTTTGCAATTGTGAGAATTTTGTTCATGGATGTACTATAGGTTAGTAGTAGATAATACACCTGAAATAGAATTTGTAACATTAGGTGTTATCAAAATAATTTTCAAATCTTGGAAAATAGAAACAAAAAAATTTTTTTTTAATTCATAATGAAAATATTCCTAATTTTGAAATTTTGCTTACCATGCGATTATTACCATGGAATTTATTTTTAAATATTCACTATAGGAATTAAAATAATAAAATTCTCTCTTATGATAGATAGAAGATATGATAGAAGTAACCATTCTACTGCCAGTAATTTCATGTTTTCAAACATTTTAAAATTCAAGGCATTCCACACATAGTTACGTAACCTATAATATATCCATGAATNCTATAGGTTAGTAGTAGATAATACACCTGAAATAGAATTTGTAACATTAGGTGTTATCAAAATAATTTTCAAATTTTGGAAAATAGAAAAAAAAATTTTTTTTTAATTCATAATGAAAATATTCCTAATTTTGAAATTTTGCCGGTGTTTACCATGCGATTATTACCATGGAATTTATTTTTAAATATTCACTATAGGAATTAAAATAATAAAATTCTTTCTTATGATAGATAGAAGATATGATAGAAGTAACCATTCTACTGCCAGTAACTTCATGTTTTCAAACATTTTAAAATTCAAGGCATTCCACACATAGTTACGTAACCTATAATATATCCATGAATATAACTTTTTGTTTATGCAAAAGATACTTCANTATAACTTTTTGTTTATGCAAAAGATACTTCAAATACTATAAATTATGAAATATCCTTCAAAGTAGTTGTAAAACTCTTTGTATTTTGTCAACTTTTTTTGTCAGTTTCTGCTTCACTTGATGCTAACGTCGACTGAAGATGGATTGTTATTTATCATGGTTCGGAGAATCTTCAATTGGTGGATTTGAAAACCAACAAAATTCCGCAGATCACAATGTAAAATTGAGCAAGTTTGACTCACCGCAAAGACTTATTTAAAAATTCCTTTACTCTTACTTTCTCCCTTCTTCACCTTCACAGATCAAAATGTCAACTGACCGGTTCATTCCGTAAAATAACAAAACATTTCTCATTGCAAAAACTCATAATATTAACAAGAAACACCTTCTACCCAAAACTAAAAAATGTCCACTTTTTTTGCGATTCGGACTACTACACCCACACCAAAGAGATAATCCTTGAAAACTTGTTTTTGATTTGATATCTTCTCCCTCCATGTCAATGTCACTCGAAGAGAAAAAAAANGATAATCCTTGAAAACTTGTTTTTGATTTGATATCTTCTCCCTCCATGTCAATGTCACTCGAAGAGAAAAAAAATTTTGATTAAATAATCAAAATATAATAATTTCTCCCAATTGCTAAAACTCGGTCAGCTTTTCAGCTNAAAAAAAATTTTGATTAAATAATCAAAATATAATAATTTCTCCCAATTGCTAAAACTCGGTCAGCTTTTCAGCTTCTTTGATGATAGTTTTAAGTTTTTGTGGGTAGCTACCAACACATAAGTATAATACAAAGAATCCCAAACGTCCTGACCTAACTAAAAGCAACTAGAGATATCAACTTTTTAATTTTGAGAAGGAAACAACGAGGCTACAGAAGACTGAGCAGAGAAAATGGAAATACGAACCATCAGAACCAGAACAATTTTTACATTATTTTAACCTAAGAAATTAGATCATCAAAACTTAAAGTATAGACACTTTTNCAGAACCAGAACAATTTTTACATTATTTTAACCTAAGAAATTAGATCATCAAAACTTAAAGTATAGACACTTTTTAGCCAAAACCAACACTAAAACCTATCATGCCTTGTGAGTAGATGAGTCCATATTTTTTTCTAATGTTAAAAACTCATAAGCACAGTCACCTTCACTAAATCTTAAGTTACCAAATCCAATTTCTGTCTAATAGTAATTGTAAGTTGGAAATGTATGAAATGCAAATACAGCAGTATTCTTTCAACTAGAACTAGATGGAAAATGTCACCTTATCTTTTATTCATGGCCAAAACCCTTGGTATAATACTCTGTGCTATTACATTGCATCTTCTATTTGCCAAACAAATAAAAAAGATTAGCTCTTTTATGACGTGGCATAGAGGAAAGCTCCATTTAATAGCTTATAACAATAATAGTAACTGAACATAAAGTAGAAATTATAAATCATATCTCAATGTAAGGAACTTTAAAACAGGAAGTTGACAGTTCTGGTCTACCTTTTGATTTAAATATAAAAAAAAAAAATTTTTTTTTAATGGTGTTCGTGGATATGACTTAATATTTTCAGCTTTCATCAAACCCTTAATTATTTATAAAATTATTTATATATATATAAATTTTTAATATAATTTAAATTATATTAAAACTTTCCATATTTCTATTTACCAGGGGAGCTAAATAATTAATTTAAAGTGATGAGGGTCGTAATCCACGTTATATTGAAAAGAAAGTTTATTCAAAATACCAAACGTTTCGACTTGTTGTCTTCTTCAGTGGATTAGATAATTGAAGATTTGAATTAAATAATTGCGTAAAGAAATTTAAAAATGTTGGATTTGATAATGATAGGAAAGTTTTCTTTTAGTTTTTCGAATTTGAAAATCTTGTTGTTATGCCAATTTCCTTAGNGTTTGATAATGATAGGAAAGTTTTCTTTTAGTTTTTCGAATTTGAAAATCTTGTTGTTATGCCAATTTCCTTAGAACCGAGAGCTAAATAATTATTCTGAGAGAATTAAAAAATAATGTTTTTACCAAATCTGAATTCTTCAAATTTTATATATTTCTTGATTTCCTATAAATTTGTCTCTTATCTCCCCACATAAAATTCCATAATTTTAAATTTCGAGCACAACTTTTCTGTGTGAAAAATCGCATCGCATAATTTGGGCGGCCTTGCTAATGAGGTTAATTTTTGTAAGCTTTGAAGAATCAAGTGACAAGTTTTTAAAATTTAACTCATAGTAAGTTTATTCGAGAATCATTAAACAGGAACAAATTCTTAATTATAAGNTTAACTCATAGTAAGTTTATTCGAGAATCATTAAACAGGAACAAATTCTTAATTATAAGCTACCAGTCAAAGTTTCTTTTATGCTAGACTAGAAATTAGACATACAGACAAATCGCATTAGCCGACTCAAGGTATGCTCGATATCTCAGTTAGCTGTATGAAGAATATAGTGAGTGTCAACGAAAACTATCAAGTTGAAACTTTAAGAACAAACAAATAATGGTGTTAATGTACTATGTTAATTTGGAACTGAGGAATTTTAGTAGTTTTCTAAAAATTTAGCATAATTTTTTAATCAAATTCTCAAAATTTTCTCAAATGTACTCTAGTCAGTGACCAAGCGTCTATTAATAAAAAAAGTAAATCATTGAGAGTTCGGGGTGATGACTATAGGAGGGTTTTATTTGTAAGATTATATTTTGTTAGAATGAATTTGTAGCAAAATAATTTATTTTGTTGCATAAATTTCCCTTCCTTATGCTTTGATTTCTTTATTCCCATAAAAATTCTCAAGCTTATGATGAAGAGATTAAAAATAGTTCAAAGAACGAATTGTAACGATATGTCTCCAACCTTAATGATCTAAAAAAATTAGAATGATGTTAAGAAGTCAATAATCTCCAAACCAAGTCTCTCTGGCCAACAACGAGTATGAATGAGCCAAGACTCCCTTCCCACGCGTCCAATAAATTTTTTCACACTGTACATCATCTAAAAGTCTTACCAGACTGCTTGGTGATAGATAATTCAAAAAAAAAAAAAAAAGCTTTCAATCATCTAAAAGTTTTATTTGATTCAAAATGTCATAGATCTTCTCCTCAAGTCAGCAGAAAGTCCCAAAAATTCTAATCTCATGTCTCAGCCTGATAATTTTTCCTTCGATTCAATTCGACTTGGTTTCAATTTTAACCCTCTTCTAACAACCAATCCTTTTACATCATTCATAAACCCTTATATCCAATATCGTATAATCAAAAAATAAAAATACATAGACTGCATGGTAAAAGATAAAAACTTTGCGTGCGTGTTGCTATCCTATAAATTTTTGTAAACAATGGAAAGGCATTCTTGCTTACTGGTTCGTATCCAACCAACCAAATCATAAGTTACGAAAATGAGATTCTTTTATGCTTCAACATGGGAAAACATAGATTCCCTCCGAACTCAACCAAACATAACAAAAACAATAATAATTGAAAAATTTCTAAACTCTTGACTTTTTTATATTTTCATCCTATTTACCCCTTTCAAACTTTCCCCAACTATTTTAATTTCAAATTTAACCTCAGAAAAAAAAAATAAATTTTTTAATCTCACAAAAATGAATGACTAATTGATTTTTATGTAATACAAGTTACTTAGGAATTAAAGTTTAAAATAAATATATTATTTATCGTTCTGGGGTGCTAAACAAATATGCCACAACACCGTTATTGAAGTTTCCCGTTCATTTCTCATTTATTAACTGGTAACTTTATTTACTGCCAGCATTCAAACTTATTCTTGCCTCGTTAAGCTCTCCCATTGGTTTTCGTCTTTGTTTTTCAGGAAATAGTGGGAAAGTTATTGGGGCAGAGTGCGTAAAATGAAACTTTTCTCGAAACAACTCAACCCGACAGCATCAATTGGGTTAAGAAACCAACGCAACAGGATAGCTCTCTTCGGCCTTTGTATTATTAATCCTTGAAATATAATAATTTAATTAATTTTACAAAAAAATAATAACATCTTTCCGCTCTCCTTCTTAACTAGAATTTCCTAAAAAATTTGAAAAATTGAAATTTATCAAATTAGATTTGAATTAATGTTTAATTTTTTTCCACTCGACTGGAATAAACATGTCCGAAAATTATTCTTTGGCCCCATAGTGCAGTCTCTCATTGATTGAATTTGAATATTTTCTTGGAAAGATTTCATCGAAAAAGCTTTTGAACAATGAATTTGATCAACTTCTTAAGCATAATCCAGGAAATGAACTTATTCATTTGTGAAAGCTCTTTTCAACTTGGAAAAGATTATGATTTCATATTGAGATTGTAACAGAAAGCAACCTAACGTCGTCGTCTACTAGTCTATAGAATAGGAAAAAACTCGTACTATAAAAAATTGGATCTAGCCAATCAATAAATGGGCATCTGTATTTGAAATAGGGTCTTGTTCAGCTCTATTCTTCTCTTTGAAATGGAGCAGAAAATGACATAATTTAATAATACTTGAAATTAAACGTAAGAGTTAGAGTGAAAGTCTTAGTTTGAGGTCCTAGAGTTACCTTAGGTAACTCAAGGTACAACCTCGCGGTTTTCTCCATCGTCAACCACAAGATGGAAAGATCTCTAGGAAGAAAGAGCTAACTCAGGACTTTCTGTGAAAGACGACAATTAAAATTACATAAAAGGATAAAATAAGACGAAATACGAGACACACTTTACTTTCTCTTAACTTACCAGTTACACCATCTGCGCCACAATGTCACAATCTATATTAAAACCGCTACAACTTCCTACCATTTTCCCAGGGCAAGATGAAACTAAACCAGGCTTACAAAGTCTTAAAATAAGCATCAAGCAAGGCTGCGGGGACTGATGACTATCGATAATTTTCATGATAAGCATCTTGATTATGATCAGAACAATTTGGGTTGATAACTTATCATGATGATAATTAATAAAGATTTTTTATCAACTTTTAAAAGTTTTAGAATTTTTGGCACCGATTTTAAGTTAGGAGTCTACCCGTCAAACTGCTTGGTAAATAAGTTTCAGTATTTTTGGTAACNACAACTTCCTACCATTTTCCCAGGGCAAGATGAAACTAAACCAGGCTTACAAAGTCTTAAAATAAGCATCAAGCAAGGCTGCGGGGACTGATGACTATCGATAATTTTCATGATAAGCATCTTGACTATGATCAGAACAATTTGGGTTGATAACTTATCATGATGATAATTAATAAAGATTTTTTATCAACTTATAAAAGTTTTAGAATTTTTGGCACCGATTTTAAGTTAGGGTCTACCCGTCAAACTGCTTGGTAAATAAGTTTCAGTATTTTTGGTAAGGTCCCTTACAATATTAATAAGGACAACCAAATCTACTTTTATTTTCACTTTTGCTTTATTTAGTTTATTTTCCAGATGAACTTTTATTTAGACACTTTTGCTTTCATCCTTGGTCATTTACTCTTTAAACTGTATCCCAACGAATCATTCCAAATGACGACGAATGAAGCATTCTTTCTTTGATTTGATTTTAAAAAANCCAAATGACGACGAATGAAGCATTCTTTCTTTGATTTGATTTAAAAAAAATATATAATAAACTGCATTTAAATGAATTTTTTCAGTTAGTATTTTGTCATAAAAATCCATTTTTTAAACTTCTAATTTGCTATATTTGCAGACTCAGTCAGCAAAACCTCAGATTAGTCTACGGAACTTTAAAAAAAATTTTTTTTTAATTANAAAAAATATAATAAACTGCATTTAAATGAATTTTTTCAGTTAGTATTTTGTCATAAAAATCCATTTTTTAAACTTATAATTTGCTATATTTGCAGACTCAGTCAGCAAAACCTCAGATTAGTCTACGGAACTTTAAAAATTTTTTTTTTTAATTTGAGATGGTTGTTAATTTGTTAAAACAGAAAATAAAAATGTGAAAAATGGATTTGGAAAAAAAAATTCGAATTAACCAAAAAATTGGAAGATCCGATCCGACGGTTTGCGATCATTGGTCATCCTTATAAAAACTGTCTCCAATAACTATAGAAAATAATTTTTGAAAATTATGCAAAAGAAAAAGAAATAAGTTTCAGAAAGGTTATTCGTTTACTTTTGAGGAGTAAAAGGAGGCGATGTTATGAGCAAAACCTACTTGCATAAATCAAAATTCTGGAAAAGTAAACAAGCCATAATAACCGCTCCTGCTGAGCTCTTCGCTTTCTTTTTTTATTCTTAAAAGTTAACTTGAGTGAACGAATAAAGAAGTATTTGAATCGGAAATCCATAGCATCTTCTAAAATCCAATTAGACCCACTACCTCCCACTGGTTCCGTTCCAATATCATTGAAAAAACCAATAGTTTGGTTTTGTTCAGTCTGAAAAGTGCCACGAATCAATTCAATAGATGCCAAAACCACACAATAAATTCTGAGAAAATTTTCTATAATTGAAGTTGTCAAATGGGAAATGGCAAAAATTCCAAGAATTCTTGGATGTCATTTTTCGAGTGAAATCCAAATAAAAGCGCCATAGCTTTCATTCCAGAAAGATAAATGGGAATATCGATAACAACTGGTAAACCTTCCAATACAATATGAATCTCAAGAAAAAATTTGAATCTGTAATACAAACATGGTCCAGTAAACTGACCATGTTTAAGAAAGCAAGATAGATATAGATTAAGGTAATACTTCGTAATTTAAATAAAATATTTTAATTTCTGTGCCAGATGGGTGTCGTTCGGCTCTCCGTTTGTCTGGTTACTACTAATAATAGCGAAAAATTATAATAAATTGAAATAGAGCGAAGATTTTCCCAGGGGTTTAATGGCAAACTTCAAGGTTGTTATAAAGGAGAAAGAGGACTTTTCTTCTATCAACCTTAGCAAGCTTGATAAAGTTAATAAAAATTTTTTTTATTTATTTTTGAAAATGAGTTGTTTACACTTTTTGTTTGATTTGTTATTATTCGAAATTCGAAATTTTTTTAAAATGAACCAGAGTATGGTCTAAGCTTGTTATGGTCTTTTCTCCTAGCAGCCTTGGACTCAATGTTGTAATGCCGAGTTCCCAAGAAAATTCATAAACTCAAATTCAACCAATCATATTGAAATAATGTAAATTTTCTTCCAATCTGATTGGCAAAATTAACAATTATGGATTTTCTCATTACTTGTTTCAAAAAGTCTGTATGNCAAGAAAATTCATAAACTCAAATTCAACCAATCATATTGAAATAATGTAAATTTTCTTCCAATCTGATTGGCAAATTTAACAATTATGGATTTTCTCATTACTTGTTTCAAAAAGTCTGAAAATGCTTTCTAAACATAGTTAAATAAATCTAACAATACAGTTTGGCGAAAATTTATGGCCGCGCTATATTTTTGTTGAAAAATTGAGTTTTTAACAATTTGTTTAAGTTTAAATTGCTGAAACAGGATTCCATATCATGTTTAATGACAAAAATATTCAATTTAAACATAAATTCCCTTACTTGATTGAGTTAACGTGAATAATGAATTTTGTGGTGGGAGAAAGTTTGTGAAAAATTATGGCCACACCTCACGCTTACAGCTATAAACTAGTTATTTTCGCCAATTGAACAAATTTTTTATGCTTAGATGCTTAGATGCTCTAAGCATCTAGTCATCTAAATTAAACATTAATTCGTCCATCTAGATTGTGTATTCCCATTCTTCAATCAATTATAATTCTAACTTACACCCAATTCTGTTGCGTTATGTTAGTGGGGGTTTCTTGAGGTTTTCGGGTATTTAACGTTGTAGTATGAGGCAAATACGTTTCTAACTGTTCCCCGTGACATATTCATAATCAGGTTGTGCTTGATTTTGGCTGTGAAAATATACTTATTACTATTTTCTTTGAATATGAGCCATTTATCTCTTGGAGAAAGTTTTTTCTTCACTCCCCGTTTCTTATTTCTAGACGGAGTTGCTTTAATTTTTATTCAAATCTGTATACAGTTATTAG
This sequence comes from Holacanthella duospinosa, assembly GCA_002738285.1. NCBI lineage: Eukaryota > Metazoa > Arthropoda > Collembola > Poduromorpha > Neanuridae > Holacanthella > Holacanthella duospinosa. The sequence goes on along the minus strand of NIPM01000318.1, from coordinate 81,402 downwards.
ATCTTGCAATTTTGTTGCCAATTTAACGTATTGGCTATTCAGTGATTGGATCAGTTTATTCTTTTGTCATATGTCGATAAACACTTCCCTGTCGGAATGTTGTAGTTTTGGTAAATTTTCTTATACCAATTCGGCGAATATTGCCAAATTCTAATATAAACATGTATTTACATCATAAATAGTATAAATTGAGCAAAAAAAAATTTGTTCAATTGGCGAAAATAACGAGTTTACAGCTGTAAGCGTGAGGTGCGGCCATATTTTTTCACCAACTTTCTCCCACCACAAAATTCATTATTCTCGTTAACTCAATCGAGTAAGGGAGTTTATGTTTAAAATTAAATATTTTTCTTATTAAACATGATATGGAATCCTGCTTCAACAATTTAAACTTAAACAAATTGTTAAAAACTCAATTTTTTAACAAAAATAAAGCACGGCCATAAATTTTCACCAAACTGTAGAATTTAACAACGATTGACAAGCTCCAAATATATTTATGTAGAATATGAAATTAAATTAATACAATTTAGGTCAATTTCAAGAAAACTTCCTCAAAGCACCANATATATTTATGTAGAATATGAAATTAAATTAATACAATTTAGGTCAATTTCAAGAAAACTTCCTCAAAGCACCAATAGGGATGCTAAGAAATAAAATTAAACTTTTTCAACTCAGGATTTAAAATTTTATGCCGGAAGACTTACTAGTTTGACAAATGACGTAATTATAAGAATAAAACTCAATCAGTGTATTAAAAAAAACTCATAATGATAAGCCTCGTAAGCTTTGCAACAAAATGAATTCATTGTAAATGTAACTGTATTCACTTTTTACATTTTATTCGAAATGCCTCAGCTAGATGTCCGTCTATGTTCCTATTCACTGACCGAAAATTATGTTGACTAAACTGACAAACAGCACATTATTAAAAATAACTTGATTTCGGATGTAATTTTGTATTCGGTAAAACGATATCAAAATGTGTCAATGTCTGTATTGAATCGGGGCACTGTGATACGAGTCAACCAATAATAATATGCCAATGTCAAGTTTCATCCCTTGCGTGCGTATGTCATGTCCTCATGTAGTAACTTACTTTTTGACAATTTGAGTTCAATGGTAGCAAGAATGGAATAATTTTCAATGAAAATAACTATCTAGTATAATTTCTCATTTGATTAACTATTACTCAATCAAATTCACGTTTGACAAGTCTCACATTTTCCCAAACAATTGAACAGAATGACAAATGATGCTTGGACTAGTTTCCTTTGACATCTTAAAGACCACTTTATCCCCCCGCCCCATTCCTCCTCTCCAATATTATTATCAAAAATTACCAAAAATGCCATCTCTCATTTAAAAAAAAAAGTTATAAAGAAAAGGAAAGGTTTGTGGGGATTAATTTAAATAGAAAACTTTCTTTACTTTTGGTCAAAGTGACAATGATAAAATGACTCTTGTCAGAACTTTCCTTTGCTCAAGAGAACGAGAAAGTCATCATTTCTCATTCTAATAAATAACAATAATGCTTATAATTTATAAGAATATCCTCCTAAAATTTTAAGGTGAAGCACCATACATTTTCAATCATTTATTTTCATCTTTTTACAGCATGTTTACAAAAAACGGATACTAATTTTCTCTGCCTTTCACCAAAAACGGCATAGGGTAGCAGACACACACAGGTTGTGTAAGTTGGCATACACTATTAATTTTATGATGAAATTGTTGCAAAAATTTGTCTATATAAGTAAATTTTATAATTTCATAATGATTCCCAAATAATGTTAGCGTTTCATGACTCAGGGCAGTAGGTGCTGCCAATAAAGTAATTAATTATGACGGAACATCTAACAAACTACATTCAATAATAAAAAATACCACAGTAATAATAATTATAATAATTCTTATCTAATGTTGACTGATCAATTTTTTTTTGTTTGACTTTGGCACTTGTATGCCGTTAACATCTATGCATGCCTGGATTGGATTTAACCAAGTAGCCGCAAAAAGAAAAAACTTGGAAAAATTTCAGAACCGTGTTATGCGTCTCTCTTGAGCGACCAAATGGCCTCTACAAATTGTTGCTTAGAATGATTCGGTGACCAACTTTTCCTNTATGCGTCTCTCTTGAGCGACCAAATGGCCTCTACAAATTGTTGCTTAGAATGATTCGGTGACCAACTTTTCCTAATGACATTTTACTCTGTGGTGACCTCTGGAGGTGAAAGGTCAGGTCGTTTCTGAAAACGTGTAAAATGACCTGTACAAATGGTGTTTGGCATAAGTAGTTGAACAACTTTTATTAGTAAAATTTTTCTCTCCGGTGACCTTAAGTGGTCACTACGTCTTGGGTCATGTACTTTGAAAAATTTCTTGTATCGATATAGCAACCTAGTGAGCGACCAAATGACCTCTACAAATGTTACTTAGAATGTTTCATTGACCAACTTTTCCTAATGACATTTGTCTCTGTGATGACCACGTGAGGTCAAAAGTGATTGGATTCGACCTAAGGGGGCGTGAAAATTTCAGTTTTTTAACATTAGGTTCCCCATCTCGAAATTTTTTTAAGTACAAAACAATTTTATGTTAGTGTGTGACCGATAAAATGACATATACAAAAAATTTTCAGGATGCTAATCTGAGTAACTTTTACCTTAAATATTTTTTTCTCTCATGACCTCTTGAGGTCACAGGTCAAGGTCAAACCCCATTTTCCCGTAAGTGGCAAAATGACATATACAAAAGTTGTTCAGGCCGTTGTTCACCTGCTGATGCCAAACAATATTTGTTGATGTCATTTTACACGTTTTCAGAAATGACCTGACCTTTGACCTCAAAAGGTCACCACAAAGAAAAATGTCATTAGGAAAAGTTGGTCACCGAATCATTCCAAGCAACATTTGTAGAGGTCATTTGGTCGCTCAAGAGAGACGCATAACACGGTTCTGAAATTTTTCCAAGTTTTTTCTTTTTGCGGCCCCTTTGGTTAAATCCAACCCAAATGGATTGTTGTAGCTGACCTTGACACAGTTGTTGCATGGATTGAAGCACCGTTTAATTGGATATTAATTACTTTGAATAATTAGTTATAATTAATTTGTTTGTTTTTGGGTCTGGGTGAGACTATTTTTGAATAATTCCTCGTCTAACTTCACTCCCTCCACTTTTTATTTTTACCGCTGTTCATCAAATGTCTCAACTTAACTTAAGAGAAAACAACTTTCATTAGTATCCGTTTTTTGTAAACATGCTGTACAAGTTACTTATGTACTAATAAATTCTGAACACCCAATAGAAATGAATCTAAGCTTTTACAATTTCTTTAATAATTTTAATTTAACTTATTCAAACCTGTGGTTTTTACTCTACTTGACTTCTACTTTTGTTTATTTCTCTTTGAGGGAAGAAGGATGTAAACAAAAGACAAACAAACGGATACGTCAAATAATAATTTATACAAAAACTCCATTAGAAAATTTAAATTTCATACGAATTAACATGTGTGGAACTTATTACAATTCTATTAAGCTAAAATTTAATTTTCTAAAATAATAAACAGAAGTAGGGCTCTCAGTAGTCATATGAAACTAAAGTATGGCGTTGTTGTTATGTTACTTATCTTATTAAGACCCAAGCTCAATATTTTATAGGGCAAAAATATCAGAGACTTTGTTCATCCTACTTTCTCATTTATTTCAAAACTTTCACATTTAGTTATAAATTATACTTTCTTCGAGGATATTATTATTTTGACAAGGACAAAGTTTAGTTCCAATTAAAATGACACTTTTAGAGTCATCGAATATTTACTACATTGTATATGTAGTGGAAAGTATACACTTTGATAATATATTTTATAAACTTAGGTTCAAACCTAAAAGCAATCTTGCGGCCAAGAAAGAAATTTACTTTTCTATTCAGAATGCTTTTGCTTTTGGTGTACTTTTTACAGTGAAAGCAAACAGGATTTGTCAGTTGTTTCCCACAAGACATTTGTTTAACTTGTATTAGACAGTTTTAAATAAGTGATGGGATCGTATCGTCGTACCTCATCCGTATCGTAATGGGAGATACGATACGGCGTAAAGATATGATACCAGTTTTTACAGTTTTAAATGAAGCGGTTGTATCTCTAGTATCTTACCTATTTCCAAATGAACGATATAAACTTGGTCAATAATGCAAGGTTACCTTGGATATAGTGGCCAAAGTTGATAAAAACATAAAATTGCTATCATAATCGACGCCATCTGGTTAGTTTGTAAATGAAATTAACTTTAAAATAAACAATTAACCTTTAAAACAAACATATCAAAATAAAATTCAAATAAATTTTTGAATTTTGTATCGATTCCTAAGAAGAATATCACGCCGTATCTCATACAGTGGTATCATATTTCCAAAAGAGGGAGAGTGGTATCGATGGGCGGACTAAGATACGATACCACTCCGAGATACGATACCACCACTACTCATTTAAAACTGTCTAACAAAACTTGTTTAGCTTTAACTCAGCTCAAATTCATCACTTTCACTTTTCCTCAGTGAAACATAAATCAGCACAAGATTAGGAATCAGAATAAGGAAGAAAAAAAAAATNCTCATTTAAAACTGTCTAACAAAACTTGTTTAGCTTTAACTCAGCTCAAATTCATCACTTTCACTTTTCCTCAGTCAAACATAAATCAGCACAAGATTAGGAATCAGAATAAGGAAGAAAAAAAATTTTTTTTTTGTCTTCTCACGTACATCGTACTCTCTGTAGGTAGTAACTTCAACTATTTAAGAAACTTTCATCTATCCTCAAGAAATTCCAATATCCGGTAGCATGAAAATGAGATACGAAAGCTAGAAACTAAGCATTACCTTCAGAAAATGTTGGACGAAATTTAAACCCTAATTCAACCAACTTTCACCAAAGAATTTCTTTCTATGCCTCCCAGAAACTACTTTATCAAACATAAACTTTGAACTTTTTTTTTTCGTTTAACATTTCCTAGAAAGGAGTCTAATTCCAAAAACTTGATTGACTACGGTGAGGAGTTTGTGTAGGAAGAAGGATTTCTCCAATTCAAGATGCATTAGAAGACTCATCTGTTAAGATCTAATTAATTGTCAGCAATGGAGAAACTTATAGTAAGATCAAGTGACATTCACTCCTTTAACAGTCAATTCTAGGTACCATAACATCCCTTTTCCAATTTCCCAAATCCCAAATCTCATCAANTTCACTCCTTTAACAGTCAATTCTAGGTACCATAACATCCCTTTTCCAATTTCCCAAATCCCAAATCTCATCAATTTTTTTCAAAATCATTGCAACCTGTACACTCTGAAAAGATAAAAGTTCTATTAAACTGAAAACGCGAATGATCATTGTTGCGTAAGTTATAGGAACCATAGTATGGGGAGGGGGCTATACCCAATATGCGCTAAATGACTTAAAAATTGTAGAAACAAATGTAGGATAGTAAGGTATGAATTACTCAATTAGTAAAATCTTGGTAAATATTCGTAGTAATAATTACTAACCGGAATCCATGGATTCCAAGTAATGTGAAACTTTTTACACTGCTAGCAAGTTATAATACCGCGCAGTTTTAAAGTTGAACTGAAGTTTTACTATAATTCATTAGATGGTGGTAGTAAAGTGAAGATATAAAGGATCTTTCTACTGCAGTTGTTCTCGCTCTCTGTGTATACGTATCATTGTTGAAAGATGGAAAGTGACTCACCGTGTATGATTGAAGCGGGACTGCTGTTCCTCTGATTGGAGCTTCCGGAAGAGTAATCGCCGTTACTTCGTGTCACTTCTTTTTCAATGGTACTTGACATAGCCTCTCCTTCCTCTTCCTCAAGGACAGGGTTCATGCCCCATGTTGAACCGTTGATGAGGCACTTCACACTTTCTGGTCCACCGTCCAATCGGATCCGAACCACATCTCCTCCATTTACGCCTTCGCCAAACTACAGTCAGAGAGAAGGGATTAGTTTCCATCTATAAATACCATATAATTATCGAACAACCAAGCCATCAATCGGATGATTTCGGCTTGCTATACCAGCCAAAAAGAATAACAGCGCATTGCTATTGGGTGGATTTCATCGGATATTTTTCAGTAAAAATTCCAATTAGTATGTACAGGGTGGGTTATCTTTAGTGTCCCTATAGCCGAGGAAGAGATAAAGGCTATACTCATTCTTCCACTTTCATTGTTATGTTATGCTAACAATATGTTGTAGTTGTTAAATGGAGTGAAGCCTAGCAGTTTTTTCAACTTGGCTACACCAGACCCTTACTCTTCTNATATGTTGTAGTTGTTAAATGGAGTGAAGCCTAGCAGTTTTTTCAACTTGGCTACACCAGACCCTTACTCTTCTCTTTCAAATCTCATTCCTAGAAAAAAAAACGATCGCATGGCGTCTGTCCGCTTATGAGTATGGTTTCAGCCTTACACTTCACAAGCTATTCAAACTCAATTGGGTTACAGGAGATTTTATTCGGTGACTAACTTAAAGGAAGTATTCCAAATTCAAATTTTAAATAATTTGAACTTGAATTATGATTTTTCTTCACGTTAGACTGCACATAGAATCTCAAGTAACCCCTTCTAGTTTGGATAACATATGAAGTGTATGGTTGAAATAATAGTCATAAGCGGACACACGCCATGAGACCGTTTTTTATTTTTTGGAAATGGTATTTCATAGAGAAAAGTGAAAATCTCAGAGGCTTATTTTCTTCTGACTACAACACATGAAAGTGAAAGTATGAGTATGGCCCTTATCTCTTCCTCGGCTATGGAGACACTAAAGATAACCCACCCTGTATAATCTGTACCAAGTTTCAACTACATAGGGCGAAGTATATCATTTCAAATGTCCAATGGTTATCAAATAGAGCTTTTAACATGCGGCGAAGTGAAATTATTTCAGAGAAAATTTAAAAGTGAAAGAAGACATGGTTGCCTTTCATCTCGTTGCATGTCACATGGAAAATGAAGGTTAGTTTGATGACCAGCGTCACACCACATCTCTTGCCCTAGTTATCTGAATCTTGGTAACACATTCTACAAGATACCATGAAATGTCTGGAAATTTTGGGAATTATTTCCGATCCAGAGTCAACCAATTACATGGAGTCATCGTTATTGGTTCAATCGTTACTGATAAACATCACCGACTATTATAACAAATTNTTTCCGATCCAGAGTCAACCAATTACATGGAGTCATCGTTATTGGTTCAATCGTTACTGATAAACATCACCGACTATTATAACAAATTTCATGAGCCAAGATATATCTGGGAATTTTTTAAATTTTGTTCCTATACTATTCAAAATAACAAATATTCAAGTACCAGCTAATACGCCATTACCCTNCAAGATACCATGAAATGTCTGGAAATTTTGGGAATTATTTCCGATCCAGAGTCAACCAATTACATGGAGTCATCATTATTGGTTCAATCGTTACTGATAAACATCACCGACTATTATAACAAATTCCATGAGCCAAGATATATCTGGCAATTTTTTAAATTTTGTTCCTATACTATTCAAAATAACAAATATTCAAGTACCAGCTAATACGCCATTACCCTTTGGATACACTTTATGAAAAGCATCATCCAATCATATCAGACTGTGTTAGCCGATTACTCAATATGTTTTCAAATTGAATTCGTTCAAAATAAATGCGAGGGGGGTGATGAAGACTTTTGAGCTAGCTACAGAAAAACAGTCGCATTGTTGGAAATAGTTTGGTTTAAGGTTTTGAAGACTACTCAATACGCGCCTCTAACAATTGTCAGAATATTCCAACAAGATGTATCAATAGAATCCGTAGAATCCGTAGAACCTAAAAAAATTTCCTTATAATCACTTAGACTTTGGTGAAGTTATAGTACTATTAATAAGGTTATTAATTTTCAAAACTTTAAATGTAAAGGAGAAGGGCGTAAGGCATAAGAGAAACAAAAGTTTCGAAATGTTCTTCTAGAATTGCAATGAGTCTCTAAAAATATTATGAAGTTTAAAATCCCTAGAGCAAACTATTATTTGGCCTCTCAACGTGGTCATCAAATTAGCCTAAATTGCAGAAAAACCAAATGACATTTCTCTGAAATTCCGTTGTGGGAAATTTAAACTTACTTTGAATGTCCTGTGGAGACCATAGAAAAATTAGGGCATTCTAAACTTTATAGCCTTACTCCTTATACTATTACACTAAAAAATTTTGATCTAAATTTTGAATTTTGCGACATATTTTTACGCCCTTGTCGATCATTGCGACGATTCCATCATTGCGACCATTGCGACCCATATTTCCAAAATGTTGTGTATAACTCATAAAATCTTCATCACGTTATTTAGAAACATAAAGCATACTCAATAGCATGTACATAGACTTGGCAACATGTGAAAAATATAATGTCACATGCAAAATCCTTATTCAAAATTACAAATGCATGCATATAAAAAAACACAAACGATAAGATGACAAATCGATAAGGTGTCCTGTCAGTTTCCAAAAATTTCATTCTGCTAACTTCCACTCATATTTCTTGTTCTAACATCGAATTCCGTTATCAACACACCATTGAAAAATGGCACAATTAATCAAAAAAGCAAACAAAAAGTACAATTACAAGTAAGCTAACCATATGCAATAAATAATAACATAAAAGACAATCAGAAGACTCCATTAGATTCGGTTGAAATTTTGCTATAACTCAAACCTTAACTGCTATAATACACACGCGCAGTACAAAGTAGAATCCATTCCTGATTATGATTGGTCTAAAAATCTGTCCAAGCATGAACCAATAAGAAGCCAGAAAGTGTAGATATGCTCAAACAAAATAATATTTTCCAGATACAACAAAAATAAAAATAAATTTTTTTTCTTCTGAAATACTCAGAACTAAAATTAAGGCTTATCGCTACTAAATAGAAAATGACAATGACAAAAACTGTAGCAAAAGCTGCCAAAATCTTAAGAATACACGTTTTATAGAACTACATTCATGAAACCCAAACATTTGAAACAAAAGCAGAGGGAAGAAATGAAGGGAAGAAAATCCTGAGTTCTAAAGCAACACAAGAATTGGTTAGAATATGAATTTAATTAAAATGAAGAATTTAAGCCACTAGGAGACAATAGAGCCAAAAACTTAGTTACTAACAGTATAATTCAGTTAACCAATGAGAAAAAGTAACAAAAGACAGAGAACGTTTTAGAAGAAGATGAAAATCTTACCACATTGGGACTACTCCTAGGTCGAGTTGGTGTGCCAGGAAAGATCTATAGAAGAAAAGGCCCCAGACTTAGATTACAAAGAAAATGTTTTCAATTTCCTTAAAAATTCTAATTTCCACCACCAAAAATATTCATCTAACTCCAAACAGAAAATGTCAGACCATTGATTCAAAAAAAATCTTACGTAATTTAAAAAATCCGAGAAAAAAAAACTCATGAACCTAACATCAAGAGGTTGTAATATCCACTGGTACAGTGGACAGTTTTCCTTGTCTTCTGATTTCCGTTTGTTCATTAGAGCAGGAACAAAATTTTGACAACCACAGAGACCACAAGTCAACGAGTACGTTTCCGTCTTAGGATGATGTTAGCATTATTTTTCCTAACTCTTATATTTAGTATAGTCAATGCAAAAATTCAATGTACTCAATAATAAAAATTAGCACAGGTTTTTGAGTTGAGACAATGGCTAACGGTACAATCAACAAACACTGTGTACTTATTCTTTATACAAATTCTTAAGTGGCAATCTTTTTAACAATCTTCCAATCCAACACTCTGGAAGTCATATCTCTTTAAAAATTTCTACTGATTTTCACAATATTTAATTACTTTTCAACTACTTGCTGTAAAAAAGGAGTAAATGTATAAAATTTTGAATTATACGGTTATAATCTTCTGATTATAATATCGAAATCTTAAAGACGGTGAGCCGGAAGCGTAAGAAATTTCACCCTGACCCAATTGTATTAGAAATCGGATAAAAAACTAATCAAACTTGATACACTTAAGAGACAGAAAAGAGTTTGGGAATTTGTAATAAGAAGAAAAAAAAACAATTTAAGAATCCCGTTACTTTTATACTGATCTTAAAACCTTGGTTGGCCTATGGCTAATGCTAATGATGTTCGAGTTAATCCAGTTTATCATGTAAATAGTAAATTTTAATTTCTATCAACTAAAATCAATCATTTTCCCAAACCCACTCTAAATCAATTGTTCTGATTCGATCATTATGTCCACTGTATCCTCCTTCTGACATTAGAAAACAAAAGACAACAAGAAATTATTCTTTTATCCCATCTAAAAACAACAACACTATTACGATTCAGCAACAATGGGCGGAAAACATCACAATGAAATATTATTACACAATATCTTCAAAGAATCATAGTACAAAAGGGCATCATTATTTCTTCTGCCATTGTTGATATAAAATTTCTTGAGTTTTGTAATATGGTTGAAAAGCGGTCTTTAGCCGAGATAAATAGCCATTGTCCCAGATAATTTCATTCGGCCAAAATCTCTTCTTCTTATCATTGTCGGCAATGGAAAATGAGGAATGGGTGACGAATGATCTCACTAGCTACTATAAGTCTGACAAATGAGGTACTTTGTCCAGTTTTTGTAATATAGGTCATGCTTGTACCATCATATTTCATCTTCTCACGCATGTAGCACAAAAATTATTCAAAATATTTTAGTATTTTTAGATAAAAATATAATAATATTCTTGCAAAGACATTCCATTTTCTAGCACATCGGAAATCTTGTAAATCTGTAGGATTTTGGGCACCGCACCACATCGTAGGCAGATCCAATTTGTGAGATACAATGACGGTTCTAGTTTAGAGATCATAAATTATACCAAAAAGCTTCTTACTAATATTCAGCTTAACCCTTGGTGTAGTAGCCAAAGAAAATTTTATCTTGTATTATTCGATCAACATGAGCAAGGCACATTGAATTTTCACGGCCTACTTATATATATTTATTTTTTTCAAAAAATTTATTCTGCCGTTAACATTTTGTAGGCGACATGGAATGAGTGCACTCAACTCACTCAAACAAAATTTGAGGCGGGTGAGATGAATTCTCGAATTGTTAACATTAGTTTCACTATATAGAAAAGANAAAGAAAATTTTATCTTGTATTATTCGATCAACATGAGCAAGGCACATTGAATTTTCACGGCCTACTTATATATTATTTATTTTTTTCAAAAAATTTATTCTGCCGTTAACATTTTGTAGGCGACATGGAATGAGTGCACTCAAACAAAATTTGAGGCGGGTGAGATGAATTCTCGAATTGTTAACATTAGTTTCACTATATAGAAAAGANGCACTCAAACAAAATTTGAGGCGGGTGAGATGAATTCTCGAATTGTTAACATTAGTTTCACTATATAGAAAAGAAACATAATTACATAACTGAAACTGACTAATAAGACGTTTTGATGAGTGAAGAAAGACTAATCTACCGTCTCAGTTTTGAAAAATGAACGGTTACTTCATTATTCATAAACTCTCCGGAAATGAAATTGTAAACCTTTGGATTAACTCAACGGTTCTTCCGATTAATCTCCATAATAATAAAATATACCTCTATCTACCACGAACAATTATTCAAAAAGTCATCTCTATCAGAAATCGTTTATAGGACACCATTTATAATCAGCCTCAGATATCAGAGGTACCTCTACCTATACTCCTAGTTATTAAAACTTCTCTTAACAAAAAACAAACGCCACATCATTTTCTTTTTCTTTTCATATTTTTGAATATGAAANTTATTAAAACTTCTCTTAACAAAAAACAAACGCCACATCATTTTCTTTTTCTTTTCATATTTTTGAATATGAAAGCTTTAGTTTACGTTATGATATTTTAGAAAACGATAGGTTTCTTTCCCTATACTTGAGCTTTAAAAGTGGTACGAAAAAGGATGAAAAGTGAAGCAGTAAACGATTTTTGTAACCTGTGTGTTCATAACAAGTACCATATCACTTTCTTTACAAACGGTATGTTTACTGAGGTTATGTGCGAGTTCACTCAACTTTTTTTAAAAATAACATACAGCATATTTTTATGTAAAAATTGACAATGCGGAACCAATAATTAAGCTAAAAGATCTTGACAACNTTATTAAAACTTCTCTTAACAAAAAACAAACGCCACATCATTTTCTTTTTCTTTTCATATTTTTGAATATGAAACTTTAGTTTACGTTATGATATTTTAGAAAACGATAGGTTTCTTTCCCTATACTTGAGCTTTAAAAGTGGTACGAAAAAGGATGGAAAGTGAAGCAGTAAACGATTTTTGTAACCTGTATGTTCATAACAAGTACCATATCACTTTCTTTACAAACGGTATGTTTACTGAGGTTATGTGCGAGTTCACTCAACTTTTTTTAAATATAACATACAGCATATTTTTATGTAAAAATTGACAATGCGGAACCAATAATTAAGCTAAAAGATCTTGACAACCTTCTACGAATCAAATCCTACCAAAGTCTCAGTGCCAAACTAATTAATAAAACTAATGCCTTTGATTTATTAGATCAAAAAGAAACCAAGGCACGTTTTAGGCAAGGCATAGTACAGTTGTGTGATGAACTGGATTCTCGGCATTCATACCGATCAGACCCACGCATCATATCCACTAGAAATTGAAACCTCAAACCCCAGGTGCTTCTCATTACAGAGGAGAGCATGAAAGAAAACATAAACTCCACAGCATTAGGGGTTTTTCGTCAAATGCTGCTTTGTAAAATTTATCTTTTGTTATAATAGATTAACTTGACCTCTTAAAGAGTGGAGGGCCGGTAGTCTTCGTTTCCCAAAGGCTGAGGGCTCGCTGTTGGTGGCAAGAATGTGTGGAGATTTGAGCATAAGACTCAATCCCCATTACCTGGCAATGCATGACCAGGAAGCAGGAGATGGTCAGTACTAATGGAAACCACAGGTGAGTTTCGGAGTTGTATTGAGATTGAAGACAGGATTTCACAGCTAGGCTATATAGCATAATTGGTAGAGCGTTAGGTCCGAAAACTTATGGCGTGGGATCATACCCCACAAGAGACCATATTTTTGTAGCAATCCCTGTCTCAATCTCGAAGTGGCGGGTTACCCCCGTCACAAGTCGGCAGGCTATCTGGGAGTGACCTTAACCCTAGTCCCATCAGATGAATTAATTTTCGTATCTGAATGATGAATCAACTGTGGTGTAGCCACTCGCAGACTACCATCTTTGGATCATATTTGGGAAGCGAAAACCCGTCACCTGAACTTGTATCAAATTTGATCCACGGTGAGGGGCAAATTAAAACGTCATGATGCCTCGACAGCAAACTACGAGCACAAAGCTGCTTGGTGGAAAATCACCTTTACATCTCACTGTGTCATCAACCCCAACAATTTTCTAATAAAGACTGCTAAAATGATTCAGCTAACGACATACTCCTCATCAGATGGGACCCACTCTAAATCAAATTTTATTATACAACCATCTAGAATTTCTCAACTTGAGACCACGATAAATTACTAGCCGAAATCCTAACAGTTAATATCTGCTGTTTCGAGAGTGAGCGTAATAATAATAGTATAAACTCAAAACAAAAGCATTGATCTTCAGTGAAGTGAGATAATTTATTTTTCATCTGTTCGAAAAAAAAAATAGTATTGGGTGTCAAAATTTGGTCAAGAATTTTGAAAAATTTGTCAAATTAAGTCATCCGAACCTGGGCATTATCAAAATTTGGGGTTACAAAGTAAAGTTGATTAATTTAGATGGATAAAATTTAGAAAAAATCCAAGGTAAATACCCGAATCCGGGTTTCATGAAAATTATTCAACTCGGAAAATACCCGGATTCGGGAATTATGAAATTTTCCAGAGTTAGAAACTAAACTTCACCAATTTGGATGCAACCATTTATGCAACCATTAGGTACCAAGATATATCAGGGATTTTGGGAAATTATTTAATTCGGAAAATATTCGAATCCGGGTATTATAAAAATTCCGGCTTACAATGTAATTAACTAACCTGGATGTAAAAAATTTAGGCGAATTATTTAATTTGGAATATACCTGATTCAAATACCCGAATCCGGTTATTATATAAATTCCGAGTTAGAAACTTTACTCCACAAATTCAAATGCAAAAAATTACGAATGAGTCAAATTATGGCAGAAATTTTCAAAATTATCTCAATCAAAAAATACCCGATTCCGAGATAATCAAAATTGAGTGAAAAATATGTAGCCAAATCCAAAATAAGTTTTAGCTAAAGAATCTTTTTTTAAACTCACGGTTTCAGGATTAGGCTGAATGGACCAATTAAGATTAGGAAGTTTAAGTTATTGTAACTACACGCCATTGGTTGAAAAAACGTTATCGTAACGATGATCCCATAAGCTTTTGTCGACCACCAGTTAAACATTTCGGGATAACCAACCAAATTCGCCTTAGTGTGCTTTTTTTTTTAATTTACAATATGTTACAACTACTAGTAATAGGCTTGCACTAGTGTGCAACCCTGAACTTTCATAGTTCCCGGATTTTAGTATTTTCTAAATTGAATAACTTTCCAAGTTTCTGACGTAATTTAATAAAAAAACGTAATTTTTTTCATCGAAATTGGTTAACTTTACGTTGTAAACCGGAATTTTTATAATACCCGGATTCGGGTATTTTCCAAAATGATTTCAAAATGAAGGTCAAGTCAAATTTTGCAAAAAATTTGCAAATTCATGCCAACGATAAATTATTTTTAGATGACTTACTCAACGATACTACTCAAGATTTAAGCAAGCAATACGTCAATCAATCAAAAATATCATGCAGATTATGAATCTGACATTATCATTAGNTTCGGGTATTTTTCAAAATGATTTCAAAATGAAGGTCAAGTCAAATTTTGCAAAAAATTTGCAAATTCATGCCAACGATAAATTATTTTTAGATGACTTACTCAACGATACTACTCAAGATTTAAGCAAGCAATACGTCAATCAATCAAAAATATCATGCAGATTATGAATCTGACATTATCATTAGCCGTTAATTAGAATTAAAAAAAAAAATTTCTGAAAATATTGATTCAAATTTTTTTTGAATTTAATGGTAAATGTAGCAATGAGATGAGTAGGCAGGATAGGAAGTGCCAGAAAAATATGCTTAAGAATTAGTTGGGCTTTGGAAATTGAAAGTTCACGACATGTGGCGATGGAATTTGATCAAGCTTTTTTGAAATATCCCAACACTAAACCTTTCTTTTAATTTCTTTATTTATTCATAAAGAAACTAAAACTGAATAGGGAGTATAGGTAAAATAATAATTAAAGAAAAAATATTTCATCTAACTGTTTTCCTTTAGGCAACGTTCCCAATATAGCAGCTGCGTTCCCTCGTTGTAAGGCCAAACTAATGCGCTGAATCAAAAAGGAGGTAGAGCGAGGTTCACCAGTAGCTATTTGAATTAAATTTCCGATTTTCATTATCAGGTTCAATCCTTCGGGTCCCCAAACTCCACTAGTCTCGACTGCTATTGGCACGAAAAGAAATTTATTCTCAAGGATGAAAATATATTTTTTTATTTTCTTTGTTTCGGCGATGATAGCAGCGGCTCCGGGGTTTTGTTTAGTGGATGAGATGTATGAATGGGCAAAAGTGTCGACACAAGTGAAATCCCAAACCAATGATTTACCTCTAGACCAAGGGACGAGAGTCATTCCGTCAGGATGTTTTCCATCTTGTCTTGAAAGACCTGGGGGTTCTCTGATGCNCGAGAGTCATTCCGTCAGGATGTTTTCCATCTTGTCTTGAAAGACCTGGGGGTTCTCTGATGCTTGGGATGCCGACTGTTCGGAGGGACCTAAGAATGATTTCGTTAATCCCATCATGCCTAAAGAATCTTCCGGTTGCTTTCTTGCAAGAAAGTCCATGTCGTCCTGATTCTTCCACTTCTAAACCACAAGAACAAAAATGAGAGAAACAAATTAGAGAACCAAGACGGATTGCACAAGAGACTCTGAAAATTTCATCTGAAAGAAGTGTTCCAAGTTGGGGGGAAGGTAAAGCTTCTAACCAGGCTCCAGCTTCTTGATTGGTTGAGGATAAGATTCTAGCTTGGTCTTCATCTGAGGAGCTTGATGAAAGGATGGAGAGAAAGCTCTTTCTGTTCTGAGGTTCTTCCCAAGACTTCTGAAATTTTCGGAGTGATTCTTCAGGAATGTTTTCGGAGTTTCTTAGAATCCAGAGATCTTCAGCTGACTTCACGGAAGGGTCGACTTGAATATTGTAAGGGAGCAAGGCTGATACGAGGGGTTCTACGCTGTTGAATGACGCTAGGAAACACGGAATCGCCAAATCAACAG